>VXCM01001050.1:110130-235659 GCA_014773175.1 Lucifuga dentata | reverse complement strand
AGATGATTCGCTGTGGTGACCCCTGAAGGGAAAGCCGAAAGGAAAAGAAGAAAGAAGAAGAAGTTTGCATGTTACGTTACTGACAACCAATTTAATGTTCACGTGATACACTGATACACCCACATCTTAAAATTCAACATTTTGCCTTCTAACACTTATGCACAATTGTAGAAGGCACGGTCATTTTAATTGCTCCATAAAAGCCATCTTCTCCTGTGGAGCTATATTTCCTGGTGGCGACATACATTGTCTTCCGTGTAGCTCCATGTTGGATCATTTAAATAAAGTTACTTTGACAAAAAAAAAACTTAATAGACATCGTGTACGCTGTGATGGGATTACTTATATCAAGTGTGTTTCAAGCCCTCTACAAGTTGATTTTAATAGCATACTAGAATGAAGTACAAGTAATGGTATTCTGGAAGGTAGGAAAAAAAACTTTCTAAAATTTACCACTCCAGAAATATATTTTAGGAAATGGTTGTTGGTAATGTAACATGTTGGGTTGTGTATATTGACCTCAAACCTGCACTACTGCTGGTATGGTCCTTTAATATGAGTTGTACTCTCTATCTCATGCTAGAGTTTCTCAAAATTTCTAAAATTGAGGCCACATTTTTGCCATTAAAAATTTTTGCTAGGCTGATCAAACATTCTGTGTGATTCTACTGATAGGATAAACACTTTGGGAAGTCTTGTTCCACAAGCCTTGAACCATCTGAAATCGAGTGAAATTCTGAAAGCTTTTTGCTCTGTTTGTGTTGGATAAACATCTGTGCCATAACTAGATTCCACATCATATTATAAAGTAATCCGCATTTACATGTATATCTACAATAATATATATATAATCCTTCCTCAGAGCTCAGAGGGAAAGAGGATTTTCCAGTCAGAAGATATTTGGGGGCAAATAGTACAGCGCTGGTGGAATTTACACTGCTGCCCAAATGACATTTATTATTCATTCTTCCTTTAATGTCAGGGCGCAGTTCAATATAAAGAGAGAGGGCATTTCTGACCGCGCCGACTGCACTGACATATCTTATTCATTAAAGTTCTTCTCTGTGTTGTTTAGTTATTGCACGGCTGCAGATCTCCAACAAGAACCGGGTTCTGTTTTCTTTTCTTCTTAAACCCTTTCATGAAGCACAGTGCTTAAAGGAATTAGTGTATGATCTTTACATCATGCAGAGACCTGAAAGCCCTGCAGAGAGTGTGTGTGTGTGTGTGTGTGTGTGTGTGTGTGTGTGTGTGTGCATAGCCCATGTAGTACAAATGTATGTCATACATGCATAAGCCAGGTCTAGTGTGCTGTACATTTACATAACAGGAAGTGCTTCACTAATTTTCTAATGCGTGAAATAAATAATCAAGAGTACTGGAAGACCAGAGCACAATGGTTTTTAAACTCAGCATTCAATAGTGCATACATTTCATACCTGTTTTCACACATTATGTAGTATGCATTGGCGTACAAAAACAATTTACTGTAATGAATGTGCATGTAAGCTATTTAATATGTCATCGTCAGCAGAACCTGCTCCTTAGCTTGTTTTTGCATTGCTTTTTTGAACACAGATTGATGAAAATCCAAAACGGTACTGAATGATTAATCATCAGTGCTGACTGGAGTAAGATGGAGGATTCTGGGCAGCAAGAAAAGCAAAGAATTGCTGAAACACTGACAAACTCTCCAGACAACTCTGCCCACTGTGAAGTTGGATTTTCTTCGTTTACAGGTGTTTTTGGTTCTCCATATGGAGCTTGGCATAAGTTCAAGAAAAGAGACACCTGACTTCCATCTCCACTGATACCTGTCTTTCATCCTCTGTCAGGGCGGCTTTTCCACTTCAGCCTATGACATCTCTGCATTGCACATTTATGGCTCTCCTGCCAGTGGACCATGGTCGGAGCCATGTGTGGTCGGAGCCATGTATGTCGTATGGTCGGAGCTATGTATGGTCAGAGACATGTATGTCGTATGGTCGGACCATGTATGGTCAGAGTCGTGTCTGGTCGGAGCCATGTATGGTCGTATGCTCGGGCTATGTATGGTCAGAGCCATTTATGGTCGTATGGTCAGAATGTATGGCTCTGACCATATGTGTCATATGGTCGTATGTATGGCTCTGACCATATGTGGTCAGAGCCATGTACGGCACATAGTCTGAGCCATGTATGTCATATGGTCAGAGCCATGTATGGTCACACCCATGTATGGTCAGAGCCATGTATGGTCACACCCATGTATGGTCAGAGCCATGTATAGTCATGTGGCCGGGCTATGTATGGTCAGAGCCATGTATGGTTGTATGGCCGAAGCCATCTATGGTCATATAGTCGGACCATGTATGGTCAGAGTCGTGTCTGGTCGGAGCCATGTATGGTCGTATGCTCGGGCCATGTATGGTCAGAGCCATTTATGGTCGTATGGTCAGTGCCATGTATGGTCGGAGCCATGTATGTCGTATGGTCAGAGCCATGTATGGTCACACCCATGTATGGTCAGAGCCATGTATAGTCATGTGGCCGGGCTATGTATGGTCAGAGCCATGTATGGTTGTATGGCCGAAGCCATCTATGGTCATATAGTCGGACCATGTATGGTCAGAGTCGTGTCTGGTCGGAGCCATGTATGGTCGTATGCTCGGGCTATGTATGGTCAGAGCCATTTATGGTCGTATGGTCAGTGCCATGTATGGTTGGAGCCATGTGTGGTCGTATGGTTAGTGCCATGTATGGTCGTAGTAATATATGGTCAGAGCCATGTATGATCAGAGCCATGGTCTTGGGGATCTTCAGAGCCCGGCTATCCTTGTTTTTCAATTTTGTTTTCCTAAAATATCCACTTGTAACAATAAAGCATGATTAAGGTTAAGTGGTAAGCAACTATAACTTGTTAAATTTAGGAAAACATGATTAAATGACAAAAGGTTGCTGACTTTCCACATAACGTCTCTTATGGTCTTTTTTTACCCATCCATCTTGAATTCCTCTATACAATTTCACAGTGTACAGCATTTCTGCAGACTCTCTTTGCAAGGACATTTGCATTCTGGGTAATTAAAGATATATTAAAGGCAATTTGTAGGACAGATGTGACAGAAAATTACTTTACAAGCAAAATTTATCTTTGGGGGTTTTGCTACTTTGGCAAAACTGTAAAATAGCTGTAATTGGTAAAAGCTGCTTAAACTGTCAACCATACAAACTATCAGCATAAAAAACATTCACAGTATGTCAGTGATTCATCTCTGACATCCTGCATTCACCCAAATATCATTTTGTAAGGTTTGTAACATCTGTGGTTGCATTTAGGTAGGTTTTATATATTTTCTTTGTTCATTTCCTATGTTAAATAAAGTTGAGGGTCTTCCAGGTGACCTAAGAGAAGGGTTGATCTTTTTAATCCCCTCTGGCCACATGTAATAAATGTCCTTTGAATTCTCCTAGTATCAGCAGGCTTTTACAAAGAGATTAAAATCATATCTAGGCAGCTCTCTTCATCATATTTTGGCTTCAATCTGATGGAGGCCATTAAAGTAGACTGGAAGACAGACTCTTCCTACAAGGATGCTAACAGTGGGCTTACTTCTCTTAGCCAACCTCAAACCATGTGGGCTTGTACCTCGTTCATCTTCTTAAATGATGTTTGTCCTGCTCTGCACACTTGGGCTGGATTTACACGACCATGTACATGCAACCTGATTCCGATCTTTTGCTCACATGTGACATGTATTGGATATGTTTACAGTCTGTATACAGATGTATACATATTTACAGTCTGGATTCATTTTCTGCTGATCTGAACTTTGGATAAAATTCATAATTTATTTTTTATGTGTTCTCTGACTTCTGAATTTAAAGTGTTATTTTATTAAATAAATTGTTGAAGTGAGTCTTGCAAGTCTTTTTTAAATTTTATTGGTCTTTTTAGGATTAGACTAAAATTTAACTTTTTCAGATCTGTGGATTGTTTGCTCTGGTCTGAATCGGGGACTAAATTGTAGAGTTTGGTTCAGTTTCACACAGGCAAACATCCAATTAAATCAAAATCTATCAGCAAAAGTTATGTGACAACACTCTCTCTGCTCATTGGTTAGATATGTCTGAGAGGGGAGAAAAAAATCAAAATAGGAAGTTTACTATGCTGGGAAAACTAAATAAGAGGTTCACTAATGTTGTGAGGGTATTTTAGAGAGAGAGATCTGGAGACTTGGTCCAAGTTAAAGGAATTATGAAGAAAGAGAATTCCCATTCCATCCTTCAAAGACACGCAATTCCATCCAGTTTACAAATTATTGGGCAAAATTTCATTCTTCAACAGGACAACGATCCAAAACATTCATCAAAATTATGCCAAAATTACATCCATTCAAAAGAGGTTTTGAGAATTAAGACTTGGCCACCCCAGTCTCCAGATCTTTCTCCCATGGATCTGGCATGGGATGAGCTTGATCTGAAAGTTCAGAGCAAACACCCAGGCAATGAAAAAGAACTGTTAGAGTTCTTGAAAAGTACTTGGGAATCTTTGCCAGGAATCGACTTCCAAAAATTACAGCAGCGTATGCCTAGAATCTGTGTGGCAGTTATTAAGGCCAGAGGAGGTTACTTTGACGAAACCAAAGTCTGAGCCTGAAATGACTTCAAAGTGCTTTTATGTTAACAAATTCTTCTTGAAAACTAATTGATTACATTTGTTTCATGGATTTTTGTCATTTCCTGTGCAATAAATTGTAAAACAGTGTACTGATGATTTTTTTTTTTTTTAAATCTGGTGTGTTATAACAGGCTCCCTTTACAGCCCAACTCCACCCACTTCTCCTATGTGATCACCTGACAAAAATACATACTCTGATGGGAGAGATAAATGTTCACACAACATATCAAATATTTCTCTCGGCACTTGAAAGTTACTGACCTGCTGATCATATTTTTAAATAGTTCTCTCATCTTCATCCATTGAAGCATTTTGTTAACATCCATCTCAGAAATGTGTGCATGCACATCTGCATCCGGGCTGCTACAGGTCAAAGTGTGTAAATACAGGTATCGGATATGGGCCACTTAAAAAAGAAAACTGAAGAAAGAAAGCTGAACAAAAAATTGGATATAGGCAAAAGATGGAACTTGAGCATCAAGTCTTGTAGTGTAAATCCAGCCTTGGTGAAAGAGTTAGCCGTGTCAGTTGCAGTTTACCCAAAACTACATCAACTGAATAAATCACATCGCATCAGTGATGGCACATCCCTCATAGTAGTAATTATACAACACACAAGAGGAGACACTATAACATGAACACCTGCAGAATAAAAAGAACTCCAACACAACAGCCATACAGATACAATCTTTCTGAGGCTGAAGATTTTGATGAACTGTGTCAGAGAAGTGTTGATTGGGCTTGTCTTATGTAGGAATGCATTATGTACAGGTGTCCACCCCATGTACCTTAGTGATTTCTGCACAACTGCAGTTTCATGTCTGTTAAGACCCCAGCGTAATGTGTTCATTGTGCTTGGGTGTGCATATACTGTATGTGTGTGTGTGTGTGTGTGTGTGTGTGTGTGTGTGTGTGGGTGTGGGTGTGGGTGTGATTGAGTGTTCTGCCTGCAGGAATCTGTTTTAGGTTGATTGACCAGCAGAGTGGATGTGATTACAGGGGAGTTCGTTGCTGATTGGGTCCCGTGTCTTTTAAAAAAACGGATCATCAGTTCCAGCATCGGCTGACAGCTCGCGGCGTTCTCCACTCAGTCCTCCTGTGTTTTGTGGCTTGTGTTTTTGTAACTTCTTGAAGCTAACTTGTAAATACTGAAGATAGAATTTGGGCCAAATGGCCTTCTTCTTCTTTTTTTGTGAGTATTTATCTTGCACGTTTGAGCACTGTATAATAAACTGCACAACTGCAGATCCTAGCTTGATGAGTGACTGGTTTGGGGACCAGGAGAGAAATCATCCTGCCTTTATGTTGTGTCCTTCTTTACCCCTAGACAAGGGACGTAATAATGTCCAAACACAACATGCTCCAAAGACCATAATACGGACTGTCAGGCTGCAGTAAACTGTTTCATCTGCGAGGCAATAAACATGTCTGAATGTTCTGTTCAGCCTAAAATTAGCAGCTTGGCCACAATTTGCATCTCTCAGTTTGAAAAGAAGGCTTGATCGTTGGCTGAGGAGATGAGAAAGACAGTATCAAAGGGCTTGTTTTTGGCTAATGAAAGCACCAGCCCACCATTGGAAGTCTTGGCAGAGGTGGTTGTTTTCCATTTGCTGAGGGAATAAAAGTTTCTTGAGTCCAGATGTTCCATCCTTTGAGCTCCATCTGAAATGAAGAAATCTAAATATGAATCAAGCAAACTGTGATAGTTATTAATAAGGTAAATGATTTAATTTCATTATGAGTCACATTCAATTTCTTTGTCTTCCATTCGACTTCAAGTTTATGTATTGAAGAAATTAAAATTCAGAGGCTCAATTATATGATTAATCAATTATATTCATAAAAATCAAATAAAATCTCTGCAGGCACTGATCTTAAACGGATAGACAGGAAGAGGTTTTTAGGCTGCAGAGATTCACCCACTTACTCAGTCCCAGCATACATAAAAATTTAAAATGTCTAAATTGGCTTGAGTCCCATTAAAAATGAAATTCATTTATTTTTCCCTTCATTCACTGTTTTTTTTTTTTTTTTTTTTTTTTTTTTTCCATTGGTGCTATTCAAATGAATGCTTAAACTAATCTTTTCCCTCTTCCATCTGATGCAAAAGCAAAAAGGTGATATTTGGTATTTTTCATTTGATTTCAACAGAAAGAAAACCATGCTGGAAAATATAAACATGTTGTTTTCAATTAAACAAAACCCGAATTATGATTATTTTATGATGTGGATTCTCTCTGGGAAGCGTATGGGCCAAAGTAAAGTCATTAACACCAAAGTTACAAAGAAGGAATGAAAACCTTGAAAATCATTCCATTTTTTTTCAGGGAAATATTTTTGTACTGCAGGGACTCGGCATGAAGCAACAAGATTTTGAGGCAGAGCATCAATTAAATACCAGCCCTCAAATACTGTTTTAATTTTTTTTGGTGTAAACATGGCATGGAGTCCACAATGGCATCCCATTCTAAAAACTGCTTCCCAGTATAAATAAGAGCTTCTCCACCCGTCCACACACAGGCTCAGCACATCTGGATGGATTTCATACAGTTGCAATATGATTATTGAAAACACTTATGAGAAATGTTTGTGTTAAATGTCATTATAAACGGAATTATTTTGTCTATAAACTGAAAAACTTGCCTAAATATCAAACATAAAGGCTAGCCATGCTAAGCTACACAAGCTGATATTAGCTTATTACTACTTTTAACACAAATGCTAACTAGCCCCACTAGGCTAGTTAGCATTTGAACTTGCAAGCTACTGGCACAAAACAAGCTTTAACTTAAATAATGGGAGTCATATTCATGAATGCAGAGCTCAGAAATGCTTGCTGGAATCTTTAATGTCATATCTCTTCACAGTTTATCTAAAATATACAATCTTATTTGGATGTACATGGAGTAATTTATTTCACTTCACAAATGGCTGTGTTCTTCACTTTGCAAGATCTGTTATTTTTCTGAATTGATATAAAGATAAAAGTGTGACTCACTCAAATAGATTTTCCCTTTTATAATATTAAATATTAAAATAATGTGTATATGTAGAGTCATAAGCATAAAACTAGTTTACAAGAAGAGGTTTTTGTGCAGCGTTGTAAATTATTATTATAGTATTTGTACAATGATGGGTGAATCATGAGCTAAAAGTAGCCGCACAGCAGGTTATCTGTCACGGCTGCTGACAGGACCAGCTGGCCCGTTGAGGATGCCAGAAGTACGGACAGGTTAGAGGGTGGCCCTCCTACAACCGTAGTTCTCCTCGCTTCCTCTCTGTTTCAGGGACTGGAAATACAGCCAAGCCTCAACTTGTGGTGTGCCATCCTCCAGAACAACAGCGTAATTGATCCCAAAAAAACAACAGAAGGAAAGGAGGAGCAGATTGCACACACAGCCACTCATGTCCAGCACGTTACTTTGGATCCCGAGTTCAAACTGGGTCAAGGATGAAATTAAATATTATAATTACTGTGTGTGTGTGTGTGTGTGTGTGTGTGTGTGTGTGTGTGTGTGTGTGTGTGTGTTAGTCAATAATAACTTTGTCCAGTAAAAATCACGAAAGTCTTACGATATGGAATTCCGTGCCAGAGGATCTCAGATTGGCAAAATCATTGTCTTCTTTTAAAACCCATCTTAAAAGAACCATACAACCATGCCAGCATTTTGCATGTTTGAGCCTAATATATTCAATTTTCATACATTACGTTACTGGCAATCATTTGGCAATGGCAATCAAGGATAAAACCATATTTCAGCTTTCCTGATATTTTCCAAAATCTCTTAACCTTTCAAAATCAAATATTCAAGCGAAACACCCGCCTTAAAAATCGATGTTTCACCCTAATAGTTACACAGCCTTATGAAGTCATGGTAATTTAAATTTTTCCATAAACGCAGGTCTTCTTCTGGGACTATATTCCCCGGTGGAGACATACATTCACTCCACGCTTTTTATTGTGCTTAAACGCTAAAAATATGAAACTTCAAAAAAACCTGAATATATGTCTTGTTGGTGATGATGGATTACCTATCCCAATAACATTTCAAGTATCAACAAGTTGATTTTAATAGCGTACCAGAATGAACTGAAACCAATGGAGGTCTGGAAGGTAGGAAAAAAACTTTTAATCCACCGTTCCAGTAGTATGCTTTGGGAAATGATTGTCAGTCATGTTATGTGTGTGAAAATGGAATTTTTTAGACTCAAACATGCAAAATGGATGGTATGGCCCTTTAAAGTGTGCTTTTATTGTAAGGCTTTTCACTAACTGTTGCTAACTGTTGTCTATCAGCCATTTATTACTGGGTGTTTTGATTTGTTTTTATTATGTACATTGTTTTATTACTGTTTTATTATTTCTACTGTGTTCAGTTCAGTGATGTTTGTCTATATTGTTAAGCACCTTGAAACTTTGTTTTGAACGTTTATAACGTTTATTTGGATAAGATGATTTTTTCAAAATTGAAAACTTCCTGGACATTACTGACAGGCAGGAGAGAGATGATGTTTATGACGATCTGTAAATATGGTTGATATATACCCTGATTTTAGTTTCTGTGACAAAGAAGGACTGAAGGATGGAGCTTATGACTTTGTTCTGACCAAAATGAATTTCGCTGTTTAAGAGAGAAACAGATTAAACATTTTTAAGATACATTTTTCATTTGACAAACAAAAACATTGTAAGAGGGTAGGAGACAGTGGACAAAGCATTTCACTTAAATTAAAGGTGGCTAAAGCCTACTATCAGAAATATTTTAATGCAAAATATGCCTGTCTGTTTCATTGATACTTTTAGGTGAACCGTTTCTTTAAGGTCAAAGTAAAACTGCACCTTAAACAGAAGTGCAAAAGAAAGCTGCATTCAGGAAATGTGTGCTAAATTTAAACAATGTTACACAACTTAATGCCAAATTCTAAATTTTTTGGCTATGTCAAAAACAAATTTTGATAGCCTTTTTTACATTTTCTTTTTTAGCTGGCCCATATGTGGTATACATGGTTTAGAGTCCAAAGTATCTTTAAAATTATGCAATGGCTTAATGATATTTTAAGGTAGAGAAGAAGGTTTAAAGCATTCGTTGCAGCTCAACTGTTATGTTAGTTATATGTTAATCACAATAAATCCAATATGTTCCATATGTGAGTAAAACCAAAAAAAAAAAATGGAACTGGATAACCTGATGGTGTAAATGTAGCATTTTACCTCTCTTGCACGTCTATAAAGTGATCCCAGTTAGCTTGGTAATGATGAGGGCACCTTGGAGTTTAATAAAGACACTTATTTCTTGGTATTAAAGTTTTTTAATTTTTCAAAAGGTTACCAGCTAAATAGCATAGCCAATACACGTCTGTGTGTCTTTATCTGCTCAATTTATCATAACGTAGAGGTCATATCTCTCACTTTCAAGATGTTTTTTTCAGATAATATAATCAGATAGAAAATGACATTAGGTCAACATAGTTATCATATACAGTGGATGTGGATGTTTATGTGAGGGTGCACAATACATAGTGAATATACTTTATAGGAGACTCACTTTTGATCTCAGCGATAGCTAAAAAGATTTTCTCACTTTAGAAATTAAATCTCATTCTAAAGAACCAGAGATTTAAACTGAAACCCTATCTCGTTTAAAATTACATCTGACAATCAGAAGTCACAGCAAAATCCAGCACTTTGAAGCAGGGAATAATTAAGTGTATCCAAAGTAAGTCTGTAATTTTCTAAGATAAGTGCCCTCCCTGAGACACTTTCTCAAAGATTCAAGGGCAGACAGTTAACTTTGTGATGTAGCGATTCCTTCCATCAGCTTCACTATCAAAGGATTGTCTTAAATAGATAATTTTAACAAAAAAAGAATAATTGAGCAGAGTGCTTCAGTAAAAAACATCGGTGAGTGAGTGAGTCGATCAGGGGAGGCTGGAGTTTACTTTGGCAGCATGCCTCGATGTCCCAGCAGTGCTGAGGGTGAGAAGCCAAGCAGTCAGCTGTGAGGAGAACCCAGGTATATAAAAAAAAAAAAAGTTAAAAAAAAACTTCAGATGCATCATTAATTTATCCCAGTTTAGGTTGTGGTGTAGAGTTCAAAGCTTTTCTGCATCGCTGTGTGTGTCCTCTGTCTTCCCCCAGGCCCTGACCACTCTGACCTTTTGGACGCTGCAGTGGAGCAGGTCAGAACAGAAAAGAAAGCGACGTGGATCGTGCCAGTCCACACGGGGACCAGAAGACTGAGCAGCCGGGGCCCCTGCAGGACCGACTGGCAGATGGCTGCCTCAGGATAATGACCAGGTGACATCTGCATAGTGAACAAGCCGTCCGGCTAACAGACTCACCTTGACCCATCGGGGGAAGCCAGCCTGTCCGCTCTTAACCTCCTCCTGCAAATCCCTCAGGTTACGCCCACAACTGAGATGCATGAGATAAGTTTATTGATTTACTAAGTTCCTTGACTCTATGGAAAGAGGTGTGATGTCTTCAAAAACACTAACAGATTTTATGTGGGAGTTTGAATTGAATTGTCTTTTATTCCCTCAGGACTCAGGCTTCCCTCAGGCTTCTGTCGCTGCCAATAGACGAGACAGGGAGTAAATTTGTCTCTAAACACTCTTGTTTTTCTATTATTATGTCCAAAACTTGTAAAGAAACCAAATTATTGTCTCCAGGCTCCACAAATTCTCTGGGAAACTTCCTGTAGCAGGAATATGGCCTGATATTACTGTGAGCTCCTTTTGTTTTTCCTCTCAAAGTGCTTATTGACACGTATTTCCACTTGTGCCTTTTTCTAAAGGCTCAAACTTACACACACATTGATGGCGTGATGCTGTGCGTAAAGGTCATCTTTTGACAGCGCTGAGATCATGAAAAGGTCAAACTCCTTGTGCCATTTGGAAAAGAGGCTATGTGATACAAACCTGCCAATAGAAGATCAGCGTGGTTTTTCATTTGAGTGTTAACGTCTCACGTTGTTTACTTAAAGGTTTGCTGCGGCTATATGACATGATGCCGAGGATGAAGGAAGTTTATATACTGAAAAATAAGAATTGCAGTGTTTTTTTGAACTTTTAAACTCATTGTAGTGTGAAAAATGGAGCACATGGCGTCTGTTTCGCATTGGTGTGCAGCAAACAGAAAAGTAAGTAAAGCTTGCATATGTCAAGAGAGCAAAATAACTGCAGGCGCAGAGATGCAGGTGGAAAGGGGATTCCTCTGGGGGCCCTCAGGCCCCTGGAGGGAGACCTTGACTTTTAATAGGCTACATGGATACAGTCAAGGGCACAATGAACACAGAATGTGTAATATGAGCCTTTTATGAAGCCAAATACACCAGGATAAACTAGATATTCAGGGATGTGGGTTACAGAAAATGTGGCTTTTATTAGCTCCTCTTATCATTGGGCTGCATATGAGCCTCAACTGCAATTATAGTTAACTAGATGTAGAGATCAGAATTTATCTGAAGCATAATACAGGAGAACGCTCTGCATACTAAGTAAAATGATCATTTCATGCCTAAATGAGGGCAATTTTATTTTATGACACACTTACATTTGGGT
Source organism: Lucifuga dentata (assembly GCA_014773175.1). Classification (NCBI taxonomy): domain Eukaryota; kingdom Metazoa; phylum Chordata; class Actinopteri; order Ophidiiformes; family Bythitidae; genus Lucifuga; species Lucifuga dentata. The sequence goes on along the minus strand of VXCM01001050.1, from coordinate 223,436 downwards.
TTATGGAATTTGAAAATATCAGAAAGAGAAATACTAAAATAGAGCAGAACAAAATAATTACAATTTGCACTCATAGTTAAGTTGATTAGACTTTAATAAGAGTTAAATTAGTCTGAGTCGCCTCAGCACATTAAAGGACCATACCAGCGATTCTGCATGTTTGAGCTCAATCTGCATATATTACTGACAACCAGTTTTCAAATCATAAAACTGTATTTTAGTTTTCCTGTTATTTTTTTCAAATCCCCTAATCTTTCAAAATCAGGTGATACACACACCTTAAAATTCAATGTTTCGCCTTCTAACACTTATTCACGATTGTAGAAGCCACAGCCATTTTAATTTCTCCGTAAAAGCCATCGTCTCCTGGGACTATTTTCCCTGGTGGAGAAATATAATGTCTTCCATGCAGTTATGTGTTAAATCAATTAAATAAAGTTACTTTGGAAAAAAAAAAAAAAACCTTGTAGATTGTTGTTCGCTGTGATGGATTATTTCTCTCAAGCATGTTTCAAGTCTCTACAAGTTGATTTTTATAGCGTACTGGAATGAGCTGAAGCCAGTGGCAGTCTGGTAGATAGGAAGAAAATTCTGAAATTTACCGCAAAAGTAGTATATTTTGGGAAACAGTTGTCACTAATATAACGTGTATAGATTGTATACATTGGGCTCAAACGTGCACAATCAACAGTATGGTCCTTTAAGGTCTCATAACTGCATATCAGATATTCATCCTGTGAGCCAAGAATCCAGATCCACACAAAGAAATCTGCACTGGATTTCAGTACTGGGGGGGGACAAAAACAAAAAAAGGTTTGACTTGTTGGGTCTGCCTGTATTTTAAGGTTTCTTTTCAGTTAGTATGTGTTTTCTTTTCTGCTTCTCATGAATTCTAATTAGTTGCACTATGACTTGGTTATTAAAATCTTCAAATATGGAGTGATGTTGAAAAAATCAAAACACTTGTTGAACTTTAGCATTATAGAGAATAAAAACATGGTTTTCTCTCACTTTTCTTTACACGTAAGCTGGATACGTGGTAGACTGTGTAGTCAGACTGTACATAAAATGGAATCTCTCATCTCATGTCTCACATATCTCCAATTAAACGCTTGCAGACCAAATTGGTGCCGCCGACATGTTCTGACTACATTCAAATGGTGATGGATTGTAGCATTTCTTTGCAAAAGCAGCCAGTCGAATATAAATGACTCATAAGCAGAAACGTACATATTATACATCAGCAAGGTTAAGAAGTCTGTTAAAACATAATGTAGTTTACAGTAAATATTGTATGTCATAGAGTATAGCAGAAAATATATCTGTGAAGTAGAAACATTTTAAAATTAGAGGTTTACACATTACTTTTTCTTATAAAGTTGCCACGTTTGCCATGTTCTTCTTTGCTAAACTTCAAAATTAATTCTTTCTGATCCAAACTATCAACCATATATTTTAAAATTAAACAATAAAGTAATGTGTGTGCGGGTAGTATTTTATTTACTTTTTGTTTATTTATTACTTTGTCAGGGACAATGCTCATTGATCAACAGTAAAACAGAAAACTGTAAATGAGCCAGAGTTAGCCCAAAAGGCTCATTTTCATCTGTGGTCCCTGTCCAGATGTTTAAAAGGCCTAAAATCCAATAAAAATCCATTTAAAATGATTTTCTTTTTTTGTGTGTGTGTTTTTATGTCCTCTGTGTTGACACAGTATCTCTAAATAACAATTCATACGGGAGCTTGTGTTGAAAAAAATGATACCAAATATTGATATGGTAAGCGTTTCATTACTTGATATTCAGAGAGAAAATGACAAGAATAGCAAAACAACTAAAACAGCCTAGGGTTAATACAAAGAACTATAAAATACACATCAGAAACTTGGTACTATAGTGGGAAACAAGACAACAATACAGCAAAAGATACCCAGACAGATCACCAATACCTCACCTGCAGAACGTGGAAGAAAGCAACAACGATAAATTAATCTGCCACAGGGAGCCAAACATCTAAGGTCAATAAAAAAAATTCAAACTGAAAATAATTTATTAGGGTTAAAGGACCATATCAACCATTTTGCATGTTTGAGCCTAATATGTTCAATTTTCATACTCGTAACGTTGCTGACAATCATTTCCNTTGCATGTTTGAGCCTAATATGTTCAATTTTCATACTCGTAACGTTGCTGACAATCATTTCCCAAAGGATACTACTAGAATTAAAAATGTTTTTCCTACCTTCCAGACCATCATTGGTTTCAGTTCATTCTGATACGTTATTAAAATCAACTTGTAGATACTTGAAACATTCTTGGGATAGGTAATCCATCATCATGAACAAAACATGTATTCAGTTTTTTTCAAAGTTTCGTAATTTTACCGTTTAAGCTCAATAAAAAGCATGGAGTGAATGTATGTCTTCACCAGGGAATATAGTCCCAAAAGAAGACCTGCATTTGTCAAAAAATTTAAACAACCATGACTTCATAATTTTGCGTAATTATTAGCAGGCAAAACATGGATTTTTAAGGTGGTTGTATCGTTTGAATAATTGATTTTGAAAGATTAGGAGATTTTGCAAAACATCAGGAAAGCTGAAAAACAGTTTTATCCTTTAGGAAATGATTGTCAGTAACGTAACATGTATGAAAATTTAATATTAGGCTCAAACATGCAAAATGGGTGGTATGTTGAAACATGTATAATTGCCAGTATGATCCTTTAAAGCTCACACAACATTCACATTTACATAAATATCCATGGTCTTTTTTTTTTTTTTTTTTTTTNGGCTTGAAATAATAACTAGAAGCTTCCAAATGGGGAGCTTTCTGAAAAAAACAACCTTTAAACTCAACATCACAGGAAACAGCAAAGAGCAGATCCAAAGACCTGAGAGCAGGTTTGTCTTCATGTCAGGATGAACAGCAAAGACATGAGACGTCTCAGTACGATACACGTTCAACAGTCTATTTTGTCCTGTATGAATTTACTTCTGGGCTGAGCTTCAGTTCTCCCTTTATCCCCTCTCTGATATTTCCATGTTAAAAACCCAGGCTCGTCCACAAACAAATCTAACAAGGATCAGCCCTGCGACTATCTGGAGTCTTTCCAGATCCATCCAAACAAAAATACTCTCTCATTATCCTCACCGCGGGGATGTGGAGAGCTGTGCTCTGATCCACTGGCACGGTTAAATATATTTCTTTCGTGCTTTGCAGATTTAGTGTTTTACTTCTATGTTGTATTTATTCAAGGTGTAGCCCCTTATGGGTCTCATTTAGTATATAAAATGCATTGTTTTAGTTGAAGATAGTGGTAAATATAGAATATAACAGGTGCTTTACAGACAGATTTGGGAGAGTTTACACAAGCTGGCTTTAAAATGCATATCAGGAAGCACAGCACATGTTCTGACACATCCTCCTTAAGCTGTAAACACACACCTATCAGTTTGATGAAGATTAGTTCTAAACGGTGAAATAAGTAGTTTGGGGTTTTCGTCACAAAAAACAACCGTGATGCATAATGTTAGTGTAATTTAGGCAGCAGGAAAAAAAGGGGTGTGATGCAACGTAAAGGGTTTTTCAAATATGCAAACACCTGCTTTAAAATGGACATTGAGTTTATTCATAATTGATCTCTCAGACAGTGTTTGTACTCCTGGTCTGAAGGGGGAAAAATAAGGGGGAAAAAATTAATTTTATAAAACTGACAAAAGAAACCCAGAGTACAAATGCTTTGTATGTATCAATACTGAATGCTGTTAACAAAATCCAGCTAAAGCAACATATTGATCTGACGTCTGTCGTATTCTTTGTGTATTTTTGGGTGACAGCTCAGCTCACCGGAGACCTTCAAATGTCAAGATTCATTTCTCTTCTGCTCCCTTTAGCATGATGTTATTATGGTTTGGGAGATGACAGTTTTATCAATTATGTATAAGGTGAGAGTTTGTGAAAGGCATCTATGCAAATCAGAGTCACCCCCTGGAAGGCAGCGAAATAAAATAAATGCAAATATTCATTTTAGAACTGATATGGGAGCAAAAGTTTTCCAGAAAGTCTGTGAACGTCAACTATGGATGTCTGACACATACAGTCATACATCAACTTTCACCTCTTTTAGGGTTTTAGGACGCCCTAGGTCTAGTTATTGCTACAATGAAACTGATCTCTGACCTTGTCTATGGGGGTTGATTGATAAGTTGTGAGCCTCAAGCCAGCTCAGAGTTGTTGCAGGTATTTATTTTTTTAAATCTAATCTCCTTCCAATGCAACTCACTTCCGGCAGTCCTGTTGATGCCGGAGGGATTTTTATCCCAGTTTCAGTGAAAATCTTTTCTTGGCTGTCCAAAAAACAAAACAAAAACCTCCACCCCTGATATGATGTCATTGTCAGAGGCAAAACACGTTCCAGCTAAAGCCTCCTTGTTCATGTTTAGAAAGAGGTGGAAAGCCTAGGGGGGCAAATCAGGTGAGTAAGGTTGGTGCTAAAGTAGTTCATAGTCATAGATAACAGCCAACAAGTAAATCTCTGGACATGACTATCTGCCTCTTTGTCCATCTTGTGCAGCTTACAGATCCTGAGTTCATGTGAAAAAACACATTTTTGTATTACTTTCATAAAACAGCACTACACCCTTATTTCTGTAAAGGTCAGAACTTATCAATCAACCCTTGTTACTACCACTATGTTAATTGATCTTGGTTGTATTTTTGTATATATCTGACTAAGACCTAGAGAAAATGAAAATGACTCCCAGTCATTCTCTTTATCAAATAAACAAAGAAGCAAAGAACTTACAAGGTAAATTAATTCAAAAGAACCCAGTTATTCCATGAAAACAATAGTTTCCATGGAAACAAAATACATTATTCATTAATTATGTATGTACGAATGTATGCATGTATGTATGCATGCCTGCCTGCCTATCTATCTATCTATCTATCTATCTATCTATCTATCTATCTATCTATCTACATACATACATACATACACATGTACATTTGCAGAAGGGAGTGGTTGGGTTGGAGGGGGTGGATGATCCAGTGAGATGCTCTGTTGTGTGTATCCTCTGTTCCTCCTCCTCCTCCACCTCCTCTCTTTCTCCTCCTAATTCTCTCTCTTTCCCAGATTCTCTCTCCTTTCTCCTCTCTGCTGCTCTCCTTGTATCAACAGCTCCACCAACAGGTGGAAAAAAAAATCTTCATAATAACAAGTTTGGAGTCTGTTCAGAGACAAACGTTTCCATAAAACCGACCCAGCCCCGAGAGGAAAATTCAACATCAGATGTTTTCAAGGTCCATGTTTTAGATTTTACTGTGAGCTGCTTCCATGTGATGCGTTCAGGGTTGGCGGGAATAATAATTTTGTGGGGTGCAACAGACAATGAGGTGCTGGTTCAACAGAGTCACAGGATAAAACAGTAAGTAAATTGCACTTAGACATGGAGCTACTGCCATCTTTGCTTTTTATAAGGTGACCGACGTAATAAGAGGGTTGACTGATAAGTTGTGAGCCTAGGACAATATTGAACATGGAAAGATCAAATTTAGTAGTCACAGCTATTTATTTTTCAACTTCAGTTATGTCGCAGGGGGTTCTATCCTATGTTATCATCACCTGAGGTAAAACAGGGTTTACTTTTCCTTTTTTTTTTTTTTTTTTTTCTTAGGAAGAAGTGAAAGTCTGAGGGCCAAATCTGGTAAAGTGTGGGTGCTGAACTTGTTTAAAGCCACAATTATGGGGAGCAGCCAGAAAGTAAATAATCACTGTATATTGCTTAGCCTTAGCTTGTCTATCTTGTACATCTCACAGACCTCCATTCAACTTGTACGTTAGAATCACCTCAAAACAATTATAGAATTATATTAATTCCAAAGATATTGCAACCTTTGCTCTATCTCCTGTCATGCTTAGAAAGTATGAATCCACCCTCTTATCCAGGAAATGACAAGTGAATTGGCTTCTCTTAATGATCTATAGATGTCTTCCCACATCCCCATAATTAAAAATACTAATAATTGAAAATATATATATTATTACTAAAACAAATGCTATTTTAAAAAAATAAATAAAAAATAAAATAAAATAAAATAAATGCTATTTTGAACAGTTTGTCTGGTTGTATTCAGTCAGCACACACACTGACATACTTTATACTTCCAGGTTCTTCCACTAGGAGACAGAGATGAGGCAATCTTTATTTGTGTGCCTAAATGTTGTGAAATCTCTTCATCATTTAAAGTCAAAAGGCATTTAATGCTTCAGGCAAGATGTGGTCTGAATTCATTCCCTCAGCACAGACTTATGATGTAGCTGCTGTCAGTATATGAGGATGTGCTTAGTTGTAGCAACATTTAGTAGCTATTGTGTTGCACCGGTGAAAACAATATACAGCAGAAGTACATTTACTTCTCAAGCCATCAAAATATGATTACATAAAAACCTTCTTATTGTGGGCAACTACAGAACAACATGGGACTATTATCACTTTTGTGGACAGGCGTCAGACACCATAGTGTGATTCTGGTTGTGTATGTTATGTACATATGCATGGACTAGAGCATGGCAAAGTGTCCACTTCCACAGCAACAAGTCATATCACTCCACAAGAAAAATAACTCACAATGAAGATTTATCCTGGGCACCCTGAGGCCATGGTTGTAGAAGTGTTTTCACTTTCCCTTGTCTGCTCAGTGCTTGCTTTACGACAAACTGCAATTTACAGAGAAAGTGCTGCTGTCAAACTGTGTGGAGAGAACACTGTTTACAGTGCGTGGTCTTTCCTCTGACAGAGCGAGAAGAGCAAGACACACGTCTGGCTGGGAAACTTTCCTGAGTGGGCTGCTGAATGCCAATGAGAAGACCTCTGCGTCTCTGACTCTACCTCCCTCTCTTTCCATCTTTTTTTCTATCATCATTTCTTCACTGAAAAGAGAACATTCTGATTTGTTCTGTGAACTTACATTACAAAGATTTTTTGAAAAAGATCCTGTGATAAATTACTAATTTAAGCCTATTTAAGCAGAACTGAAGCCTTGCAATTTCACATATTGAGAGTGTATATCTATATATCTATATATATATGTGTATATATATATAGATATATAGATATATATATAAGTGAACTGAAACTGAAAATATATCACAGATGTATTTGATGGAGACTTAATTAGGCTACTTATTTGACAAAGTTCCATGATTTATTTCAAAACAGTACCAATAATGTTTAGAGCAAAACAAATAAATACGATCAGGGAAAGTACTTATGGATTAAAGGGTACCTGTGTGTTTGAAAAACCAAAAGGCAGGACAAATGTGAAAAATACATGTCTGTGATTAAATTGTGAAACAAGGTCAAAAATGAAGTAAAAATGTGTACAACACTGTGTCAGCTTAAAAATATGCTTAAAATATATATATCTATATCTATATATCTATATATAGATATATCTATATCTATATATATCTTTATGGTTACAAAACCTTTAAGTAAATGTCACTTTGTCACTTTTAAGTGAGAATTTTTCATCTCATCTCTAATTTAAATATGTATTTGCACTACAGGCCAGAAGTTTGAGGCCACTCCAGATTAAAAAAAAAAAAAAAAANTTAAAAAAAAAAAAAAAAATCATTAACATGCTGTTTGTTTTACAATTTATTGCACGGGAAATGGCAAAAAAAATATATATAAAACAAATGTAACTAATTAGTTATTAAGAAGAATTTGTCAACAAGAGCACATTATGTAGCCACTTATGGCTTAAGAAATATTTTTAATGAAGGCATCAGTCTGTATTAGTGCAGCATTCCTGTTGTGTTCCAACTTCCTGCTGATGTGTTTTAACATTCTATTCAATAGCTGCTGTCTGCCTTCTCCCACATCATTTTGGGATTAAGTTGCTACACAGTTTGCACATGTTAATTCTAGTGATGGCCTCAAACTTCCGGCCTGTAGTGTATTGAGCAGGTGTATGTTAAGTATAAACAGTAGGCATAATAAGCTTCATCCCTTTTTGGTCATAACTGTATTATCCTTGAGTTTTTTGGGTTGTTTTTTTTTTTTTTTTTTTTTTGTATGAATTTATGAGTTGGTGTGTGAATGATTTGCTGGTATGCTGATGATTGATTTGATGCTGATTGGTTGATTTGATGGTATGCTATGATCAAAATAAAATAAAAAGACTAAAGACAAAGAGACTAAAGATTAAGTTCTAAATCTACATCATGTATATCCTCTCCAGCCATCATGATTTCAGGATGACTGATCTTCACATGATGATGCCTGACTCACTGAATTTTTGTTAAAAAAAAAAAAAAAAAANTTAAAAAAAAAAAAAAAAAAATGGGATAATACTGATGAGTAATCTTAATCTTAAAAGATACTTCTTTCACCTTAGTAATGACCAAGTATTTTGAAGGTAGATCCCAGATTTTCTTCCAAATAAGATCAGATATTTGACTATTCCAGTGAGATATGTGTCTTTAATTTTTCTTCTGCCAAAGCTAATCAATACTATATTATTAATTTGATAATACTGTTAGCAAAAAGTCACATTCATAAATTTAAATTCTACAACTGCAAGCCATCCTTTTCTGTTTTTGAAAATGAAACCAAACAATACATTACATCTATTCTGCATTCTAAAAACAAAAAAGCTGTTAAAACTGTGAATATGTGTTTTAATTTTGGTATTTTTGTACAGCACGATGCTTAATTTATCACTGTCATCTTAAATTGTGATTATCAAGCTCTCTGGCTGCTGTTTGTTATCTGTTCGTTTGTTCTATAATAAAAAATAAAAAAAACAATGATACCTGACCTCATTATTACATCAACAAATATATCAAATATTGCTGTTTTATGAAAAAATAAAGAAAATGCACTCGTAATGCATATTCAGATTTCTCATGATGCAGAAATGGCCTGCTTTGCACCACTGGCAATGAAAGAGGTTTAAAGATATATTGTCTTAAAATTTCAAACTTGTCATCTTCAGGACCAACAAGTAGACTTTGTGATGTCCTAAAGATCCGGTCACCCAAAGCCAGAATACTCTCATACAGTTCATAATGTCAAAATACTCTCATACAGTTGTTTCCACATGGCTGAATCCTGCTCCCCTATGACAGGTCAGGTCAGGTCAGGAGCATGTGCTGGGCTGCGCATTGCCACATCCACCATGTGGCAGAAATGCCCCGGTTCCTGGTTGGCAACCATCCTGGCAGACACGTGGTCCATCCCCATCTTGCTGAGGCATCCTATGACCAGTAAAGGGAATTTAATTTAATTTTAATTTAGAATTTAATTTCTAAAATTGGTGGAATCCCCCTTTAATACCATAGCCAATAGATTTAGCCAATAGATTTTAATATCCTTCTCTACCATATGAAACTGGAAGCTGTTCTTCACTGTACTGACTGGCCATAATAAATATGGAACCGTCAATACCTCACTTTGACGCCAGAGGGCGCTGATGTTATTTCAGCTACAGACGCAGGCGGAAAACGACGTGGCAAGCAAACGGTTCACTTCCGGCATTTTATGGTATGTTGACGTCCGTTTATACAGTCATATCTAGTCTGTTTAACCGGACTTGGTCGGGTTTCGGTTTAGCAGACAAACTGATCAAATAAGCAGCTGTTTGCAGACTTTAATGTGGAGAGCGGCGCTGTAGGAGCTCAGCAGCCGGACGGGCGATGATGGCTGCGGGGCTGCTGCTGCTGTGTGTCGGGGGGCTGCTGGAGGTCTGCAGCGGGGTTTCGGCTAACAGAGGAGGATATCCCACTTTTACGGATGAAATCCCCTTTAAAATCACCTGGCCAGGCGCAGAATTCACACTGGTACTCCTCCATGATGTGCTTACATCGTTTATTAAGTTAAATGTTATATTTACTGGAGGAAATGTAGCTGTCACTTTTGTAGCTGTGAAGTGACCTGGTGTTATTTTCTTCTGTCTCTCAGAAATTAAAAACTATCTCTGATTTTCAGCCACTTTCCGGTGCACTTTACAGTGAAGATGATTTTGTCATCATGGCCACAACAGAGAAGGAGAAGTATAAATGCCTCCTGCCTTCCCTGACAGTGGGAGACGAGGTGAGAGACTAAAAAATGTAAATCCACGTCTATGCTTTTTAAAAAATATTCTTTTACAGAAAATTCTCCTGATTACATTCAATCAAAGGATCAATAAATTACCGCCAGCTGAAACAGATATGGATCCTGGATTATGTTTAACCCCCTGAAGTCTAGATACTATTTCAGGAAATAAAAAGTCATAGTAAAATTTACTAAAAGTACATAATTCATTTAGTTAAGTCTATATAGTGAGTAGAAATAATCATTATGTCTGCTGAAACAAATGAACTCAGCTCTGTGCATCAAATTTGTGACCACAGGAGTTGATGTGTTAATAAAATATGTGATATGATATTTCATATAAATGTAAACCTGTTTTCTGTTCGTTTCAGCTGTGAATTTTTCATGTGAATTTAATCTGTTCTTGGAAAAAAAAATTGTGGTTAAAACCTGCATTTTTAGATAAAGTCGTACTGTATTTTTCTTGAACTGAAATGAACTATTTATTGTTTTCACAAAATAGTTATAAGCTTAACAATATCAAGCTTTTGTCCCACAACATTCTGTCTGGTTTTCATAAATTAATAATATATTCCCCTCCTCCTCCTCTGTCACTTTTAAGACAGCTTGAGCCTCACACCTGCTCCTCTCATGATGTCCTTCAACAAACAGAACAGTTGCACCTGCATCTTCACACACACACACACACATACGCAGACACCATCCCCCACACCCCGGTGCAGAGCAGTCACACACCAGAGGTTAATGTGCATGTTTACCTGTTATTTTAGTGTCAATCTTGTAAAGCGTAGAGCTCTAAAGAAGAATTTATGCTTCCTTTAACGTCTCAATGTTGCTTTAAAACCAGACGAAGCAGGATAAATTGTGGCTCATAAATATGAAGCAGCCCATTTACCTCACTGATCTTCATAGTTGGCATGTTTTTTTTTAAATGAATCCTATATGTTTGGTGTCTGTTTTTGTTTCAGGATGATGATAAGCAGTACAGCGGGCCCAGTCCTGCTGAGCTTCTGGAGCCGCTATTCAAACGAAGCAGCTGCTCCTACAGGGTGAGACTTCAAGTTCAATTCCACTTCTTCTGAAACCGCCTGCAGATGGACTTCATGCTACGTTAATAGAGCATAACAGTGTTATAAAAGTGTTTCCATTGGAGTGGTGAGCTGGTATGTGTTGTTTCATGTGATGATTTCTTCCTATTTCTTGAAATCTAATGCTGCTGACTTGCCATTGTTGCAGATTGAGTCATATTGGACATATGAAGTGTGTCACGGAAAGCACATACGACAGTATCATGAAGAGAAGGAGACCGGACAGGTCAGTGTTTGGAGCAGACAGATTGACATTCAGATGCGTTAATGTGAAGCCGGTCGTTTAGCGTACTGAAAGCAATAACTTGTGTCTCAGCAGAAAATCAGCATTCAGGAGTACTTCCTGGGAGATAAGGCACAGAAGAGCCAGTCAGCAGAGACTGGTGTGTTTCCTTCTGAACTTTGTCACATGATTATCATTCGTCTTTCATTGCATGTGTCTTTTTTTTTTTTCTNCCTTCTGAACTTTGTCACATGATTATCATTCGTCTTTCATTGCATGTGTCTTTTTTTTTTTTCTAGTTGTGCTAAAGATATAAATTTGTTTCTTGCAGAAAAAGTTGAAGAGGCAGATGACGTAAGCTCAGGAAATGAAGCGGAGGTAAGGAGAATAATACAGCACCTGTAAGCAAACAGATTCAACAGGGTTGAGCTGAAATGTTGTATTTCGCCGGCGTCCAGGTGCTTTCTAAGAATATAGAAGGTCAGCTGACTCCTTACTACTCGGTGGAGATGGGGAACGGGACTCCTTGTGTGCTGAAACAGAACCAGCCTCGTTCCACCTCGGTGCTGTATGTCTGTCATCCAGAGGCCAAGCACGAGATCCTGTCTATCGCTGAGGTCACAACCTGTGAATATGAGGTGGTGGTGTTGACACCACTGCTCTGTGCCCACCCGAAGTACAGGTACATCAAGCAAAAACGTGCATTTAAATACAGTGCTTCATGAGAATGCCCCCAGTAGTTGTAAGTTACTTAAAAGTCAGTGTTTTCTACAGGATCAGGGCCCAGAATAGCATATTTTCAGAAAAATCTCACGTTTTAGTAGTGAAACCTACCAATATGGCACCAATTCCCATACATCCAATAACTACCAAACCAAATTAAAATTCTCTGGAGCCCCTATAAAGTCCTGAATAACGTTTTTTGTTTTTTTTGTTTTTTTATCTTGTGCGTACGAGATAATAACTTTGTGGCATGAGATAATTATCTTGTGGGAACGTGCACACAAGATAATAACTTGTGTGCACAAGATTTTAAAAAATCGTTATTCAGGACTTTAGGGGCTCTGTAAAATTCAGACTTCTGTGGCTCGTTTCAGTATGTCTGACTTCCAACCCTTGTCACTTGACTGGGCAATTAAAATACTAAAGGCCAAACGATCTAAATTATGGCTGTACTTTAAACAAAATGATCCAGACAACATGAAGTGCAACAGATGTGGTAAAATATTAGCATGTAATTTTAATACAGCATTTGGCGTGCCACAAAGCTAGTTTGAAAGCTGAAGGATGCTTAGCATTTAACTTCTTGTCAGGCACCTTGAAGAGATGTCTGCTGAGCTCTTCAGTGACGTTTTGACGTAACATGATGCTGAGAGCAGCAGCGTTACCTCAGGTTAGCAAGCTTGAGTTACCAATTGCTAACATGCTAACTGCCTTCAGGTTACAAAATACAGTATAACTAAATACAGTGGTTGATTTTTTTTTTTTTTTTTNTTTTTTTTTTTTTTTTTTGGCAAATAAAAAGCCATTCTTTACTTTTGATTTCTTAATTTTATTTTTAGTTTAAAACTGTATATCAGTTCAGGCAACCCTTAATCGCTGGTACTGTTTTAGCAATGGTATCGAGAAATATCTAACAATACCAACCCTATTTTTGAATTAGCTAATGCTAATTACTATTACAACATTTGTTGGTTGGCTATGCTCAACATATTTGTCTTCATTTCATGTTTTTAATATCAGTTCAAGCACCATTTAGTCCTGTTTTAGTAACGGTATCAAAAAAAATCTAAACAATACCAACCCTACTTGTGAATTAGCTAATGCTAATTAGCTACTTACTACGACAACATTTGTTGGTTTGGTTACGCTCAACACATAATTTGTCTTAATTTTATATTTTTCCACATTTTAATTTGCTTTTTAGTTTAAAACTGTATATCAGTTCGGGCACCGTTTACTCTCTGGTACTGTTTTAGCAACTTTATCAAAACAAAAAAAATCTAAACAATACCAACCCTACTTTTGAATTAACTAATGCTAATTACCTAATTACTGCAACATTTGTTGGCTGTGCTCATCATACAGTTTCATTTGTCTTCATTTCACCCTTTGTCATGTATTTAAATTTGGGATTTTTTCTTTACGTTATGACATCGTCCTTGCAGGTTCAAGTCGTCCCCGGTGAACGCCATATTCTGCCAGGCTTTAGCAGGCTCGCCTCTGCGGCCTCAGCAACTTGCCCAGCTGGACAGAGAACAAGAGGAGCAGCTCAAACCACCTTTTAGTGCCACGCTCGACACCAAAGAGGTGAGAGCCTGACGCACGAAAAGATGCTGCCTTTTACATCTTAGGAACTTTTTCAGGAGCTCAAGAACTTTACTTTGTTTTGAGGGAAAAAAGAGGGAACCAGGAGCCATTTTGTTACCACAAGCGGAGCTGTTAAACCATTTTTAGCACCTGTTCCTGGCTAGTTACTCTAGAATAGTTCAGGAACTGCTGGGTAGAAAACCGAATGCTGCTCACTAGTCAGACGCAAGCTTCTCCAGGTGGACAACCACCATATTTAAATACTTATTATTATTTTCTACAGCGTAAAACAGAAAGACCTTGCTGTGAAACACTTTTTTAAAATGAAACAAGACTACAAAAAAAAAAAATCCACTATCACAATAATCGAAATAGTAGCAGCAAATTGTACGACACAACAAATGCTAGCAATGTCCCTCAGGACGGGTAGTTGCCACCAGACGGCAAGTGGTGTGCCTTTGTCACGCGCAGTCGCATTAGAGGCATCGCTTGCTCTAATTCCCAGAATCCTTGCGATACTTGAAATGTGTCAGGAATGTGACAGGAAACTCGAAGTAACCACGTAGCTCCCACTCGGAATAGTTTGAGTTCAGAACATTTGGTCTGAAAGCACACGATGCACGAGAGAACAGCAACACCGTGTCTAAAGATGGCGTCCAGCTCATTTATTCCACTGATGTGTTACAGGAGGAGGTGTCGCCCATGAGAGAGGAGGCCTTCACCTCCACCCACAAACCCATGACTGTTGGTGGGCAGTCTCAGGTCACCGTCGGGACCACCCACATCTCCCGACTGACAGATGACCAGCTGATCAAGGAATTCCTCAGTGGTTCCTACTGTCTTCATGGGGTGAAGCATGTTTATTTATCCCAAAACTTCTTAGGGATACTTGATAAACTTAACAATGAATCCTAAACTTCTGAATGTGTCTTTTTTTTTAGGGGGTTGGGTGGTGGAAATATGAATTCTGCTACGGGAAGCATGTCCATCAATACCATGAGGTAAGGATAACAAATCAAATCTCCTTGAGGAAACGTACCGGCGATCGTGCATGTTTGAGCTCAACATATACAATCCATGTACACGTTACTGACAACCATTTCTTAAAATCTACTACGTTAGCGGTAAATTTTAGATTGTTTTTCCTACCTTCCAGACTGCCACTGGTTTCAGTTCCTTCTAGTACAATATAAAAATCTACTTGTAGAGACATGAAACGTGCTCGAGATACATAATCCATCACAGAGAACAACACGTCTGTTAGGGTTTTTTGTCGAAGTAACTTTATTTAACCAATCCAACACATAGCTGCACGGAAGACGATGTATTTTTCTGCCAGGAAATACAGTCCCAGGAGAAGAAGGCTTTTATGGAGCAATTAAAATGACTTTGCCTTCTACAATAGTACACAAGTGTTAGAAGGCAAAATGCTGAATTTTAAGGTGGGTGTATCACCTGACCATTTGATTTTGAAAGATGAGGGATTTGGAAAAATAACAGGAAAACTAAAATACAGTTTTATATTTTGGAAACTGGTTACCAGTAACGTAACATGTATGCAGGTTGTATATATTGGGCTCAAACATGCACTATCGTCGGTATGGTCCTTTAAAATATCAGTTAAAGCTGTTTAACGTAGCTGTTAAATGCAGGAAAAATTTCCAGATGTCTTGGAATTGCATTATTTTTCCACTTGATACCCACGTTCCTCGGCGTTCCAGGATAAAGAGCAAGGGAAGAACATCGTCGTGGTGGGGAGCTGGAACACCGAGGAGCACATTGAGTGGGCCAAGAAGAACGTCGCCCGCTCCTACCAGCTCAAAGAAGACGGTGTGCAGAAAGTGAAGTATGTCATTCATCTTCCTGACTCTAACATAGAGGAATAGAACAGAAGATTATTCTCATGCATTTTTCCCTCTATTTTTCCACGGCAGGCTGGTTTCCCATCTTTACGGCCACGGGGATTTGTGCGATCTGACAGGAAAGCCCAGGCAGGTCATCGTCAAGCTGAAGTGAGTGAATAATCACGGTGGTGAAGCGTAATGCTGCTGAGTCGGTGTGTGTGTGTGTGTGTGTGTGTGTGTGTGTGTGTGTGTGAGACAGACAAAACCCTGAAGTCACCCAATTTCTTCACTTATTCGTCTTCTCTCTGTCAGATGTAAGGAGTCTGAGTCTCCTCATGCGGTCACCGTCTACATGCTGGAGCCTCAGACGTGTCAGTACATCCTCGGGGTAAGTTCACTAGTGAGCAGCGAGCCATAATCCGACAAAGCCCCTGCACACGTGTGGCATATGAGATTCATACAGAACCGCAGCTACAGTGACATTTTTAAAAAACAATACTGGCAATTTAGCATGTTTGAGCCAATATATATAACCCAAATGTATGTTATGTTACTGTCAACCTTTTCCCAAAACATACTACTGGAGCTGTAAATTTTCGAAATTGTTTTTTTCCCCTACCTTCCAAGTTACCATTGGTGTCAGGTCATTCCAGTACGCTTTTAAAAATCAACTTTTAGACATACGAAACGTGCTTGAGATAAGTAATCCATCGCAGCGAACACAATGTTTTTTATCAATGGGATTGAGATCTGGGGAATGGTTTGAGGAATGTGACGAAAAGTTCAAAGCGTTGCCCTGGCCTCCAAATTCCCCAGACCTCATTCTGATCAAGCATCTGTAGAATGTGCTGGAACAAGTCCGATCCATGGTGGCTCCACCTTGCAACTTACATGAATTAAAGGATCAGCTGCTACATCCTAGTTAAAACAGATAAGACAACATTTTTGGTAGCAATGTTTGCAAAACATATTCAGTGGTGAGGAAATACTCAGAACTGATTCACTTCAACTGGTTGTTTAAACGCAGAAGTTATTGTTCACACTATTTAAGAATAATTTTTGGACAGGGTAACCTAGATGACTGTCAAAATCAGCAACATCACTATGATCCCTGTTTTTATTTTTTACTCAGGTTGAATCTCCGGTCATATGCAGGATTCTCGACACTGCTGATGAATACGGATTCCTTTCGATCAGCAGCTAAACCGACAAAGATCCTGCAATCACACGAGGGCACGAAGGACATTGAAAAGACAGACAGAGAGGCTTGATCGAGAAACAGAAGATGGTAGAGGAAGAGCGATGCCCACAACACTGCGATGAAGGCCAAAATCCAGGTTTTAAAGGAGGTTAAGGTTGATCCCGGAACCGGACATGGACTTCAGCTTGTGCCTGGATCGATGCAGCGGGACAGTCTTCATGACAGCCTGATCCAGGATTCAGACTTAAACAAAACGCAGTGTAATGGGTGTGGACACAGCACTCAACCAGACGGGATTTATCGCTTTTAATTCTTTATCTATGCTTAAGCAAAAGAGCGATGAATTGAAGGGGGGCGGGGATCATCAGGGAAATCAACAACATTCATGGGGCTTTTGTTTGACGTTTAAGGTCTGTTCGGCTGTTATGAAATGATTTGCTGCTTAACTGTGGCACTTTGCACTTGTAGATGTTTAATAAAAGAAAAGGTTGAAATTGTTCTGCAGCAGTTCGAGTGCGTGCTATGTTACTTTATTGGGTGACTAAGTGTAATTTATGAAGTGGATGGCGCTGTGACAAAAAAAGCAAGAAGTGAGTGTTTGGTTTGATTTTCTTATTAGGATGTAGTATGTCTGTGGGTCCCTAAAAGTGGTATTCTGTGGTTTTCTGATGAAGATGTGCACTGGGATCCTGATCATACTGCTGGAAACAAGTCTGCAGCAACAATAAAGCAAAAACTTCAAACCCTTTTTACAGTGTTTGTGTTGCCACATAGGAAAAATGACAACTGCTTGAATGAAATACCATTTGAAAAGGACATAATGATAACTAGTGCAAGCTTCCACCAAGGCTGAATAAGCCTGAACAAATTTTTTTTTTTTTTTATCCCACATTACTGGGGTAAATAATATTTTTTTGTGACCCATCCAAACTATGTAATGAGATCATGGAAACTCCACATACAAAGAATCGGGTACCCTGAAGGGAAGAAAAGTATAATAATAAGAGGTCTTAATTGCTGTATTTGTCATTAAAAAAAAAAAAAAAAAANTTAAAAAAAAAAAAAAAAAACAGTATCAAACAGTAAAATAAAATATCTGGATCCAGATCAAATTGCATTTATTGATAGTCTACAAAGTACAAAGGGCCTGATGTTTTTTCTTTTTTTTTTCTATTGTGATAAGAAATTGGAGAGAAACATTGAAAAAGGATCTATCTACCAATGATAAAGAATTATTTTTAAAATTTCTGGATTGGCACCAAAATTTAATGAGTTGTTCTTTGGATCATGTCTCACCCTTCCACCAAGTTTCATCAAAATCAGTTCGAAATGTTTTGAGTGATCACGCCAACTAATAAACAAAACCAAAACACACATAACCTCTTAAATAAACGTCCCCTAAAAGTTTGAATTAGGATGTAGTCAGTTAAAGTATTTTGGTTAATATTCCTAACGGAATGCTGTGTTTTCTTGTTGTAGCGCGGCATTTCATGGGTGTGTGTGAAATAATCCTCTTCATCCTTCACTCAAAGACACTTTTCCACTGTACTTATGCTGCAGTGTCAAAGCTTGGTAATAATATAAACGGCCACCAGATGGTGCTATAGCAGCAGTAAAATCTCCAGTTAAGAAAAGTTCAGTTTGTAGTTTGATTTTTTTTTTTTTTTTTTTTGTCATGTTTCTTAATCTCAGTTTTGTTTTTTGTTTTTTGTTATATATATAAATATATATATATATATATTTACAATACCTTGCAACTCAACAACCTTAAGCTGTAACTTCAAAGCATAAATTCCAAGTTAAAACCTAAATATATGCTTACATTTGACACAGTTGACTATGATATATTAGCAGTATATATTAGCAAAATATAGATAGATAGATAGATAGATAGATAGATAGATAGATAGATAGATAGATAGATAGATAGATAGATATTAGCTTGAGAACTTGGTTGGGCTTTCTGGCACAGTCCTAGATCGGTTTAGATCCTGCTTAACAGGTGGAGATTACTTTGTGTCTTTTGGTAACTACACATCTTCTTTTGTAGTTACCAAAAGAACTCTCTGTTCTGAGTGAACAGAGATGGCATGCAGGGTTTCTCAAGGGTCAGTTCTTGGACCCCTGCTGTTCAACCTGTACATGCTCCCACTAGCACAAATTATGAAAAACAACAGAGTTTTCTACCATAACCATGCACATGACACCCAAATATACTATATCAACCAGTGACTACAGCCCCATAGAGTCACTAACCAGGTGCATCGAGCAGATCAATCATTGGATGAGCCAAAATTTCCTTCAATTAAATAAAGACAAAACTGAAACAATAGTTTTTGAAGCAAAGGAGGAAAGACAAAAAATCAGCACCCATCTTGAATCTTACTTATTGACGACCAAAAGCCAGGTCAGAAATTTTGGTGTAGTCATGGACTCTGATTCACAGTTCAACAACCGCATCAGATCAATAACAAAAACAGCCTACTACCACAGAAACATCACCAAAATGAGGGGATTCATGTCCAGGCAAGACTTACAGAAGCTTATTCGTGCCTTTATTTTCAGGAGCTGGACTACTCTAATTACGTATTTACAGGCCTCCTAAACAGGCGAGCAGACAGCTCATCCAAAACACTGCTGCTAGAGTTCTAACTAAGACTAAAAAGAGAGAGCACATTACCACAGAGCTTAGATCCCTGCACTGGCTTCTATCTCCCAAAGAATAGAGTTTAAAATACAGCCTCAGTTTACACAGCACTAAATGGATTAGGACTGAAATATATTTCAGATTTGCTTCTGTGTTTTTTCTGATATCGATGTAAAGCACTTTGAATTGTCTTTGTGTCTGAATAGTGCTATAGAAATAAATAAACTTGCCTTGCCTTACACACTGAAGCACTTTTTACAGTGGATTTGTTTGCAGTTTTTAAGATTTTAAATCAAATACACGAAAAGAAATTTAAACAACATAATATAAATGTTGAGCCATTAAAAGCCTTTTCAAACATAATATTATAGTTTCATCTCTCTATCCCATCAAAAACTAGAAAAGCACTCATTAGAGAGCATAAATCCACAAGCCTGGACAAAATTTATCTTGCATAATGTTTAATATTAATAGGATTTAACTGCTTTATTTGTCATAAGAAACTGTAGCTTTTTATTTCCTTTTTAATCGATTGATTAGCTATCCTGGCCAGATATTTTCACTGAGCTTGATGTATTACTTTTGAAGAAAATTACAAAAATGTTCAAAAAAACAAAAAAACAAAAACCTATCTAGCAGTGTTAAAGGACCATACCAGCCATTTTGCATGTTTGAGCCTAATATATTACATTTTCATACATGTTACATTACTGACAATTATTTCCCAAAGGATAAAACCGTATTTCAGCTTTCCTGATATTTTGCAAAATCTCTTAATCTTTCAAAATCAAATATTCAAGCAATACATCCACCTTAAAAATCAATGTTTCACCTGTTAATAGTTATGCAGCCTTATGAAGTCACGGTCATTTAAATTTTTCGATAAACACAGGTCTTCTTTTGGGACTGTATTTCCCGGTGGAGACATACATTCACTCTGTGCTTTTTATTGCACTTAAATGCTAAAATTACGTAGCTTCTAAAAAAAAAACCAAAAAAACACTGGATACACATCTTGTTCACAATGATGGATTACCTATCCCAAGAACATTTCAAGTATTAACAAGTTGATTTTAATAGTGTACCAAAATGAACTGAAACCAATGGCAGTCTGGAAGGTAGGAAAAATAATTTGAATTCACCGTTGTAGTAGTATGCTTTGGGAAATGATTGTCAGTAACATAATATGTATGAAAATTGAATATATTAGGCTCAAACATGCAAAATGGCTGGTATGGTCCTTTAAGAAATTATTTTTAAAACTTCCTGATTCCACCTCTAGATCTGGATCAATACCAAAATTCAAATTCTTCCATGGGCCACACCTCACCCTTCCACCAAGTTTCACCAAAATCGGTTCAGAACTTTTTGAGTAGAAATCAAACAAACCAAGCAGACATGGGTGAAATCATAACCTCCTTTGCAGAGGTAGCCAGTGTTTTCCTGAGAGATATGAGATAAAACAAATAGCTTTTCATATTCATAACATCAGCATAATGATTGTAAACCCCCCCACACATACATCCTAAAATATTGTCACACAACCAGCGATTCTGTTCCCAATGTCAATAAAACACTTAAAGCTCAGATCCACTGCATTTGTCAAACATTTATTGAGTTAGAAAGTACATGGGGTTCACGAATACAGTTTTCTGAAGAAGTAAAAGTCCATTAAAGTGCAACCACATGCCATCGAGGGCCTGTGTGGGCCCACGCAGGGTTTCAGAAGAGCCCAACGCCGCAGCACATCAACACTCAGCACCTTCAGCCAGAGAGAAATCAGATACTGAAGCCTTTGGCTGCAATGAAAACCTGCAGACTCTTGGGTCATGCATGCACTGACTGCTGTAGCATATTGAGAAAATGCAGTATCTGTAAAAAAAAAAAAAAAAAAAAAAAAAAAAAAAATTGCAATTCTCTTCATTCTTGCTTGTTTTTACTGTTCATGGCAAACCCTTTCGTTCATTCAAGTGACTTTTACATGTTATATCTACTGCAGAAGAGAACAAAGAGGTTAATACTGAATCCAAATACACAAATCAGCTATTATTACATTACTTGTTTGCTTTTCGCTTGAAAAAAGCCAAGGCAAGACTCAAGACCAAAACCTCTCTGATATACAGCTCATTGATTAGACTGAGGGAATGGGAATCTGGTGCACAGAGGTGCTTTCAAAGTCTTGTAGTGTGTCCTGGTGAGTGTGGTAGTGCATGGCTACATAGGATTTAGCAAAAGCAAATGTCTGAGAGTTGACGGGCTGCAGGCTGGTAGGAGAACTTGGCCCTGCAGAGGGACTGCTGTTGTATATGCTGTAGTAGGGCTCAATGCGGGTGTTGATGGGCGTAGAGGTGCTCGGGGGTCGGGGTTTGCGTCCACCTGTCGCCCTTGGGCTACCAGCACAATCCCTAGAGTGACTGGGCCCACAAGCCTGGTCTACCAGCCTCCTCTGTGGCTTGGGTGAGAGTACATATGCTGAGTTGGTTTCATGATGGGAGGATTTATTGCGGTTGACTTCCAGGCTGTCCTTCCCCATAGCATGCAGACGAGTCTTTTGTTTGCAGCAAAGAAACCCCAGCGCCAGCCACTGAAGGCAGCACAGCACACGGCGGCGGAGGCCTGCGCTGTTGCGTGAATACACGAAGGGATTGATGCCAGACTTAAGAAAAATGAGCACAAAGCCACACAGTTCAAACTGATAATGTGCAAAGCTACTTTCAGGTGACAAGACATCCTGCGCAAGCGAAACTCCCATAGGCAAGCAGCAAAGCAGCACAGAAAACACGATGACCACACACGTGACCACTGCCTTGGAGTCTTTGGCTGTGGCTAGATTGACTGTGGACACCAGCTGGCAGCAGGTGGCTCCTTGGGCGGCCCCTGGAACCAGAGGTTGGCTGCTCTTGTTGGCGTAGGAGTGTGTCTGAACATTTTGCAGTTTGTTGTAAGTCTGGTTTTGGTAAAGAGAGGGGGCCTGAACAGCACATTGCATGCTCTCAAAGCCTGCAGCGATGAGAGGTGGCGGGGGCGGAGGGCACGTGGCATCTACGGTGATGATAGGACATTTCCTCACCTGTGCATTCTTCCTCAGTGTCTGAGCAATCATCAGGTAAGACACAGACACCACGGCCATGCAAAAGGCAAAGTCTGCCAGATAGACGTACAACACAACCCTGGCCTGCCCTCCTCCCAGGCCAAAGTGGGGCAAGCAGGGTCCATCTTTACGAGGGTAAGCTCGCATGGTAAGGAGGGCGGCCATGGTGAAGCTGGAGGTCCAGAGCAGGGCAGTGAGGGCCAGCGTGCAGGGGAAGGAGGCAGTGCGGTTGGGTTGCTGCCCCAGGACCATGCGCAGACGGTGCAAGGCGATGACCGCCACCGTTTCTAGGGACATGATGATGAAGCCAGAGCTGGTCAAGTGGAAGGCGAAGCAGAAGCTCTTTGACACACCATCGCCCCTGCCCGCGTCTAGGAAGAGCACCAGCGCGAACATGGGGGCAGTCACGCAGCAGATGAACAGGTCGCAGAAGGACAGGTTGAGGATCATAAAGTCAAAGTTGGTGCGAAACTTGCGAAATGCCGGGTCGAAAAAGGAGAGGAACACCACCAGGTTGCCATAAGAGCCCAGGCAGAAGATGAAGATGAGGAGGAGAGAGCAAAAGGTCAAGGTGGCAGTGTGGATCATAGCCCAACCTGAGGGGGTCTGGGTGCCCAGGGTGCCACTGAAGTTGTGCTGTCTCGGCACATCCACCAGGTCTGACGGTACAATGGTGGTGTTCATCGTATCAGCAACAGATTAGAAGGATCGCAAGCTCAATGAGTTAACATGACTTCTCTGTATGGAAGGAATATGTGAGGATGATGGTATCTGCTGCCTCTGCCATTGCTGCTTCCTTGGTAGAGTGCTAGAAAGGATACAGAATCAGATATTAGCTATTAGAGTACAATCAATGATATGCTGCATGCTTACAGTTGTTTAAAAGAGGTAATTCATAGCGTCAGTTCACTCTAGGCTATGATGCTTTAAATTTACCTACAGGCTACAGTGGGATAAAGCTATGCACCACTGCATTTGGCCAATTACACCTTTCCCCCTCCAACACACACACACACACACACACACACACTCACTCACTCACTCACTCACTCACACTGCTGAAATCCAAAGAAAGTGTGCACTGCATTGTCATTTAATTATTTCAATCTGTGGGCGCCTATCCTCACAAATTCAATCATCTACACACACACACTGACAAAATATTACCTACCATCGGTTTCCGAACGCGTCTCCATCATCTTCTTATTTCATACAGCCCATCTTCATTTTTACACGTCAATATGGTAACTGAACGCACCGCGGCTCGGGTAAAAAAAAAAAAAAAANTTTTTTTTTTTTTTTTTTTTTTTTTTTTTTTACTGCGGATGAAGCGGAAATATGAGATAGAAAATTCGTTTCCTGGACGATAAATCCATTCTTATACAGGCGCGACGATCGCTGGACGTGCACTGAAAAATGAGTATGAAGTCACTGCCTACGTCTCCGGGCATCAGCATAACCACCGCATTTTGTGCGCTTATTTCTAAAAATCATATCATACTCCCTATTTATTAGTTTACCGGAGTTAAGACTATATAGGACCGCAGGACTCGAACAGTGACTAGGAAAACACAAAAATTGATCACAAAATCACAATGTTTTAGCATGACAGCTTAGATTAACTATCGTAAAAAATATGAGATCAAAACATAAATTGACTATTGTTTTCACCTTTATTATTCATTATTTTGTCCTTTATTTTTCGCTTTGCGTTAACGTCCTTGGGAACGTGAGCGCAACAACGTGGTTGCTAGGCGACAAGTCGAATGGTGATGCTGCATGAGGGTATTAATATTTAAAGTAGGGACAGTAATAATGTGCCAGGTGAGGCATTACTTTCATTATTCATTCACCACAACACTTTTATGTATTTTACTAAAGTCTTACTTAATACTGATTAAATTAATTTTGTGATAAATATTGTCACACTGCATTTACATTCATTTATGTATCTGGCATTAAGTATAAATGACCAAAAACAGTTTAAAGCATGAAATTTACAAGTTTTTTTTAGGATCTTTAAAGGCATCTTCACATCTGAAAAACATTTTCCATGTGGCTAATAAAAATCCTCTAATTTGAAATGATCAAAAAAAAAACAAAAAACAAAAAACATTAAATACAGTTTTTGATAAAAACAATTTATTTTTTATTTCATTCAATAAGCAAACTACATCTAAAAAAAATTAAAAAAACAAAATCACTGCAATTTTGGCACTACACTATATTAATTGAGGTACTAAATGCTTCATTGCTGACTGATTTCAAGTCTTCAGTGGGAGAAGAACAAAACAAAATAATTCCATCTCACTTGGGTTTTGAAAAAAAGGGTAAATAATGCAGAGAAACAGAGGGGAGCGTTCATAATTATTGGCCAGGCAGTTTGGTTATTTCTTTGCATTGAGACACATGCCAGAGTTATCAAACTTATGCCCGGGGCTTCACAGCACGTCACACAGCAGCGGGGGAGCTTTCTCTCCCTTTCTTCGCAAGAGTAGATGAGTACACACTCCGTTGCTAAAAAAANAAAAAAAAAAAAAAAGTCCAATAAATAAATAAATATATTTGTGCACATTTGCTATACCATGCTACGTACATACGCGATGCACATAAGCATATATAGATCAAAGGACGACACAAGCATCGTGTGTTCCGTGTTAAATCTAAAGAGAGCGTTCTCCGGTAAGTTCTCTGGCTGGTTAAACACTTCAACTATTGGACGATAGCAAAGAGTGTGTCCGACGCCGGACATAGTGTTGGCTCAGAGTTGATATTTGGGATGTAATCCTGAGAAATGTGTAGGACACCTACAGATGTCTTCAAGCATCCCACGCACACACATAAACACACTAAGTAAATCAACTGAAAACGAAAGGAAAAAAAAACAAAAACTGTACAGTAATCTTACAAACCGCAGGCTGTTCATCCCTGCTATGATTCAACCTTAAATATTAAGTATAGTAGAAATGTAAATAAGAGCTAAGTATATAAATACACAACTGTTCAATATTTTATGTGTGCCGCTATTCATGCGGCGCTGTCTGTCATCAGTGAGGAAGTGGAGCCTCTCCCTGTTTCAGGCTGGTTTCTGTGAATTTATCCCAACCGCATGCTGGAAAAAACAAGTGAAACTATTATCAATAGTGGTATGTGCAAAAGGTTGGGATTATCATTCCTAAAGAAGCCTATATCTGAAGTTAAATGTCTTAAAGTGCAATACCAGCAATTTTGGATGTTTTAGCCCAATATCTACAACCTGCATACACGTTACGTTACATACAACCACTTCATAAAATATACTATTTTAGCGGTAAATTTTAGATTTTTTTCCCCCCTCCCTTCCTTCCAGACTACAATTGCTTTCAGTTCATTCTAGAAACGTCTAGAGCCTGTAAACACCTTTAGATAAGGTAATGAATGGTCCAACACAGAGCTGCATCGAACAAAATGTATACCTCCGCCAGGGAATATAGTCCCAGGAAAAGACGGCTTTTACCGAGAAATTAAAAACTATAGCCTCTTCTACATTCAGACATACGTGCTGGCAGGTGAAGCATTGAATTTTAAGGTGGATGTACCACCTTAACATTTGATTTTGAAAAGTTAGGGAACTTAGCTAAATAACAGGAAAAGTAAAATACGGTTTTATGTTTTGGAGTTTGTTCGTTAGTAATGTAAGTTGTATGGAGGTAGTCTTTATTGGGCTTAAGCATGCAAAAATAGACGGTATGGTCCTTTGACCACCTCATCAGGCCAGGCAGTGGATTTAAGTGTGCTGTCATGAATTGAATGACAGGAAACAGTATTTCCTGTCCTAGCCTACTTTAGATCTTTAAGCAGACAGCAGCATATATACAATGTATCTACAAAAAAAAAAAAAAAANAAAAAAAAAAAAAAAAAAGTGGCTCAATTAAGTTTCTCTCCTATGAGGGAAGTATTACTGGTTGTCTTTGTTAAAATGTGAAGTCCGCAGCTGTACCGGGCTAGGCGTAGTAACAGGGAGACACCAGTAAGTCAGTCAGGACCAGCAGCTGGTCATCTGTGAACTGCTGCTTGTGTTGCTGCCAGTTGTCATGGTGAGTCCGCCGGAAGTTTGATAGGGTTTTCTTCACGGTCATCTGGAAAAACACACACACACACACACACACACAAGGATCCATTAAAAACACACCACTACAAATTAAACCTTATATGAGCAACTGATTTGATGGTTTCTGTTCTGCCTCGTGCAGCTTCCAAATTATTGCTACATGCCCAAGATTAGGTACATAATAGCATATTTAAAGAAAGGGTAATGACAAAGCAACAATATGAAGCTGCGGCGACGTACTTCGATTGGCTGGGTGTCGTTGAGGTGAGCGCTCAGGTCCATCAGCAGCTGAGGCATCCAGGTCGGAACGTCATACGGGCTGGAGAGGATGCACGCGCTCAACCCGAGCACGCCAGCGTGACGCCTCACCAGGTCTGCAGACACAAGGAGGGTTCGTTAAGATTAGGATGAAGAGTGGTCTACTGTTAAAATTTCCATTTGTACTGCTATTTTTTTTTTTTTTTTTTTNTTTTTTTTTTTTTTTTTTTTAGATATTAAAGAATATTTTATAGGTCAATTAGAGGTTCACTCAGCCCCTCTTTAATAGCACAAACAAAGCATAAACAAACGAGACCATTTTGGGTGAATTTGGAGCAGGTTGGGTGACCTCACACTGACCTATAAATTATTCTTTAATATCTAAAAAAAAAAAAAAAAAAANAAAAAAAAAAAAAAAAAAAAATGATAGCAGCACAAACGACTGAGACTATTTTCCTGGAGTTCTGTGTTAATTGGGGGCGACTTCACTCAGGCTCCACTGCATATACATATTAGTGAATCAATAATTTAAGCCTTCATCTGGCTGTCATGAATGGGGTGAAAGCTCCTTACCAGCAGAGGGTATGGTGTCCACGACAGAGCCCAGCTCCCTTTTCCTCTTTTTAGGTAAGCGAGTCTTGCAGAGTGCCTCAAAATGTGCCTGCATGGGAGCGTCCATGGACAGGAAGTTGCACTGGAGGAACCCGCTGAGCGTCGTAGCAGCCATTTCTCTTACCTACCACACACACACACACAAGAAGAAAAAAAAGAAAAAAAAGAAAAAGGTGGTTAGCTTGAATCCACGTCAGTTAAAGGAGCATACTGGTGATTTTTGCATGTTTGAGCCATAAATACAATCCACATACATGTTACGTTACTGGCAAGCCATCTTCCAAAACAAACTGGAGTAATACATTCTGGATTTGTTTTTCCTGCCTCCCAGGCAGCTTTTGGCTTCGGTTCATTCCAGTACGTTATTAAAATCAACGTTTTGAGACTTGAAAAGTTATTGAGATACATAATCCATCACAGCAAACCAAATGTTGTTCTTATTTTTGATTGAAATTACTCAATTTAAGCAGTGTAACACAGAGCTGCACAGAAGAAAATGTATATCTCCGCCAGGTAATATAGTACCAGGAGAAGACGCCTGTACATGCCTTCTGCATGTTAGCAGGTGAAACATCAAATTTTATGATGGGTTAATCACCTGAACATTTGATTTTGAAAGATTTTTCAATTTTGGTTAATTTTTACTTTGAAGAAGATGATGATGATGATGATGATGATGAAGTAAACACATTACAACTAGCTTTTGCACAATTATGTCGCCAAGCAAGTCATTTCTTACATAGATTCCACAGAAGGGGAGTAAATGATTTCACACCTTGATTTTATGTGTGTGCTTGTGTATGTGTATATATATATACACATACACACATATAAACACACACACTGTATATATACTGTGTATATATATATATATATATATATATATANACACACTGTATATATACTGTGTATATATATATATATATATATATATAGATATAGATATACTGTATAGACTAAGTACAGTATGAGCTCAAAGCAATACAATTTGATTTACCACTCAAGTTACACAAGCTGAGTAAAAATTGCACTTTAGATATTGTTGAATGTTAGAAAGTACAATGGAGCTTATGTCTTGTAGATGCGCTACGACTGCTTGTATGTGGTGTTTACTTTTCAAATAAAGGCGATTCTGATTCTTAATTAAAAGCCATTAAGAGCACCAAATACGTGAGAGCCACAACAGATTTAGCAGGTCAATCAGGTTGGTGAGGCAAGGCAAAAACAAAAAGGCATCCTTCCCCCCCGCTTCTCCATCCCTCTCCCTCTCATCCTTCTTCAATCTGAACATTATCTCCATAGCAACAGATTACTGCAGCCTGCGGTTTCCATAGCGACAGTGAGAGGACCAGAGGGGGAAGCGAGTGGAGAGCCAGAAGGAGGGACTGCTGAATCACTACAGTGAAGCTGAAAGACAGCAAGAGCGCCTGCTAGCATAAACACACACGTACCGGCCAATGGCTCGCTGATTATATAATCAAGTGACTCTGTGTTTGTTCAAATTCCAGCCNCGTACCGGCCAATGGCTCGCTGATTATATAATCAAGTAACTCTGTGTTTGTTCAAATTCCAGCCATCTTCCACCTTAACACCAGAGTGACTGCACGCTTCACATTTCCGTGATGCACGTTGAAGGATTTTCACACCATATTGTGAATGTTTTTTTTTTTTTTTTTTNTTTTTACCTCCAGCTGCTCGTCCTCCAGTAGTTTTATCACCAGCACACGGACATCGTCGACGGCTTGCTGGTCACTCATGAAGGTGAAAAGGTTGTAAAACACCATAATCTGGAGGTACGTCAGCACGGTGTAGCGAGCGTGCCAGGAGCTGCTGCCAGAGATCTGCAATGGACAACAAACCCGTACTTACATCGTTAACATACTTCAGCCCAGATCATTGCACCTTTTAGGGTTTCTGTAGCTGAGCTCCACTGTAAGGTGACTCCACTTGTGTAGAAAATTTGACACATTTGATGTTGCATCAGCTAAATCTGAATTTGTGAATCCCAACAAGTCTCTCCTATAGCTACAAGCAGATCTGCACGTGTGTGTCACGCCACCTACGACCTGAACCCATAGCGCTTCTAATAAATGTTAGCTACCTTTGTAAGTTGTGTCTGTTTTTGGTCATACCTTCATGTAAAAACAATTTGTTACATGAAATGTAAATGTAGCCTGATCACAAGACCTTCACAATTACCTGCTCCAGCCACTGTCATTTATTCTCCGCGGAGCCATGACACAACATATTATACCACATATTAATGTGGAAGAATAAATGCTCAGCAGGGCAGACTGAAAATCCAAATTCAGTTGTCATTCCCTTTAAAACTTTACTTTGTTTTGCTCTCTTAAAGGACCATACCAACCATTTTGCATGTTTGAGCTTAATATATTCAATTTTCTTACACATAACATTACTGACAATCATTTCCCAAAGGATACTACTGGAACAGTGAATTAAAAGAAATTTTCCTACCTTCCAGACCTCCATTGGTTTCAGTTCATTCTGGTACGCTATTAAAATCAACTTATTGATACTTGAATCGTTCTTGGGATAGGTAATCCATCATTGCGAATAATACATGTATTCAGTTTTTTTCGACATTTTGTAATTTTAGCATTTAAGCGCAATAAAAAGCGCAGAGTGAATGTATGTCTCCACCGGGGAATATAGTCCCAAAAGAAGACCTGTGTTTATTGAAAATTTTAAATGACCATGACTTCATAAGGCTGCATAACTATTAGCAGGCGAAACATCGATTTTTAGGTGGGTGTATTGCTTGAATATTTGACTTTGAAAGATCAAGAGATTCTGCAAAATATCAGGAAAGCTGAAATACGGTTCTATCCTTTGAGAAATGGTTGTCAGTAATGTAATATGCATGAAAATTTAATATATTAGGCTCAAACATGCAAAATGGCCAGTATGGTCCTTTAACATTGCTAGTTAGGGTGTTTTTGAACATTTTTGTCATTCTCTTGTTTTTATTCCCTATCATCAGTTCTTCACTATAGCACTTGAATGCACCACTCAGAAGCATTTTCAGATCACTTTTTATTGGCTTAAATGCTAAAATTATGTTTCTTTGAAAAAACAAAATCTGAATACACGTCTTGTTTTGGATGATGGATTACCTATCCCAAGAACATTTCAAGTATCAACAAATTGATTTTAATAGCGTACCAGAATGAACTGAAACCAATGGTGGTCTGGAAGGTAGGAATTTTTTTTTAATTCACCGTTCCAGTAGTATGCTTTGGGAAATGAATGTCAGAAATGTTACATGTATGAAAATTGAATACAAAATGGCTGGTATGATCCTTGAAGATCTAAGGCACGAAGGTCTGCAAGAGGCCCAGTTATGTGTGACTCAGGTGCAAAGTAGAATAATGGCCGCCGGATGATTCACCTCCTGCAAAGCGCTGAGGACCAATGGGATCTGCTGCGTGTAGAGGAGTCCCTGAGACATCAGAGACAGGCAGGTCTTTGCGTCCCTCTTCAGTTCATCATAACTGTCATCATTCTCAACCGGAGCAATCTGGAGTGGGAAACCGCCGTAGGCAGACAAGTAGACAGGAAATGGGCACAAATTTATAAATGAAATCCATAATAATAAAAAGTAATTCATACCAATGGTGTGAATGAATGTACTGAGATGTAGTGTTTCACCTTAAAGAGCAGGGGCAGCAGCCGGAGCTGTTCTGGCACTGCGGTGGAGAAGGAGCGTCCAGCGCTGGCAATCTGCCACTTCAGCACTGCAGACATTTGAGGACAGGAATTTGTATTTTAAAGGAACACTCCACTGCTTTTGACTTGTATGTCCTGCTACATTATGTGTATTTACAGAAGCAAACATGGAAAGCACCGAGTGTTGACCACCTGTCTGTATGGTTCTAGTGTGCGCAAGACTGGCACACACCATTGAGTATATACACAATTTAATCTTGCAACAGACANCTAGTGTGCGCAAGACTGGCACACACCATTGAGTATATACACAATTTAATCTTGCAACAGACAGATCGCATGCTTGTGCATGTGAGTGTGTGTGCATGTATGTGTGTGTGCATGAGCCACCACCAGTCCTCTTTGTAGGAGTTCCCTAACATGTTTATTTATATCTACAAGTCTGTCAAAGAGGAGGATCACCACGAGAGAGAGAGAGAGAGAAAAACAGAGACAAACAGGAATAAAAATAAGTGAAAGTGGTTTAGTGGTTAATATTGTCATTCCGTTCGCTGACCCCATCAGGCTCGTCCAAATCTCTAGGCTAGCAGAACTGCCAACACCGCGCAACCTAGCGGCTCACTGCTCAGCACCAGTATGTTCAGTCAGGGAAGCGCCCCAACGATCTAATTTCAACATCTTTGAAACTGGAATTACCACGTTTGGATATGGCTTACCAGGATCAGAGCGGCTACATGGGGAGGCAGATCTTTCAGCTGTGCTGCTCCTCATCTATGGATCTCTCTGCAGTCAGGAGAGCAGCTCCATGAATATGTTTAGGAGGAACACTGAGACGCTCCTGTTCAGCTTTACTTTTCAGCAGTTCCCTTTTCTTTTGTCAATACTGTGCTGTCCTTTTCTGGGTGGAAATTGTTGCGGTTGACTTTGGGTGTTTGTGGTGTGTGCTTTTTCTTTTTGTTTGTTTTAATTGTTGCCTGATCCCACTTTGTGTGCAGCGCCTGGAGTTTTGGGATATGCACTTTGTGATTGGAGTTTTATGATTGTTATTATTATATAGTTATATTATATTTTTTGTTTTTATTCATATTTTATTATTAGCCATTGTAGCACTTTGGTCAAAGACAGTTATTTTAAATGTGTTATGTAAATAAATCTGACTTAACTTGACAATGTTCCAGAGAGCAGAGGGCCCCCCAGCCGCACAGAGGCTGTGCAGCCAGGCCGACACTCCTCAGCCGCAGAGACACTCAGAGTGCAAGACTCCACAGACACGGAGAAGCCTCTGAGCCGCAGAAAGGATCCAGGAGGGAGGCACCCACATGCACCCCAAGACTCCACAGACTTGCCCCCAAGCACACAAGGACCCAAGGCAATCCCCCATGGAAGCACATGAGGTGCCCCCAGGCCCAGGAAAGCGGACGAGGAAGGCGGATGCAGGCCCCCAAGAGGGAGCCTGCTCCACCATCGCAGGCCCACTGAGTAGCGCACGGGGGGGGGGGGGGGNGGGGGGGGGGGGGGGGGGGCATCCACCCCTAGGCCAGTGACCCACTGTCAGCACATAGGAGGCATTCTACTTCTACTCTAATTACCTCACGACCAGCTAACCACAGGCCCTCAAGGTCTTCTTGGCTGAAGTTTTAGAACACCAACATTAATTACTTCACGTTTGTCCTACAAACGTGTAATATACAAAATTGCATGTAGTGTTATGATACAAAAATCAAGCAATGGCTACTTATGTACCAATGGAAATAGTCGGCTGAAATAACAAATGCTCCTATCCCCAGCATGACAATGGTGGTACATAATGTGACAAAAGCAGGGTTGTACTGATTGAAAATTTGCCATCATTTGCCAAATTATAAAAGTAATTTGAAAACTGAACACAAAAAAGAAAGAACCCAGCAGTTGAGCGGACCAACAATAATTA
This sequence comes from Lucifuga dentata, assembly GCA_014773175.1. Classification (NCBI taxonomy): domain Eukaryota; kingdom Metazoa; phylum Chordata; class Actinopteri; order Ophidiiformes; family Bythitidae; genus Lucifuga; species Lucifuga dentata. The sequence continues at coordinate 190,346 of VXCM01001050.1, read as the reverse complement.
GCACTGCAGGTGGAAAGCAGCTGGTGAACTGATCGAGAAAGCCACCAAACTATCAGGAATTAAAGAGTCTTGTTTGATTTAGGATGGAGCATGGAACGTGCACATCAAAGTTGGTGATCCACATTGTGACGGTTCCATGTTAGGCCTTCATGAGGTAGAAGGCTGACCGTCTTACACAAGAGGCCCTTCCTTCTCTTCTTCCGAGGATTCTTTATTACCCAGCATGGTCTGTGGCAAACTTTTATTCTTTACAGGTTTACAACGCAAAAAAAAGTGTCTCTTAATGACACATCTAATAGATTCCAGTGTAGGTTATGTGGTTGTTGCCATTTCAAAAGTGCTGATGTTGTCGATACATGCCTATATGAGATTCCTGTATGTATAAATTACCATTTTTGATCTTTCAGTCACTATAAAATTATTCTTTTTTAGCACAAACCTTGTAAATGGGCATGCTGTGGCATTATTGGCATTAAAGGACCATACCATCCGTTTTGCATGTTTGAGCCTAGTATATTCAATTTTCATACATGGAATGTTACTGACAATCATTTCTCAAAGCATACTGCTGGAACGGTGAGTTGAAACATTTTTTCCTACCTTCCAGACTGCATTGGTTTCAGTTCATTCTGGTACGCTCTTAAAATCAACTTGTTGATGCTGGAAACATTCTTGGGCTAGGTAATTCATCATCGCCAACAAGACATGTATTCAGGTTTGTTTTTTTTCAAAGATTCATAATATTAACTTTAAGTGAAATAAAAAGCGTGGAGTATGTGTCCACTGGGGAAAAGAAGACCTGCATTTATCGAAAAATTTAAACAACCATGACTTCATAAGGCTGTGTAACTATTAGCAGGTGAAACATTGATTTTTAAGGTGGGTGTATCGCTTTAATATTTGATTTTGGAAGATTAAGAGATTTTTTCAAAAATATCAGGAAAGCGGAAATACGGTTTTATCCTTTGCGAAATGATTGTCAGTAACGTAACATCTATGAAAATTGAACATATTAGGCTCAAACATGCAAAATGGGTGGTATGGTCCTTTAAGCATGTAGTAATAAAATGTAAATTATAGCTTTAAAAAAATTGCCACAAGTAAACAAAGAAATATATGACAGACAAAAGTAAACTTGATAAGAACCCGACAGAAGTTCAACAACCTCATCCATTACTGTGACAGATTTTGAATGTTACACTGCAGCCATAAGTTACACAAACACACTCAGCTTGTTTGTTGTTCCTGTTGCATTTGTGACTTATTTCAGTTAATTTTATCTTTCTATCAAGTTTCAAGCCTGCACATAGGACAAATGTTCCACGGCTGACCCACCTGTTTTGAGGAGTTTGATTGCCTGTGTCCTCTCATCCTGCTCTCCCACCTCATTTTCCTCAATCACGTGGTTCTTGATCTCCTCATCGCCTTCGGTCAGGGGCTTCAGCTGCAGCAAAATTCGCTCCGTGAAGTCCGAGATGCGCGGCGAACTGGTCGGCTGGGTGTGTGGCAGGTTGACGTCTATCATGAAGATGTATGTGAGCACGCTGGAAGGACGTCATAATCAGAGGGGTGAGATGGCAATTTGGGAACGACAGGAATCACGAAGTTGAATAATCTGAATGTTCCGGGGCCTCACCTGCCGATTCGTTCTCGTACATTCTTGTAGACCTGTGTGAGTTTGGGCTCCAGGTACTGTAGCAACCTGTGAAGGAGCTCTGGAACGCGCCACTCCTGCTGAGCGAGGCCTCCCTGCAGCACGTATAGACGACTGGGGAGGGGGAGAAAAAAGAAGCACACACATCTCAGATTATTGGTCGCATCCACATCTGTGTGATGCTGCAACCGATCTGCTCACCAGGCATCAACAAAAGAACCTCCCTCTCCATTGACTGGAGACTCCATTAGCATCTCAAACAGCCAGTGAAGCTTGCGTGGGTCTCGACTCTCCTGTACAAGCCGGAAACAACAAGTTCAAAAGAAAGAAAGGATGAGGGTCACGAGTTTGCCGGATGGACAGATAAAGATGTTAAAGGAGCATACTGGCGATTGTGCATGTTTGGGCCCAGTACATACAATCCGTATATCTGTTACTTTACTGACAACCATTTCCCCAAATATACTACTTTAGCTGTAAATGTCAAATTTATTCCCCTACCTTATAGACTGCCATTGGTTTGGGTTCATTCCAGTACGCTATTAAAATCAATCTGTAGAGACTTGAAATGCGCTTGAGATGTGTAATCCATCACAGCGAACAATGTGTCTATTAGGTTTTTTTGTCAACGTAACTTTATTCAACTGATCCAACATAGAGCTGCATTTCTCCACCAGGAAATATAGTCCCAAGAGAAGAACGGCTTTTACTGAGAAATTAAAATGACTGTGACTTCTACAATCGTGCATAGACGTTAGAGTGTGAAACATTGAATTTTAAGGCATGGGTATTGCCTGAACATTTGATTTTGAAAGATTAGGGGATTTGGATTTGGAGGGCGGCATGGTGGCGCAGTGGTTAGCGCTGTTGCCTCACAGCAAGAAGATCCTGGGTTCAATTCCCAACCGGGGCAGGGCCTTTCTGTATGGAGTTTGCATGTTCTGTCCGTGTGGGTTCCCTCCGGGTGCTCCGACTTCCTCCCACCTCCAAAGACATGCATGTCAGGTGAAATGGGAACTCTAAATTGCCTGTAGGTGTGAATGTTTGTCTGTGTCAGCCCTGCGATAGACTGGCGATCTGTCTAGGGTGTACCCCGCCTCTCACCCTATGGCTGCTGGGATAGGTTCCAGCCCCCCCGTGACCCTCAACAGGACAAAAAGGTTTAGAAAATGGATGGGATTTGGAATGATTAACAGGAAAACTAAAATAAGTTTTGTGTTTTTTTTTGTTTTGGAAATTGGTTGTCTATAAACTAACATATATGCAGTTTGTAGACATAAACTGTATATTGGGCTCAAACATGCATGATCGCCGGTATGGTCCTTTAATGAATGTAAAAGGCTTACACAAGCAGTGGCGATGCAGGTGCCCCAGTCTGCGTACGTCTCTATTGTGATGTTGGACAGGGCGGTGCGGAGCAGCGGACACAACACCTCCCATAGATTCTTAACCTGTCAAAATCAAGCACTTCATCGTTACAAGTATGCAAATACATACGCATACAGTTATGGGTAGTACAAGACACATTAGTTTCATTTGATAAGGTTATCAAGTGATGGAAGTATGGCAAGGAGGCATTCAGAGTGATGTGAATGATAAATAATGCAGAATTTCCAGGAAAGATGGTGTCCAGAGACTGACTCAAAAAAAATAAAAATAAAAAAGTGGGACATTTAGCTGTGTTACTGTTTAAATCTGTCAAATCTGTACCTTTGCGTAGTTCCAGTGCTTGCAGCCTCTGATCAGGCCGGAGATGATCTCAGCAACACACCGCTGCTTGCTCTCATGGGAGTCTGACACCAGGCGTTCCATGTGCGGCCGCAGCAGAGGCAGAAATGCGTCGCTGAAGTTGCGGAACAAACCCTGGGAGAGCACGGGAAGGGGAACCGTTTTCATTTGCTGTTTCTAGTTTGTTCTACTATCCAAATATCTTCAGGGAATCTCACCTTGAATAAACAGAACCTGCGAGGGCTAAACTTGTCCTTGCCCTTACGGTCCTCAAGAGAGAGAAACTCGATTAGCTGGTTGATGAAAACAGGGTCTGAGAAATGGTCGTAGATGATCTGCTCGTGCTGGAAGGGAAGACGAAAAAACTACTTTCACTAGGTTTCACTAGATGCTTTAATAAAAAAGTTGACTTTACAATCTCCTTGCGTATTTTCCAAGAGAATTTGCATAAACGTGCGTGTGTTGGCGAACCTCTGTCATTTCCTCTCTGGCCGGGTTCTGTTCAGGCTGCTCCTCGAGCGGCACGTACATCATCAGCTTTCTGGAAAACAATAGTGAGAAGATGGTGATGAATACAAAATAGGGAGGAAAAAAGTTGTCCAGCAGATACCAAGAGAAAAAGCTTGACGAATCAAGACGGTGAAAGACAAAAATTACACAAATAAGGACAGAGTCCAGCAAAAATGAAGATATAAATTGAGAACCTTGGCCAACCGTAGTATCCCCAGTGAGTCTTTTCCACAAACACACAGCGATCCCACTCCTGCTGCGTTTGCGGCAGGTTGCTGCTGTTGTATTGGAGCCACTGGTTGTCTGGACGGTCCCCAGCTATAATGCCATTAGGCTCCTTCATTCCACCTTTCAGAGACAAATGGAAATTTGTGAGATGACATGGAAAACTATGATGACAATAAAAATGTCATATAAAACTATTCAATTCCTAATAATACTAAGAAATGGAAACCATGTAAGGCTCACAGAGTTCAGAGGGGCTGACTGGCACTTTTTTATGCGGCCGCTTTATTTGCTTCATGATCCCTGCCACAGCTGATATCGCCACCTTATGGAGAAAAGAGGTATTTGAAACAAAATTTTCCACAGCTGGAATATATCCATGTGCTGTTAAAGGTTTAAAGTACTAGTTATTTCATGTAATATTATATATTTTTTTGAGACCTAGAGGTCTTCGAGGTTGTGGAGGGGCAAACGTGAGTAACACACCTTGCGGACGTAGAGGGAATCGTGGTTGAGGCTTTCCACAAAGAACCGAACAGCAGGCACTGGGAGTTGGTGGTCATCCCTCAGCAGCAACGACAGGAAGCCAACTGAAATATGTTCGAACTTCCAAGGCCTAGAACATCAATGCAGCAGGTGTTCACATGTGGGCAGTAATGACGAAATGTAACACAAGTTAATCAGAAAGCAGATATTGAATTAACCTACATATTCCTGTTGCTGAGGCAGTCCAGTAGGTCTCCGATTAGCCTTTTGTATTTCCTGAGAAATGTTACAAAAGTATGTTGTCTCACATTGTTGAAAGTATGCAAGAAATCTGGCTTTTTTTAGCATCTGATTTTGCAACTCAAGAGGCACAAAGTCACTAAGACTTTACATTATTTCAACAGTAGTTACTGTAAATTAAAAGGGGAGCAACTATTCAAGTAATCAGCAAATCGGTCTTTGTGTGATGGTGATTCTTCGCCATGATTTTAGCGGTGAACTCACTCTACGGATTCTGAATTCTTCAGCTCCTGCCTTCTTTGGCCCTCTGTTACTTCTTCCTGTGAGGGGACGGGCTTGTCAGGAAAAGGATTTCCAGTGACCATAAGTTGCTGGGCCACAGCACAGCACTCAGCAGAGATCTAACGTAAAGAAACAGAAATATAGTAGTACAAATTAATTCATTGAAACCTGGAGGAGAGACTGCCTCTCCGTTTTTTTGTAACTTTTTGAACCTGACAATCAGGCAGTTCACACCTGCTTTCCACAGCTGTGAGCCAGCTCCAAACATAGCTACTATTATGACTATCAGGGGTGCACATAATATTTTCAGTCTATTACTAAAATGTACAACAGCATATTAAATTATACTTTTCCATCGGATTTAGCAATAAAGACATACTTGTGCTTTTAGTGCAAAATAATCGAATTATTATATGCATACAAACTTTTAAAACTGGCAAATTTTCAAGTTTAAAAACTCAAAATAATGCTTCCCTTGTTTTTTTTTCTTCTGTCTTATATGGCCCTAATACTATGCTGTCGTAAAAATGAGCACCACAGTAGACTGTTTTTGTTTTGTTTTTTTTGCACGATTGAAGCGCAAAATGTCCAGCCAAATCTTTACACTGCACAATTATCAGCATCTCCTGCTGCTGTTTGAGGACAGTGAGATGAAAATACTTCCAATATCAACTGTTGTAACAAAAGCACTTAAAACTCTTTGTGCAGATGTGCTATAGATCACTGTAATGAGCTGCAACAAGCTGAAAATATCCGGATATTTACATTACTGAATTTGCACCGCTGTCAGTTTGGTAGATTGTTGTGTTGTCGTATTTGACTCCATGGATCATAGACAGCTGTGAAGGTATTTTGGGTGCTATCCTTACAGAGAAGTCGATGCCGATGGACTCGTACTGCCGGTGGATTTTGTCCGCCAGGTCATCAAAGAGCCGCACAATGGAGGGCTTCTCCAGCGACATGGCCGAGCTGAGGCCAGAGCGCACAATACCCGGCCATGTCAGAGCAATACACTCCCAGTCATGCAAATTGGCCAGACACACTCCGCTGTGATTCCCCAAAAGGCAGTACAAGGCACCCTACGGACATACAGGGAAAGCACATGGAAAATGTTCTAAAATATGAAATGCTGCTTGGTCTGTGAATTTTTATGGTGTGCAGCAGGGTGTAAACGCATTCCAGAGATGGCCGCCATACTTTGAACTGTTGCTGCGTGACGCTGCTGTTGTCTGGATTGAGAAACTGCAGGACGTGTGGGATCAGATCTCTGCAGCAGAAGTTGTAGGTTCCCAGAGCACTGAACAAAACACTTTGAGCTCTGCTGCGTACCTGCGGCGTGGAACAGGAAGTATCAGTTAACCAGGTGTACCCATAACACAAGTCCAACACAATGCCAATCCTTTTATTTTGTCAGATGTAATGCTCAAAGGAATATACCAGTGATTTTTGCATTACTACCAGCCATCATCTAAAATATACAACTGGAGAGGTAAATTTTAGAATAGTTTTTCCTGCCTTCAGGCTGCTATTGCTTTCACTTCATTCCAGCATGCTATTAAAATCAATTTGTAGAGACCTGAAACATGCTTGAGATAATCCATCGCAGTGAACCATTATTTACATCCATTATTTTTTGTAGAAGTTACTTAATTTAATAGATCCAACATGGAGCTGCGCGGAAGCAAATGTATTTTTCTGCCAGAGAATATCATCGCAGGAGAAGACAGCTTATGACGAGAAATAAAAAATAACTGTTTTCTACAACTGTGCGTAAGTGTTAACAGGCAAAACAATGAATTTTACAGTGGATGTATTATCTGAATATTTGGTTTTGAACACAAAAACTAAAATACAGTTTTATAATGCAGTTTTATGTTCAGAAAAAATCATTGGCAGTAACTCAAGTTTAAGCGGGTAAAATTTATTGGGCTCAAACATGCAAAGCCATTGTTATGTTCCTTTTAAGACCCAATCCTTGATGCAAACTTGAACTTAAAGGACCATACCATCCATTTTGCATGTGTGAGCCTAATATATTCAATTTTCATATACGTAAGATTACCGACAATCATTTCCCAAAGGATAAAATTGTATTTCAGCTTTCCTGATATTTTGCAAAATCTCTTAATCTTTCAAAATCAAATATTGAAGCAATACACCCACCTTAAAGACTGATGTTTCACCCGCTGATAGTTACGCAAAATATAAAGTCACAGTCATTAAACTGTTTCTTTAAAGGCTGGTCTTCTTTTGGGACTATATTCCCCAGTGGAGACAAACATTCACTCCACGTTTTTTATTGCACTTAAACGCTAAAATTACAAAACTTCGGGAAAAAAACAGAATACAGGTCTTGTTCATGATGATGGATTACCTATCCCAAGAATGTTTCAAGTATCAACAAGTTGATTTTAATAGCGTACCAGAATGAACTGAAACCAATGGCAGTCTGGAAGGTAGGAAAAAAAATTTAACCCACTGTTCCAGGAGTATACTTTCGGAAATGATTGTCAGTAACGTTATGTGTATGAAAATTGAATATGTTAGGCTCAAACATGCAAAATGGATGGTATGGTCCTTTAAAAGACTTGTCAAGCAATTTCAACTGAAAGATGATTCCAGTCTGCTGTTTTGACTGTTGTTGGTGGGAACAATGCTTTCTTTTACATTTTAATCACAGATTTGTAGCTTAACACTGTCATTGAATGCTAAAAGCTACAAAGCAAATGAGTCTGACTTGCTAAATGATGTAGACAGCGCTCTGCTGTGGGGGCTTGCTGTGAAACGTACTTGGCTGTAGGTGCTTGTGGAAAGCCTCAGCAGATCTCTCATTAGCTCCTGGTGAATGCTTCTGTACTGAGATCCTTCTGCTGTCAGTTTACGCAGCTGATAAACAAGAAAATCCAAAGTCACCAGTGTGGAGAAAAAAAAATAAGAAAACTGAGCAGGTAACGGTGCTATTTAAAAGTAAAGGATTTACCTCATGCTGGAGCATGACTCTGTCAATGAGCAGAGCTCTGATGTGCTGCTTTCTGCCATGAAGCTGCCAAACGCAACAGGAAGTCATTATGTACTTTGAACTTCCCTTCAGATTTAAACATAAACTGAACAGTCAATGTGCTTTAATGCATGCTTTAATGCAGCTAATATATGCTTTGGACAGGGGGATGCATATTCCTTAAACATTCCTAGGATAAACACAAGTACGATTAAATATTCAATTATTATTTTCATTATTCTCACCCTGTTTTCCATTGATTTCTTCACAAGGTTGAAGCTCTTCCAGCGAGAGTCAAACTCATGTTTGTGAGAACCTTTGAAGTGCAACAGGTCACTGATGATCTATTAACATTACAGACAGAAAATAATGAGACGTACAGTGTTATTCAACTGAAATAAGGTGATGGTATGATGATCTACTTATTCCTTTTTTACCTTGATAATGGAGAAGAGCGACTTGGTGTCATCCTCAGAGTGCTCCAGAATGTAATCTGCAAGACGAAGGAAAGGAATTCAGATAACAAAGATGGTAGAGCAGAGACCTGAATTGTGTCCTGTTTTTTTCAGCTCTTTAGTTCTAAAGAATAAACAGCAGAGACATCACAAGCTCAAGCCGGTCTGAATGAACACTTACGCAGAAGCTGCCTCATCACTCTGCAGACGGCGTCTCTGTAGTTCTCTCTAGATTCATCTGGAGGTGGAGAACATATTACAGGGTCAGACAAGAGTCCATCACATCCTACAACGACTCGCATCAGCTGTGAACGAGTGCTTCCCATCTGACATCACTAAAGGTAGAATGACTCACCGTAATCCATCCCTGTGTATAGAGTGGTCTCGTCTAGATTCACCATGCTTTGCACCCTGGCAAAAAGCAGATTCAAATAATACATATGTAAATTCAGTTTTAATGGACCATACTGGCCATTTTAAATGTTTGAACCTAACATATTCAATTTTTACTGACATTCATTTCCCAAAGCATATTACTGGAACAGTGGATTAAAATATGTTTTTCTACCTTCCAGACCACCATTGGTTTCAGTACGCTATTAAAATCAACTTGTTGATACTTGAAACGTTCTTGGGATAAGTAATCCATTATTGGAACAAGATGTGTATCCAGGGTTTTTTTGAAGTTATGTAATTTTAGCATTTAAAAAAGCGCTGAATGAATGTACGTCTCCACCGGGGAATATAGTTCCAAAAGAAGAACTGTGTTTATCGAAAAATTGTAACAACAGTGACTTCATTAGGCTGCGTAACTACTAGCAGGAGAAAGATTGATGAAGCTGAAAAACGGTTTTATCCTTTGGGAAATGGTTGTCAGTTACGTAACATGTATGAAAATTTAATACATTAGGCTCAAACATGCAAAATGGCTGGCATGGTCCTTTAAAAGCAAAAACAGCACACTGAAGCGCTTAGAATCAGCACTTTTTAATTAACTGGTAAGAAGAATACTAATTAAAAAACTGCTAATCCTTTTCACGGTCACCAGACCACATTCTACAAAAAACAAACCTCTGCTGGTGAGTAAAAAAAGTAAAAGATGCCACTGATGTAACTGAATGCTTACAGTTCAGGGATGGGCTCTCCTTTCAGGGGAGGCATCAGACACCCAGCTCCTAGGAGACAGTGCTGCACAATGGTCAGGCTCTGCAGGACATCATCTCTGAGAAACAGAGAACATATCACCGAAATGCATTAATGACAAATGCAAACAAATAACTGGACTGAATACAGCCTGCAGTGATTTCAGCAGAAATAAGAAGCGTGTCACTGTAGGAGTACGGGTGAACTCGCGTGTTTCTTCTTCCTTACCTGCTCATGTCCTGCTCTCCCTGTGCAAACCTCTGAAGGCGCTGGAGCTCAGGCTGCAGGATCAGGTCCAGTAAATAAAAAGCAAAGGAGGTCTCCTCGACACAGGACACATGCCACCGGATATCCAAATTCCACAGGTCCCCAGCACGACCCCAGTCCTGTGCACGACATTCATGGCAACTAAAGCATTAAGTAAAAAAAACGTCCAAGACGCTACATTTACACAATTTGATTAAAATGACCCATTTGCTTTATGATGCATGTCAGATACTGTATGAATTGAGCAACCAGAGAAAAAGGCAGACGGAGTTGGTTATTTATGATTACTTTGAGTCACATTTATATGTAGAAATATATCCACAAATTGGATCAGAATCTTCCAGTCATCACATAATTCTGCTTGGAGTGTCATCACTTTTTTTTTTCTTTCTCTGTTCCAACTGTCAGACAGGAACTGCGCATCATGAAGTAAACACAGCCTCACATATCTGAGATTACCAATTGAATAAAGTGGGGTTATAACAATTCATGCACTGCATACAGTATGGTCCAAAAGTCTGAGACCACTGTGAAAATACTTCTATTTTGTTTTCTTTTTGAATTTAATACAAGATTTTTCATTACTAATGATATCATCTTTACAATTTGATTGAAAAGTTGAATCTTTGAAAAATGTACATGAATGTCAGAATATTGTAGTATTTGGTATGTTCCCCTTTTGCTTTAATGACAGCATCATTCCAGCTGGCATGGACTCCACAAGTTTGTGCAAAACCTGANCCCCTTTTGCTTTAATGACAGCATCATTCCAGCTGGCATGGACTCCACAAGTTTGTGCAAAACCTGATGACTCAGGTTATCCCAGCATGATTTAACAATGTTGCAAAGAGCTTCTTGTGATGTCAGACTTTCTGCTTATTTGAAAAATTTACATGGAAAATATGACAGTTTTTCAATGTGGTCTCAGACTTTTGGACCCCACTATCAACTAGAAATTATCACACTGTCAATAGAAATAATGGAATTGTATCACACCATCTCCTGGAATAATCAATATGACATGCCCTGAATCAAATTAAAAGTGTTTCTTAAAAGAAGTTGTCAGTATTGGCTGCAGTTGTAGCTCAGTACCATTGTTATACCACAGTCACTGAGCCTGAATCTCACATTATTAATACTGAATTTTCACAAACATGACAGTTAAACAAATGGTTCACTGAACTTAAAATTCCATAACATGGCAACAAATTGATTTCCCAAAGAAAAACTAACTAAAACTTCTTCTGTTTGCGAATGTTACAAAACTTCAATGAAGTGCTGTGGGAAGATGAAAAACACACTCAACCACCAGTGAAGGCAACATGGTATTTCCACTGGCACTCCAGTAACTTAGGAGGCTGCAGCTTGTCCTGCTAGCCATTTGTTGCTTACTTTTTGACCAAACGCTTCCAGAAAACACTCCAAAGCTACAACTACCCCAATGTCTATTGTTAATTTAATGTTCGAAGTCAAAAAAGAAAAATAATAATCATGTTGTGCTTAGTGCTGCTACTGTATGTGTCTCTGAACAAATTGGCTCTCTTAAATGACCATACTGCTTTACATGTTTGAGCCATATTCACTTTTCATACATGTTATGTTACTGACAATTATTGCCCAAAGGATAAAACTGTATTTCAGCTTTCCTGATATTTTGCAAAATCTCTTAATCTTTCAAAATTAAATATTAAAGCAATACACCCACTTTAAAAATCAATGTTTCGCCTGCTAACAGTTGCTAAATTATGAAGTCACTGTTGTTAAAATTTTTCGATAAACACAGGTCTTCTTTTGGGACTATATTCCCCGGTGGAGGCATACATTCACTCTGCACTTTTTATTGCTCTTAAATGCTAAAATTACAAACCTTTGAAAAAAAAAAAACCTGAATATATGTGTTGTTCACGATGATGGATTACCTACCCCATGATCATTTCAAGCATCAACATCTTGATTTTTTTTTTTTTTTTNTGGTCTGGAAAAAAAAAAAAACGTAACTCACCGTTCCAGTAGTATGCTTTGGGAAATGATTGTCAGTAACCTTACGTGTATGAAACTTGCATATATTAGGCTCAAACATGCAAAATGGGTGGTATGGTCCTTTAATTGTGTGCAACATCTTGTCTGCCTTGTTTTTTGGGAGCAGCAGCGATCCAGTCAGGTAAGCTGCTATCCATGCTTCTATCAACAGTGACATTTAATGGGATCAGAGTTAAAAACCCGCCTTTACCAACTAAATGTCCCAGATAGGAGTAGATGGTGTTGATGATGATGATGCTGCATTAACTTGTGCGGCATAACGACAAATGGAGCTTAGGCGTGTAAGTTTGTGAGTACTTTTCTGAACACAGATGACATTCAGAGAGAGATCAGACAATTATGAAGCAGTAGGGAAGATTCTGAAATATGGCCTCATCCTCTACAGTTGATTTCGGTACCTTGATGGGCAGGTAATCGTCGGTTGGTTGCTGGAAGCCACCAGGCACGCTGCAGTACTCTGTGGGGTAGATGAGGGCGGAGGAACGGAGGATGTGGTGCAGCAGGTTGCAAGCTAGTATGTACCCCTGCTTGCACTTCAGGTGAAGTGTCAACTGCAAAATCTGAACCAGCTGAGAGCGATAGGGCAGGATCTTGTCACCGTCCACCCGAGTCACCTACGGTGCATGTGGCAAAGAGAGAGAAATACGGTGAATAAAAAGCAATAATGCCTTGGGAGACATTTGTTAAACACACAAGAGCAAAATGAAGTAACTGTACTTCATGAGTGTTATATCACCTCAGATAGTAACTGGAGATTCCACAAGAGCTCCTTGTCAAGCTCCTCCTCATTCAACACTTCCTCATCTGGTTAAAAAATAAGACAAACAAAAAAAAAAAATTGTTAAGACATCGGACGAGATCCACTTAGAAGAAAATTGCATTTCTTTTCTTTCACATTTCTTTTCTCTTTTCACACTTTGCATATCCTCTTTTTCTGAGCACTTACTGGCAGATATTTGATTTATGGCACTGCAGCAGTGTGGCACAAACAGCTTAAGCGACTCTGCGGGATGACACTGAAAACAGAAGCGCAGCAAGAATGAGCATAAACTGAGAAGCCAACAAAAAACAAAACCTAAACATACTGTGCTTTAGTCATACATGTAGGATTTATGAGCGCAAAAAGACTTGCCTTGGCAGCAGCTCTGCACATGTCAGCTACCATTCTCCCAGCTACACGTGTCTCAAAGATGTTCGTGGTGGCAAAGTTGAACACCTTTTCCAGGGCCACCTGTCAAAATAAAGCGACACGTGTCCATACAGTACATAATTGAGGGAGTTAAAAAATGTGGAATAAAACATTTGGAGTCCAAGTGCAGACCTTGAAGATGTCCATGGAGCATTGAGTGAGGATGGTGCTAAAAGTAGAAGACAGGCCAAGCTCTACCAGACTCTCCAAGTGAGTCATTTTTTCCGTTTCCGTCTCCTCTCGAGTTTGCTCCAGAGTGCTGCTGTCTATTAGAGCAAAGCATCTGTGCGGATATAAAGTGTTAAAATAAGTCAAATACAACTCCTCCAGATTTGTCCTTGACCTGAAATGCAGTAGTGACTCATGCAAACTCAAGAAAGCTCTCCAGGATGCTTTTCAAATGAAACAGGAGGAAACGAGGATCTTTCTTCTCGTTTTCTGTATTTCTCTTGTCACTGTGACCCAAAGCTTTTCTCAGTCCTCTCTAGCAACCACATCTGTCCATATTTGGACAAATACAGATAAAATTATTGTAAGATGAATCTGGTTTTGGCTAGGATTTTATTCAGATGGGTGTTCTTTAACTGGTCAGAAAGAAGTTGCAATACCATTGCCACTCCAGCTGCATTACAGAAAACAGCTGCTAAATTATGACTTGTCTTTTGATGAAGACCAGAGTGTGTGTGTGTGTGTGTGTGTGTGGGTGTGTGTGTGTGTGTGTGTGTGTGTGTTTTGATCAAAAATCTTCCATCTACCTGTCCATGAACTGCAGGACAAAGTCTTCAAACTCAGCGGAAGCTGAGCACATCTCTCTCTCCACCTGCAAGTCAAACAAAAATTATGACATGGCTAAATGAAAGCATCACTGTGCAACTCATGCTCAAAGAAAAAGGGGAGAAGAGCAATGATTCACCTCTGTCAGGTCAGTTCTTTCATGTAGGGCAGACGAACAGTCCACCAAAGGCACAAGAGTCACAAATGTAGCAATAAACTGGAATGTTATCTATAGGGACGGGAAAGACAACTATATCAGATTTAACAAAACAAAAGTCAGCTAAAATAAAGTAGCACCATTCCAGTAAGACAGACAACAACAAAAAAAAAAAAAATGGAGCCCCACCATGCACTTGCTGAAGTCATTGGGGTCAACGCCTGGCAGAGCCCTCATGAGAAGCGGCAGCATGTGTGTGGGGCCCTCAGGAAAGCGCTGCCCGCCTGACACGAGGCTCCTTGCCACGCCAATCATGCAGCTCAGAGTGGCCGTCAGCTGGTGGGGCTCCGTCAGAGTCTCTAGAGCGGGGTATGTCCTGGAAGCAACAGAGCACAATTAGGCCTTTATGTGTCCATTGAAGTTTGTCATATTTAAGTCTGGCGTAATCTTGATCTAAACTGATTTGCAAAAAAATAAAAATAAAGTATCCTTCAAACATACTCCTCTTCCTCAGGAACACCCACTTACTTCTCCAGCACAGGCGGAATGACCAGCTCAGGTCTCATCAGGGCCAGGTTCTGCAGGGCTTGGGCCGCGTCCAGGCTGCCCGTCTTGCTGAACATGGCCAGCAGAACTGGCTGCATCATGCTCTCCACAAAATCCATGATGTCTTGCTCTGTGAGTTTATGGCTGTCTGGTATCGGCGTCAGCCACGTGGGCTTCCGGTAGCGCTCTCGGTGCAGCCGCCGCACCACACTGGCTGGGAGACGCTGGAGCAGCTTCATGAGTTTCATCTGGACGTGAAGACAGAGGGAGACAAAGGCAGATACATGACAAAGGAGTGATGTAGAGTGTGCCTATGTGTAATCTGGACAAATGGAGACAGAGGGGGTGCTGCATGGAACATCTGGAGTCAACATGACACAGCAGACATACACACAAAAACCAGGACACTGTGAACACATTGTTATCTGTATGTATTGTACATATGAAAAATTAGGGGATCGCTTACTACTCAACTAAGTGAAACATTTCCTGGAGGAAACCAGCTGATCTTTACCGATTTTTTGAGCTGCTTTCGTGTGTCGTTTTATCTACAGGTTTTATTATTTGCCAGACTAGATACATTTGAGATACTCAAATGTTTAAAGGTTTTTAAAGTTACATAATACCTTGCTTAATTTGTTTCTTGTGTCTGTTTGACTTATTTTTTTCTTATGTATGTATGTTTTTATGTATTGATGGACCCCAGGAAGACTAGCAACTGCATTTGTGAAAGCTAATGGGGATCCAATAAACAATAAACTCAAACCTCAACTTTACAAGGCAATGACCAGGATTTTGTTACACAGGAAATAAAAGTGTATCGATTTGAGATTTGGAACTTCGATCACATTGGTTTCTACACTGAGCTGATTGCAAAACACTGTTTACGTGCAATGAAGCTACTGGTATAATATCTGTTTCCTGGGAATAGCCTAGAATAAACACAAACTCGTGCCCCCGCCAAAAATAAAGGTTTGTGTGGTGTTTCGCTTGTTGTGGAGAGATTTGGAGTGGGGTGGGGGGGGAGTCCCGAAAAAGAACGGCATGCAGCCCTGATCCCAGTGACCTTTTCACAGCACTGCAACAGTCTCACTCACGTGTCTTCTGCTTATATCTAACCCAGATGTAAACCTTAAGCGCTAAGGAGAATCAGCAAACACTTGCGCAACTGGAATCCCAGTTGGAACAATTTGCATGTTGGTTACAAACATGATTTTGCTACGAAACTGTCCAATGAAGCAATTCTCAGGTCTATCAGGAACCGCACATCCGCGATTGTAGAAATCCTTGCCGAGACAGGATATACACAAATGGGATGTTTGGAAAGGAGTTCTCTTACTTAAAAGTCAAAATGTATCATTGAAGCGATTGTTCCAGCTTTATCAATTCATTTCGTTAGACGTTGAAACTGTATGTTACGTGGTTTTTTTTCAGGTTCTTCTGTTTTCTTACAATTTCATGATGGGAAGCAAAGGTCACTCACCAACCAGCGGCCGTGGTTTGATGGATGGAAGAACGATGTAATACTGTTGAAAAGGCCACTGAGCTGTGCTTGAGCTTGCTTGCTGGGTCCTCCCTAAAAAAAAAAAAAAAAAAAAAAAAAAAAAAAAAAAAAATCGACACAGCAGACTTAGGGTGACAGCCTTTTCAATACAAATTGTAGCTGTTATTATTAGCAAAAAATGCTATCAATAAACTATGAACTAACCAGCAGGGATGAAACCCAGAGCACCACATGGTTGATGTCATAGGCGCTGGTGACGTAGCGTGGAACCATCATCTGACTAGTCCCCACAGGGAGATTCAAACTCCTCAAAATTCGAGTGAAAATCTGAAATGAGAAAGGAACACTTTGGGATCTATTTCTGGATAATCATGTGAGATTTATCAGGAGGGTACAGTATGTTTATGACTGATAAGTAATGGCGTTGTCACTAACTATGATTCAAAATAGTCACTGAGCATTACACAACACACTGGTCATCAGGATCAACAAGGAAACCTGATAAATTTGTTTCTTTTAAGAGCAGCGATGGCTGTGAAATGTTATGAGCCAGAAACACAAAGGTCAGGTCACGCATGATGCACGTGAGTCCTAGAGCTCTGCAGGCCCATGGGTCGGACTAGGGCCGAGAATTTCATTAAGTTTAGGGCTTCGGGTTGGTTTCGGACAGAACTGTGAGGGCCGGGCCGGTACGGGCCTAAATTGGGGCCCGTGCAGGGCTCTAGTGAGTCCATGTACATAACGGCTAATCGATTTTCGTTTTGGAATGAGGAAATGGAAAATGGATAATGAGCCCTTTCCCATTTTTCGTTTTGAAATAGGAAAATAAAAATGAACTGTTTTCTGATTTGTCTTTGTATGTCTCATGCTTGAAAACTTTCTACTTTGCTTTTGCATTTATTTCTTTGTTTGCCACGGAAATCTTTAGTCTTTACCTGATTTGTAACCTGCCTATAACCAAAGAAGAAGAGGAAGAAGCTAATCAGACAGTAGATTCAATTCGGAAATATGTCTTTGCAAGAACATCTGAAAATAGGGGAAAAGGAATATCTAGCGGTGACATCGCTGTTGCATTATGCACCCAATTTGGAGCCAGACAAGGATTTTCGGAGAAAAGTGTTGGGAGATGTTGTGCTGAACAAGGACTTGGAAAGCGAAGCTGCTCTGGTGGCAAACTTGAGCTTGAAATCACTAATGCAAATAAACTATTTTCAATAAACTAATTTAGCATTTATGAACATAAAAAGAAAAATTGGAAAACAACTTGTTTTTTGTTTTCTTATTCCAAAACGAAAATCAGAAAATGGCTTGTTTTTCATTTTCCATTTTCCTATTCCAAAATGAAAAATGGGAAGGGCTCATTATCCATTTTCCGTCTCCCCATTCCAAAACGAAAATCGATTGGCCATTATGTATACGGACCAGCATGCCACCAGAAAGTATAAAATTGTGTAACGGGGTGGTGGAAAAGGTAATTTAGAAACAAAAGGCAACTAACCTTAGGAATATAAGGGTCCCAGTTGATGTAACCAATATTGTCGTTAGCCAGCCGAGCGAAGAGGTTGACCAGATGCTGCAAAGACACACGGGACAACACATTACACAAGAAAAAAAAAAATGGAAATGCTGATTACTGCGCATTTGAGCACTTTTCAATAAAAGTTCAGCTGCTTACCAATTCCCAGCTTGGGAGGTTCTGCACAGACACCCACAAGCTGATCAGCTCATCAAACCACAACCTGACAGACAAATAAACGGTTACAAAAGCAAAACATGCGACTAATTAATTCATATACCAGACAACTAACGAGCAGATATCAAAAGGACATTTTTTTACATTGTGGCATCAGAGTAAAGTGGGACGGGTGCGACTTTTATCAATGTCAGTTCCTGTTGTTCAGCCTGTTGTTCTACGCATTCTATGAACCAAGTAATCAGGCTGCATTTTATCAGGTGTGGAACGCAATTTCATAAGTTCAAGTTCCACTCAAAAAGCTTTCGCAGAGTGTCAGATGTTGTCTGACATTTTAGATAAACTATGTTTGATATGGCAAATACAATAAGAGGCCAGCGCTAGAAGCATTCATGCTAAAACCTGTTCATCCCTATCAGGTGCTCTATTGGGCTGACGTACTACGATTCTGCAGAATGTCATGGTACTGGAGTGATCACGATTTTGTGACATGGCACATTATCCTGTCTGAAGGTGTAGTGGTGTGTGGGGGAATGAAAAGCCAGGAAATATGACAATGACCATTTAAAAATATGAAGCTAAAAGCAGGAGAATGTTAAGAATCGGCAATAGAAACTGGTCGTGGGATTTTCGATCCAGCTGGTAAGGAAAACATAGAAACCTTATCGCTCAACGGAACTGTGCCTTCGATTTCAACCTGAAAGTGGAAGAGGAGCGAGATCGGGCTGCTCTTACTTGAACCCCTTGTGGTGCAGCTCCGGAGGAAGAGTTGTAGGAAGAAAAAGGTCAAAGTAGCTGATTGCTCTTTGCATGGTGACATCGAAGGGACAGAGCAGCGGCCTCCACTCGTCCAGCATCTCCCGAGTAGCAGAATCTGAAAAATACCTATGTGAACAAAAACAGAACCACAGTTAACTCTTTCAAACTCAAAAGCACGAACAATGATGAAAGTAAAGCTATTAATGACATCCATCAGCTTATGAATGGGGCAGACATGGGCAAGTAAAGGCATTTCAAGAAATTGCTTCAAAGATTGCCGAGCATCTTAAAGCCGCAGTACACTTCGTCCGATATGCCCGTCAGAGAGTCTGAAGGTGGTGGAAACCCCTTTTCACCAGTTCAAATCAACAAAATCTGTAACTTTGTGATGCCACCCCTCATTCGCCACTTTGCGCAGGACTGGTCGTGTGTGAGGTATGATAGAGTAGGGTTTTAATTTCTCTCTTGAGGTCTCTGTTTTCTTTCCACTACTGTGTTTGCGTTCGTGGAGATGAGTGAAATTGTGCCCCGTTACCTCCGTTTGTTTACCTGTTTCTACTGGAGTGGAGACGACAAAAATACACAAAGATGCAAAATTCCTGTTCGCAGCCATTTCCCTCTCATAAAGTGAAAGCGTGTCGCTACACCCGTTTATCACCAAAATTTCAAAGACAAAGTTACACGCATGCACATACGTGCACACAGACACACACAACATACACCGCTCACTTCCCTCTCTAGGACAGCAGCTCTTTGCCGTCTTTACACCTTCCTAAATGGTACAAACGCGGTTGCTTTCCGATATGATCTAAACACACAATAATGCTATACATTAAAGGACCATACCAGCCACTTTGCATGTATATGATACGTATGATATTATATTGTATAGTGGAGGAACCAGCATTTATTTACATTTCCACGTCGGAGTGAAATTTTCAAAAAAAAAAAAAAAAANAAAAAAAAAAAAAAAAAAGGTTCTGTTGTGTTTCCACTGGACGCAGCATAGGGAATTCCTTCTTTAGTATGACTGTGAGTAACCTGAGTGGGTCATTTCAGGTGACACCTCCCCACCCCACCCCTACTCCACCCCAATTGTACACCATCCCCTTGAAGCCCAGAAAATACCGTGACTTCCATTCAAGGTTACTTCGTCATACTTCGTCACGACTGGTCCACAGCGGCACAGCAGCTGACCATAAATCACTCTCGCTTCTCACGGCCCACTCTCGCACAAGACAGAATTAGACAAGATAATAGGATTATCTACGCAAGTGCAAACCGAAGCACCGAGTCCTGGTGTTCGCCTCAAATATCTTCACACGCACAACGGTGGCTGTGACAATCGAGGCGCCAACGTGGCTCTTCCTGTCCGTCAATCTTCTGGCCGGTAAAACTTTTGCCAGGATATTAAAAATGCAATAAACGCTGAAACTGACAGACCTTCAATTCTGACAAACTTAAAAGGTACAAACAGATGGATGGCGGTCAGCTGTACTTACGGTCTGCAGCTTTTCACAAGCGTTTTCAGCACGCCTTCCACAGAGCTGGGGAAAAAAAAAANGGGGGGGGGGGGGGGATTGAAGAGAAATATCGTAAGGCATCGAAACAAACACTTAAAACATTAATATTAGGAGCAACAATTAATGAAACGTTTCACACACCGATGCAACTTGAATTTCGCTGCATGCACACAGAAAATACTTTACACACCTGACTGGTGTGGAGTGGCAAAGTCATGAAAGAGGAAATCTGAAAGGGCTGGTGAGGAAATTGTATTTCAATGGCATGAACAGGCTACAAAACACTGAATTCAAAATAAATGATTATTCATTTTTTTTAAATACACTAATACTGGTGTAAACTTCCTGGTTGGACTCATGCCATTTATGCTGAGTCACCAGTTTATTAGAAATACAGCATTTACACTAAATAACCAGATTATGAGCCCTGCAACAAAACAAAACAAAAAAAATCCTACCTTTGTTCAGTTTTCAATGTTTAGTTTTTGTTGTCGAAGCGTCAGAAGTGTTGAATCAACTGTGTGGTTATTTTAGAGGAAGTCATTTGTGGTGCTGCGTTACATTTAGTGGAGTTTCTAATATTACACCCCCTCGTGAATGTGAGGGAGGACAAAAGATTAGAAATGTCTTCAAATAAAACACAATCCAATATAATGTCATAACCATCTATGGCCTCAAAATGATTATGCAATTGGATGATGATCATTCTGACAATGTCTAAAAAAAAACTGAATTTTAAAGGACCATACCATCCATTTTTCATGTTTGAGCCTAATATATTCAATTTTCACACATGTAAGGCTACTGACAATCATTTCCCTAACATACTACTGGAATGATGAGTTAAAATTTTTTCCAGACTGCCATTGGTTTCAGTTCATTCTGGTATGCTATTAAAATCAACTTGCTGATACTTGAANTTCCAGACTGCCATTGGTTTCAGTTCATTCTGGTATGCTATTAAAATCAACTTGCTGATACTTGAAACGCTGTTGGAATAGGTAACCCATCATGAACAAGAACAAGATGTGTATTCAGGATTTTTTTAGAATGAGGTAATTCAGTGTTTAAGCGCAATAAACAGCACGGAGTGAATGTATGTCTCCACCAGGGAATGGTAGTCCCAAAAGAAGACCTGTGTTTATCAAAAAATTTAAACGACCGTGACTTCATAAGGCTGTGTAACTATTAGCAGGTGAAACATAGATTTTTAAGATGGGTGTATCGCTTGAATATTTGAGTTTGAAAGATTATGAGATTTTACAAAATATCAGGAAAGCTGAAATACGGTTTTATTCTTTGAGAAATGATTGTCAGTAATGTTACATGTATAAAAATTAAATTAGGGTTAAACATGCATAATTGCACAATGGGTGGTATGGTCCTTTAATCTTCACAAAGGTAGGGTTCGTCTCATTACTTTTGTTTTTAATTTTACATTTCATTCAATTATGCAGATGCACCTAATAACCTGGTAACGCTGCGTATGTGGTCAAAATATTAAAAAAAAACGGCGCACATCATGACGTTAGACCATGAATTCATTCGCTAAATCTAACAGTTTGCGGAAATGGTTTTGGAATGTGACGCTATTAATAAACGCCTCCTACATGATTATCTTCACAGATAAACGTTGGGCTCTGGTCACATAAGTGCTGAAAGCTCAGGACCAATATAACCACAGCTTTGTAGTCCCCCACCCCCACCCCACACAATCCTACCTACATCTGCTTACATGCAAGCTCAAGCCATGCCTTGTTGGAAGTGCCCTGCCAATCCCACTCCACAAATGGTTTTGCGTTTATATGTTGTTTTACTTTTGTGATTAATATTTCTGCATGTCTACTTCAATCTGCTCACTGCAGCTACGTCCAGGTTGACATTCTGCTGGCCAAACTGCACGGATTTGAGTTTGTGGATATTGCCCGGTGTTTATCGATGACACTGTAAAGCTCACAACACACAGGCCACAGACCAGCGTCAAACCCATGCACTGCAAAATCTGACAGCGACGACGACGAGAGTCAAACGGAGTGTCCAATTACAAAGTGCTTGGACACTCAAAACCCTCAAAGGAAGGGGAACCCCGGACTCTAAGTTATGACCACCGGAGCCAAACACCATGTTCCAGAAGGGGAAGAAATGTGACAAGAGCTTATGCTGCTCCTCGCTCCTGAATATATAATAGTGCAGAATTGGCTACCGTGTATACTCAAGTATAAGCCGACCCCCTCATTTTGACCTGCAAATTTAGACTTTTAAAGAAACCCGTATATAAGCCGACCCCCTGATGTTGTTGCATCAATTTATTTGTTTAACAAATTACCTGTTTTTCTGGATATTGTCATAGTATTCCTCTGATTTTCTGAAAATAATCCACGTACCGGTAAACATGATATTTATTTCAGCAGCTGATTACCATAACTGATCAATCACAACAGTGCTTACTCGCCGCCGCAAAATGTGCTGGATAAGATGTTTAGTTTAGTTTAGAAATATCTCATTCTAAGGTATGATTTAAACTATGTACCATGGGTAGTGGTAACAGGTAGTATTTCCACCCCTGGAAATTTCGTTCTCTGGGATCAAATTTGAATTTCTCATGTAAAAGCCGATTCCCCGATTTGCTTTGTGAAATTTGGTAATAAAAACTTGGCTTATACTCGAGTATATACGTTAAGTATATATTCTATAATAGCAACATTCCCCCCCGAGTGTGGGCCAGAACATACATAATGATTACTAAATTGTTATCTGAATGTACTAAACTTCTGTAGAAATATCTTGTATTAGTTTCTGCTAAAAACCGTCATTGTTTTGTTACTGTGTTGCTGCCACATAATCCCTGGCAGCAGAAATGCTGGTGAAGCAAATAATAGAGGAAACCCAAAGAAAATCCAAAAGAAAAACCAAATTAGTCTATAAAATATTTTTCTGTGATAATAAATGTGGGGACAAGAAGTTGGGTAGTTAAAAAAAAAAAAAAAAAAAAAAGAACCCTGTTAGCTGCAGTGCGACAGTCTCCAATATGAGTGGAATGTTAACATTGATAAAATAAACTGTATTTTCCCCTGTCATAAGGTGCATAGGGGTGTCCAGTGTATGGGTTTTTTTCTACATGCAGTGTATAAAAAAAACAAAAAAAAAACAGGTAAGTGCCTCAAAGGATGAATTCAAGTAAAACACAAAGAGAAGTATTGTCCTTACCACCTCTGAACCAATTTTAGCATTATGAGTTTAGTGGATGAACGAGGCCGTGGAGAACTGAATGTGAAAGAGACAAAGGCATAAAAAAAAAAATATTCAGCCAAGTGCCAATCACTCAGAATATTAACATTCTACAATTGATATCAATTTATAATCACCACATTTGGGTCGTGTATTGTAATAACAATAAAGTTTTAAAGAAGTGAGCTGACAATCAGCCAAGGCATTTTTTTTGTTTTGTTTTGTTTTTTCTTTTGTAGCGAGGCATTTTTTTGTAAAAAAGCTACAATGTTCCCATAGCACCATAAAAGAGCACCTCGCACTGCTTGATGAAAGTAAGGCGTTGGGGCTGTCCGAAGGTGTTACAGACCACAAAGATAGACATTTAAAGGACCATACTGGTGATCGTGCATGTTTGAGCCTAACATATTCAGTTTTCATACATGTTACATTACTGACAATCATTTTCCAAAGGATGAAACCGTACTTCAGCTTTCCTGTTATTTTGCAAAATCTCTTAATCTTTCAAAATCAAATATTCAAGCGATATACCCACCTTAAAAATCCATGTTTCACCTGCTAATAGTTAGGCAGCCTTAAAAAGTCATGGTCATTTAAATTTTTTGATAAACACAGGTCTTCTTTTGGGACTATATTCCCTGGTGCATTTTCAGATAACTCTAACTCTGCACTTTCTATTTTGCGCTTAAACATGAAAACTACATAATTTGGAAAAACAACTGAATACATGTCTTGTTCACAACGATGGATTACCTATCCCAAGAATGTTTCAAGTATCAACAAGTTGATTTTACTAGCGTATCAGAATAAACTGAAACCAGTGATGGTCTGGAAGGTAGGAAAAAAAATTTTTAATTCACTGTTCAAGTAGTATGCTTTGGGAAATGATTGTCAGTAATGTTACATGTATGAAAATTGAATATATTAGGCTCAAACATGAACGATCACCAGTATGGTCCTTTAAACTCTGCATTTTGCGCTAATTTTGACCAATTATTTTTTAAAAGTACAGCCATAAAGCTTGTGTGCAAAATGTTCAATTAATTGGTCTGCTTAGGCAAAGGTCATGATTTTAAAAAAAACAGCAATAATTATGGTGATCGTTGCTTGTGAAACTAATTACCGTGTTATATGAAGAGCAAAGGAGCAATTAATAAAGTACTCTATCTATCTATCTATCTATCTGACCTAAAATAAACTGTGTGGACACTCCATCAATGTAAACTGTGAGTGTGAAAAAGTGAACAAGATAAGTGAAAAATAAGTGAACAACGATCACCTTTATTTTGTGCCGTCCAATAAATATCAGCCACGTAATTATTTCCTTAGTTATTAGTAGTGGATTAACACTTGCCAAACTTAAAATTTGATGTTTAATGGTTGCAACTTGATATCAATCTAAAAGAAACTGCAGCAATGTGGAAATGGTCAGCTGTGTTTAGGTGAATACTGGAAGACAAATAAGGTTATAATCCTCCACTACCACCCTTGTTTATGCTGCACTGCCAGGTTAGGAAATGTTTAACTGCGTTAATGTACACTTTTCACTCATTTCAGTCATATTCAAATTTTCAGGTCGTCAATTTTAGCTATTCTATTAATTCATTAACTTTCATTTTCCTAATAAAGATAGATAATGTATAAAAACACCAGAGTGTGTTTAGTCTATATTCTTGGGTATTTTTCTTTTTTGTCGGTAATATCACTCTTAACAAAAGCCAATAAATAGAAAGGGAAAAAAATATATATTGATTGTGAACACACACTCCAGAATGCCAGATCTGTTGGAGATGGCTGGCAGTAACGTAACGAGGGTAGCATTTATTGTGCAAAACCACAGGCATGGTCCTTTGAGACCATTTACTAAACTCAATAACAGCAGAATTTCACCATGTCTCATTCTGAGCTTGAAATAAAACTTCATCACATCATTTAAATGAGTCTTTATCAATCAACTAATGGTGATGGAAAAATTAAAAGCATAATCATTTTCAAATTTAGACAAACAAAAGTATAGCTCAGCAGTACAATCCTGAACTGTCTCTAAAGTGTCTCAAAACCACCAAATGAGGGTCCATTTAATGTATTAAATCTATTAGATGTTCTACCCCTGGTTAGATATATTCAATACCATTTATCACAATCAGTGTTTAAGTATGTTTAAGAAAGGAAGGGGAAAAAAAGGAGACATACTTGGGAAACCAGTTGAGGCCCAGATGTTCTGTCTTAGAATAAAGAATCCTGTCATACAGCTCATACAGAGGTCTCCAAGGCAGCTCAAGATCGTCTCTTGACAGTAGTTCCCTTTTCCTGTTAGATAAATCAGACACAGATAAATGAGGATTAAAAAAATGCATTCTAACTCATCTTATTTTGCGTGTGAAATAAGACCACAATATGACATCAAAAGCCAGTTCAGAATGCATTTTCCCCATCTAGGCTCAACTCTCGAGAAAGCCGTAACTACATGAAATCAGCATTTTTACTGTGCAGCTTCGAAAAGAGAAATGATTTGTGCTTAACGTGGTATCTGCATGAGTTCGCCACTGATGAGGCCCATTCTTACTTGAGGAGGTTGATAAGGAGTCGAGCGAGGCCCTGCATCATGCTGATCTCCAGTTTGGGGATTGTTACTAGCTCGTACAGCAGCTTGATGAACAGTACATGGTCCTCTTTGCTGAACTTCCGTCCGTACAGGCGCATGTACCTAAATGTACAAAGGCTCGTTACTGCAGGTTCATCATGCACAATGTGTGATAAAACCCCAAGTGAAGAACATGAAAGATGCTTATGTTCACTCAGATGTGACGTATGTTAAAACCGATACATAAATCTATTACAGTAAGATTTAGAAGACAGGCTCGTTTTTTTTTTTTTTTTTTTNTTTTTTTTTTTTTTTTTTTTTAAATGATTCAACTCAAGCTGAATAACAAACTGACTAATAGAAAATGTATCTGCTCAAATCCACAATGCCATTTAACAGAATCTGGGTCAACCTCACAGTAAACTTTCCATCTCTGTGAGCTGGGAGTGAGTCACTCTTGGACGGAGCAGTGCACCAGCGTGAGGACAGAAATGGATTAAAGACAACCCAGCAACCAAGTCCAACAACATCAAAAGGCTCTCTAAGTTAACCAATAATACACTGACAATATTTCTGCTGTAGCAATGTGACCACAGAAATAAAAATTAAAAGAATCAAATAAAGCAAAGGGCATAATTATTGTTTTGCAATGTTCTGATATTAAAAAAAGTGTCACTTGATTTATATTTGTACAGCTGGAAGACGCTGCGCTACACGTAACTATGAACAAGAACCCTCGTGATCATTTCCTGAAAACACCTTCCTAATATATCAAAATGCTGACGGATTTAAATATATATATATATAAATAACTCAGCACAACTTCGCATTCCACTCTCCGTGAATAAAATATTTATTTACAATAATCAGGAGAATATTTGTTACTTTTAAATGTCATAATCAAACACAGGCCAGACAGGAATGGCGATGAGCCAGCTTTGAGCTGCAGTACCGGGGTCACAGACTGTTTACCGGTTAAACTACGCTGCCCCCGATTACGGAACAGCTTTAAAAGAGAAGCATTGAGCAATTTGTTATTTGCTTGACATAAATAGCTAACCCTTAACCACAATGACATAGCGGATTATGTGGCAACACTACGTGCTTTAAGTGCTCTAGCAAGTAAGCTAACACCGGCTACCCGTATGAATATGAACGTTTAGCCTTAGAAACGTTGTCAGCCAAATCTTAAAAAGCCAAATGTGTACAGCGAGATATTAAGTTTAGTTGCTAGTCTTAAGCAATAGTTGGCGTTCGTTGAAAAAGCTCACACACAGAAAATGCTATGAAATGACAAAGAAACCGCTAATTAAAGTTAACCAAGATTACTTACATAGAAAGTTTCCGTGTCCAAAACAGCACACCTGGCCATATTTCCTTGAGCTGGACAGCTCGGCCCAAGTTTCCTTTTATTTTACGCAAAATCTCATTAGACTCTTCATCTAACCTATCCGCGTACGGGAGAAGTTTATTGTATACTATGTCTTTTTGAGGAACAAATCCTAATGTGTCAGACTCTACTTTTTTCATATTCTAAATTCCAAACTGGCTAGCTTCACCACGCTACCAAATGTTATTCTGCTCTACTGCAGGTCCACGGCACGTTTTTGTGCTATCTGGCTAACAATCTCCCAGCTAGCTGCCTTCAGCTGACGAAACGTAAGCTTGTTAAGATGGCCCACAATGACTAAGTTATGAGACTCCCAAGTTAATGGCACGCTAGCTAGCTAGCCGGCTAAAGTTAATTTAGCTTTACCAGAGAACATGTACCATCAATGTCATCGCATAAAAATGTTAAGGCTAAAGAAACACATTAGTCCGCCCAGAGAACGTGTTGGTACTCGAATTCTTATTTCCTGACTAACCGAAACCTAAAAATCTCTTAAGCGGTAACGGTCTAGCTAAAGTTAGCCCTCCATTACGAAAGCACAGTCATACCCAGAAGACTGTCAACTCGACTGATTCATCCAACTGCTGCAAGCAAAGATCAGACGCCACCCAGCTTACACACCAAACCGTCATATCCGCTGGTGACGGACCTAAAAACTACATTTCCCAGCATGCTCCTCTCCATTCATGCCTTCTATAACTGTTTATCCTTTTACCAAACAGGATAAGTATGAATCCACTTAGCGAAAATCTTGTGTGATCTACTGGTGGTGTCGTGATCTGTTGCTCTTTCAATCTTTAAAGTGTTAAACTTAAAAAACAAAAACTCATGCTGTGGTTAGTGAAAATATTTTTCCTAAAAAACTGCTACTAATAGTGTACTAAAGACTACTAAAATACTACTACTACTGCTACTATATTTTTTATTAAAGAACTATGCCGACATTTTGCATGTTTGAGCCTAATATATATTAAATTTTCATGCATGTTACGTTACTGACAATCATTTCCCAAAGGATAAAACTGTATTTCTGCTTCCTTGATATTTTGCAAAATCTCATAATCTTTTAAAATCAAATATTCAAATGATACACCACCTTAAAAATCCATGTTTCACCTGCTAATAGTTATGCAAAATTATGAAGTCACGGTTGTTAAAATTTTTCGATAAACACAGGTCTTCTTTTGGGACTATATTCTCCAGTGGAGACGTGCTTTTTATTGCCCTTAAACTCTAAAATTATGTAACTTTGAAAAAAAAAAAAAAGCCTGAATACACATGTTGTTTGCAATGATTGATTATCTATCCCAAGAACATTTCAAGTATCAACAAGTTGATTTTAATAGTGTACCAGAATGAACTGAAACCAGTGGTGGTCTGGAAGGTAGGAAAAACATTTTTAATTCACTGTTTCAGTAGTATGCTTTGGGAAATGAATGTCAGTAATGTTACAATGAAAACTGAAGGTATTAGGCTCAAACATGCAAAATGGCCAGTATGGTCCTTTAACATGAAGAAGAAGAAGAAGAAGAAGAAGAAGAAGAAGAAGAAGAAGAAGAAGAAGAAGAAGAAGAAGAACACATTCACTCACACAAATGGCAGTGTTAAATTTCCACCCAACTTTCAATCTTCTTTTCTCCATCCTACAACTGCTACACTGAATGGAAAGAACTGGCCTTTATTCCAGAATGCCACAGTAAATTTTGCTCATACTGTGTGTTTTTGTTGCCTGAATAGTTCTTGATCCTAATAAATCCTTCTCTTGAACTACATTCTGTATCCACAAATGCATCTTTACGATGTATTCTCATTTCTTCCTGTACTAGTTGAATTACATAGTTAAATATTTTACAGCACATTAAAATCTTTCATTTTATTATTTATTATTTTTTAGAGTATTTTGATGAAAGTGTTTATCACAGCAGTGTTTAATTGATGCGCTGTCAGAGATATTCACATGATGGCTGTGTGTCATATTGGCAGAAAGAATCAGTTTTGAGAAGAGAGAACATGATTTTGAGTGCAGTGTTTCATTTTGCAGGAGATTTGTGGAGTTTTGACAAAATGGTTAACTCTTCAGTTTTGTGTTTAGACATGCTAACTCACAATCTGACCCAAATTCTGCATATACCAACTCCCAAACAATGTGAATAGGTGGGTTGGGATACCAAAGTACAGATGGATCTTCACGTTTCCCACTCTTGATGAACTTGAGCAGGTAAGTTCTCTGTTTTTGTTATTTCAGTTGTTAACACTCAAATGTCAGCACATGTAACAAGAATATCTATGAGTGTAAATGATATGTGGCAAGTGTTATTCACTGGCTGTACTCACATATTTTTTAATGTTTTTGGTAAATTATGCCGAGCAGAACGATTTGAAAGCTTTTGTCATCCTGTTAAAGAATACAGTAGGATACCTTTGCATCATAAATTAAATCCTGGATGAGGAAGCAGATCTGATCCATCCATTTCAAGAGAGAACCAAGATTATTTGGAGCAGATTATTTAGTGACAGCAGGTGATTTCACTGAGCATGAAGCACGTCTATATACTCAATCCTAAACAGATGAACTCTCTACAAAGACTTCTTAAATGTAAGGTTTATCCACTGAATACATCTGTATGGAATAAAACCACAACAAGGATTTTAAAAAGTTACAATTCAAAATTTAATGAGGATTTTCATGTCCAAAATGTGGGAGAGGCCGCTCACTTTCACGAATGACTGCGGTGAGCGTTTCTTCACTTCTTGGATTTTTGTCTGACCTGGAAGCCATGTGACATCTGTGATGTCAACTTGCAGGATGTCAACTGCAGATAGGTAGAGAGAGAGAGAGAGAGAGAGAGAGAGAGAGAGAGAGAGAGAGAGAAGCTGAGGCTCAGAGAGTTCTGAAGTCTCTGTCCTGACATAGATTATTGAATGATTCTCACCTCAAAGGTCTGGACTTTCAGTGCTTGGGGGGTCTGGAGGACGGTGGATCCTGCAGGACTCTGCACTGGTTCCTGCTGGTAAGAAGCTGCTGGTACTGCAGCCTCCTGCTGCTGGTCCATGCACAGGGTCAGTGGACCTTTTTCTGGAAGCTGGACTACAAAATTGGAAGTTGAGGCCTGCGACATTTGTGATGCCATGCTGCAGGACATCAACTTTTTCTCCAGGAAGCGCAGCAGCTTCTGTTTGGGTGGACTCTTTGGTTCTTGTTGGTCTGTAACCAGGAGTTCTGCAGGATCCTCAGACACAGTCACTGGACTGATCTGAGAGTCTGACACCAATGTGTTCTGAGGGACCTTTGACAGACAGACAGAGAGACAGACAGGAAACTCTATTAATAAGTAAAAATAACCCAGTAGCAACAATATAATATAGACATCAGATGTGTCCATCTGATGTTTTCTGTAGAAAATCTCCAGCCTGAGTAGCACTCTGTGTGGCTGTTAGGTTCCACAGTATTCATGTTGACTGTGAGGCTGTTAGAAAGTGTGTGTGTGTGTGTGTGTGTGTGTGTGTGTGTGTGTGTGTGTGTGTGTGAGAGAGAGAGAGAGAGAGAAGCCGAAGAAATACGAAGTTTAAACGGATGTGTTTTCCAAGCGTGAGAAATCAGATGTCAGGCGTGACAGCGTAAGGCCAGCTGTTTGCATGAGTCTAATGCGTGAGAGTTGGCATGATGTTCCTCTGTACTTTGCTAAAGTTTGTGAACATACTTTACTTTATGTGCATGGATACCTCCTAATTCCTGTTAGAATTTTCACAATTTATTTCATATGCGCCTTTTCACGCATTTATGAAACCTGTTCAAAACACCTGGAAAATATAATGCACTTTCTCTCTATCCCTCCATCCTTTATCTCAACCCAAACACTGGTTTACAGATGCTGAAACCACAAATAAATTTGAAAAATCATTACTTAAATCATAAAATCATAACTTACATTAGGCATTTTAATATTGTTTTTTATAACTGTTGCACCTGTATAATTGTAACTTTACATTCAAATTTCACAAACAATTAACATTGTTAATGCTTTCAATTACTTTTCTTTTGAACCCTTAATTTAGTAGGATTTTGCAGTGTCTCGGGTGTGTGTGTTTTTTTAAAATGCCTCCCATCTCTCGCGAGATTTTGAAATGACGTATGCGGAAGTGTTTACATGGGGTAAACGTGCGGCTGATGGCACGCACGAGAAAAGCCGGTAACTTTTAGCTTGCGTGTACCTTACAGTGTTGACGCTGTCCGCAATGAATTCTGTTTTGATTAACGCGGTCTTATCGAGTTCCCCTAACTATGACCTCCTGTTTGACTCTCTGTCTTGGCCCAGGGAGTCGTGGCCGGGAGCGGAGCGGGTTGAGGCGCTGACGGCGCTCATAGAAGGACTCGGACCACTTTTAGATGGCTCATCTGTTTCGGACAAGTCTCCATTTACAGCTGAGAAAAGGCGCTGCATTATAGATCAAATCGAATCGGTCATTTGGACTCAGTGTCTCCCTGTTCTGTCCAAAATCTCTGCAGAAGCTAGAGGCATGAAGCGCAGAGAGAGCAGCGCTGCCGCCTGCAGACTTGTGAGCGTTTGCGTCCCCCTGTGCGATCAGGCTGCCACTGGGAGACTGGCTGACTTTGTCCTTCCATCACTGCAGATGTCAGATGAGGAGCTATCCGGTCCGGGACGTCTCAGCGTAGATGTTGCCAGCGAAGTCATGGCAGCTCTGCTACCTTCTCTGTCAGCAGATGAACACCGGACGCAAACCACACTGTCATCTGCCTTGTCCTGCATTAAAACACTTCCAGATGCTTTGGTCTCCAAACTTACCGTCAGGCTTCTGTTGACGCTCCTGAGTTGCTGCGGCGGTGCGCGGTTACGCAGCGTCCTGAAGCTGATCGTGGATGATCTGTGCAGCTGGCACGGCAGCCACAGCACAGCGGTGGTAACAGAGCGCACATTGCTGTGTTTCACATCCCTGTCAGACCATCTTCTGAAGCCTCACCACGACCTGCGCCTGCCGCTCCAGTTCTGGAAGATCATCCAAGATGGACTAACGCACAGAGACAGCGTGTCCAGAAAGCGGGCGTTGTATCTGCTGAAAAGATGTGTGGCCCTCTCGGAGGAGCAGGGGGTCGACTCTCTTCTTACTCCACCCGGAGAAGGTAAAGTGTTCAGATTTGGATACGCTGTCAGCTTCAGTATGATTTACTTAATAGGTTTTTGTCTTACTCTTGAAATTGTACAGATGAGATCTTGTTCAAATGGGACCCTAACAGGAGCAAATTACTTAGAGAGTTCTGGGAGGATTATGCACTGGTGATGGAGACCCTGGAGGAAAACCAGGTAAAGAATCCCAAATTATTATTTTTTTAATCACAACCCTTGCAGTGTTGAGCATCAGGACACAACTTTATTGTACTACTTGTTTCTTTTTTCTCTTGCAGGTTCATGTTGTCCGGCCAGTTCTAAACAGAATAGACACGTTGATTCAAACAACAGTAGACAGTAGTCAAGGTATTGCTTCAATCCTGCAAAGTGATTACTTGTTTGAATTTTTTTTTGCAACTTTCCTTTCTTTCTTTGTAATTGTCTCCTTCCCTGCATTTGGTTCCTGTTGCAAACCCTGCCATCTAAGAAGAGGGGATCTCTTTAAATTGTCTTTCCTGAGATTTTTTTTCTCCCCCTATGTTTCTCTCCTTATTTGCTCAAGTTGTTCAAGGAGCTTTTCTTTGTCATTCTGGAAGTCTTTGCTTAAAAAGTTGCAGTTGAGGGTTTAAAGCTCTTTGAGACATGGTAAATGATACTGTGCTGTTAAAATAAACTTGATTGACAAGTACATCACGTTAGTTCTACATTAAGCAAAATCACTGAACTGATGGTTAATATTGATTCCTTATCACCATTGTAAGAAGAAAAAAAAGATAATATTTATTAATGACACTCAACAGATTTTATGTTTTTTTTTTTTTTTTNTTTTTTTTTTTTTTTTTTGTTGTTTTTTTTTGTCTTTGCCTGTCTTGCAGCATCACATGGCCTCTTCCACCCATCCTGGCTGCTTTGTGTGTACCAGCGGATGTTTCACAGTGAGAATAAATCCTTAATGAGAGAGGGAGTGTGTCACCTGCTGGAGCTCCAGGTCCTCCATCAGCCGGCCTTCACCCTGGCCTTCTCTCAGGTGCTCTCCAGCATGATATAAAGTTAAAACATTGTACTGACATAATGTAAATTTGTGGATAAAATGAAAATTACCGCGACTTTCTTTTCTTTTGTTTTGTTCTCCAGTTTATCGTTGGTCCATTTACGGATGTTCTGTCTGAAACTTCACTCTTCCACAGGTGAGGGTTTAAAATCAATACACCAAGACATTGCTGCAAAGCTTTATAGGAATTAGGTAGATATTACCAGCTCTAATTAATTTACCTTCTATCTGATCCAGGGCTGTTGGACAGAGTATTGGAGAATGCCCTGAGCTGGGGGCTAAACTTCAAGTCTTCATGTCCGCCTTCTTCAGTAGCCTGCCATCAGAGGCCAGAGGTACAGAAGAACAGGGAATGCTTGTTACCAAATTGTAACTTTATTCTCATGGCTGACTAAATGCCCAGTCGTCTCGTCTTTGCTTTGTAGGACGTGTGTTGCTCCAGCTGATCCAGCGGCTGGGCTCTAAGCCGTGGAGTGCAGTACCCCTCCTCTTCCTCTCCCAGGCGCTATCCAAACTCTCCCCCAGTCCCCTGCTGGGGATGGATGGACTCGCTGCTCTCAGGTACCACATCATGTTTACAGACAGATACTACTGCAGCTGAAAATGCGTGATGGCGGCTGCTTATTTTGTGTGTTGTGTGTTTCAGGGAGGTGCTGTCATGCACTATGATTACTCATCAAATCCTGCTGAGAGGTGCTTCCCAGTGCTTCCTGTTGAACAGCGCCCTCTGTCTCACACAAGTGGTGAGACAAAAACACAGCACATGATATAAAGACCAGTTAATTTTTACTGTTTTATTGGAACTGGATAAAATAATTCATGTATCTTACAATGTAATGTTTGCTCCCCGCTCTTTGCTAATTTGGTGAAACTAATTTAACTGTCTTTCAGTCAATATTGTTGAAAGTCTACATAGAACCACTTGGGGTCAACAGCAAAAACAACACAAAATTATGGCATAAGGCAAAGGTTAAAGTCAACAGTGGACACAATGTCTGCCAAACACAGGAAAACTTATTGAGCAAAGAGGAACAAGTGGACTCATGTAGCAGTATGAATACTGCTGGGATGTTAGCTCAGCAATAGTACAAACTACAACCTCAAAAATGGCCAGCAAGTTAATTCACCACCTCTGGCACAGTATCAATGTAGAACTAGCTTTATTAGCTTCACTTTAAGGTTTCTGATGTTGTGTACTCTCTTGTACTTTTATACAGTTTTGAAAGTAGTAAGCTTTTATATCAAAATGTTTCTTTTCCAGAATGCAGTGACTGTGGATGATATTTTTAGTTTCCTGATGCATTTTCATGCAGACGAGTCACTGTGCAGAGGGAAGCAGCTTTGGAATCAGGTATGGTGTTTCACCAGATGCAGCTGCCTAATCTATAATCTATGGTAAAATGGCATTAAAATTTGTATGGTTGACTGATTTGCTACCCTACGTATTTGTGGCACAACTACAGTTGTGTGTCTGGCTATCAGAAAATGAAGGCAGGTTCAAGCCCATGATTATGGATGGAGAGTGTGGCCCTCAGCACGGAAAAGATTGCGCTGGTGTTGCCATAAACAAGGAAACCGTGAGAACTTATGTTCAGGGCGAGATATACGATTATCTTCGAGTCCCACCTTCCACAGGTGAACATGAAGGGCCATAGATTAAGCGAATCAAATTGTCTACAGACATAATACTATTCAGAGCATATTGTTTTTACAGTGTTGTCTTATGCAACAGGTCAGACTGAGAGGTTACCCGACTGGAGAGAGGCTGATAGGTTGGCGAGGGCCATTCTGCTGTGCGTGGACATGGAGAAGAGAGAATCTGGAGGACACGATGGCAACACACTGGAGTCCTTATTGTCTCCGCTGCTGGACACCCTGAGCAAAGTTAGCACCAACATCTACTTACCGCTGCGTAAGAGCGACAAGAGCCTGCAGCTCACGCTCAGACTGTTCCAGCTTGGAAGAATACCAGTAGAAGAGCAAAGTGAGTGATTCGCCATAGAAACCATTATGTTTGAGTGTGGGCTGGTTATTGATACATAAAGAGACAGATTGCAGAATTGATGAAAATTACACCAGGAAAAAAAATAAAGAGGAGGTAAATATAGATGAGGAACTACTCCAAACCAGCAAGTCAACTATAAAGATTTGCTGGCTATATAAACAGACTAGAAATGAATACAATGCAATATCTTAATTAAAGGACCGTACCACCCATTTTGCATGTTTTGAGCCTAGTATATTCAATATTTATACACATAAGATTACTGACAACGACTTCCCAAAGGATAAAACTGTATTTTCCTCATATTTTGCAAAATTTCAAAATAAAATATTCAAGCGATACATCCACATTAAAAATCAGTGTTTCACCTGCTAATAGTTACTCAGCCTTATGAAGTCATGGTCATTTAAATTTGTCAATAAACACAGGTCTTCATTTGGGACAATATTCCCCGGTGGAGACAAACGTTCACTCCGCACTTTTTATTGCACTTAAATGCTAAAATTACAAAACTTCGGAAAAAAAAACCTGAATACACATCTTGTTCACGATGATGGATTACCTATCCCAAGAATGTTTCAAGTNAAAAAAAAACCTGAATACACATCTTGTTCACGATGATGGATTACCTATCCCAAGAATGTTTCAAGTACAACAAGCTGATTTTAATAGCGTACCAGAATGAACTGAAACCAGTCTGGAAGGTAGGATAAAAGTTTTTTAATTCACCGTTCCAGTAGTATGCTTTGGGAAATGATTGTCAGTAACCTTACGTGTATGAAAATTGAATATATTAGGCTCAAACATGCAAAATAGGTGGTATGGTCCTTTAATACAGGACAAGCCAGTAATAGCAGATGCAGCTACAACAAAAACAAGACCAGTAAATTACCGGTGCAAATGATATGGAACCATATAGCCAATATCATATGTTTGGGCGAACTTTACAGTGAATGCAAAGACGTTTGAAAGTGTTCGTTGGTGCATCTTGCTGCTGAACACACTTACTGGCTATTTCATATATTATTCCACTTTACAATGGATGCTCATGATATTTAATTCTGTCTCAACACTATTCCTGGTTATTTCCTTTCCACTGTTCTGCTGGGCAATTGGGGATCATACCAAATAAAGGCTCAACCCTTAAAATCATTTAATTAATCCTATTTCTGCAACCAATTTCAGTTCCTTTCTGTAATTAACTTGGGTATGCCAAGTTCTTTAATGTTTTAAAATAAAATGTAAATCAAATTACAGCCGAGTAATTTTGATAATGCATGAGATAAATATCTCTAAATGGAACATTTTAAAGTTATTATTTAATTTTATAGTACATGAATCACAAGTATACTATTTAGATTTTTTTGTGGCTTCTTATAGTGTAACGTTGAATTTTTGTGGATTCTCAACTTTTGAGGATAGAGTTTCTCAAACAAAGCAAGATGTGGAGAAATCAATTTTGTCAAAGTCCTTAAATTCCAGCAGAGGGCAGTCATCACTCACAGGCCACTGCCAAAGACTTTCTAATGCTGGCTTTCACACTTTATTGATCAATAATTTAAAGGAAAGATCTATCAGTGCCCTACTTTTGTTTTTCTTCCTTCTTTCCTTGCAGAAGTACAGTGGCTATAATATTCCCAAACATAGCCCATAATCCAGAGTGGCTCAGCAGCGTGTCATTTTGGGCTCTCTTCATTCTGTTTTCACAGGGGATGATGTGATGATTGCCATGGAGAAGCTTGTTTTTAAAGTCGTGGATTCAGTCGAGGAGTTCATCTTGAGGCGGCTGTGTGGGGAGCTACAGGAGGTAAACGCCAAATCCAGCAGGTCACAATCCCTCCAGTTATCATCGACATCCCGCGTGGCTAATTTTGCATGCATTTGCCTTCCTTTACAGCTGTTTGATGTGGAGCGGGCGGAGCTGTATCTGTGCGTCCTGAGGCAGCTGGCGGTCACGTACAGTTCTTTACCACAGTACCGCACCAAACTTCAGCAGACTTATTTTCCTAAGCTCATCAGATATAGCCTCAAGATCCTGCAAGACCTAAGCCAGGAGGTACAGAGCTGAATATATCATCAGAACAGATTTTATGATGATTTTACAGGTTTTAGTACTGGATTATTCAACGTGGTTTGTTCTTGTGTTGCCAGATCCCCTCTGTGGCAAACCAGGTGGCTAGAGCGGTTGCTATGGCATGCCTGGCTATGGTATCTGAGCTTGTGATGCAGCAACTGATTGACATGCAATCAGAGACCATTTCTGCTTTGAAGTCACTGAATGACTACTTCTACAGTCCGGCAACATCTTCCTCACAAAACCAGTTGTCTCTGGGACACTTCAACCAAGTCCTGCTGAAACCACAGACACTAGACTGGTGGGAAAATAATATACATAAATAAAAATTCACGCTCTCTTAACTTGCAACATGATGAGGAACAGCTTTTTTTTTTTCTTTCTGTAGTGATACAGGAGCAAAGAGTTCTCCGCTGCAGGACTGGGGACGCATCGCTGCCCAGTTTATGCGTGACCAGTGGATTTGCCTGAGCTTCCTGATGAGCACTGTCGGCGTTTCTAAGGAGATGTCCGGAGCTCCCGAGACCCTCAGTGTGGCTTTGAGCTGCAGTGCGGAGGCCCTGGCTCTGCTGCCCAGCGACCTGGTGCTGCCTGTACTCACTTTTATGGAGATGGTGCTGCCACAAGTGAGTCTCCGAGTCGCCTCATTGGCAGGGTCAAATATCAAGTTACGAGCATTTAAGGCGTAAGAATGATGTTTTGGGATGCAACAAGAAGCTGGCAGATGACTTTCCAATTAAGAGTCAGGGTGCATTTTGATTCCAGGTAGTATTTCACGAGGAGGTCCTTTGTGTGGAGGCCATGACTTTGAGCTGGGAGCTGGTGCAGGGACTGAGCACTAATGCCCACGACTTCTGGCTGGCCCTGAAAGGCTTTGTGTCCTTGGTTTTCCACCGTAACCTGCTAGAGCTGACAGAAACTCAGGCGCCGACGCTCACGGCCACCATGAAGCAGGTGAGCAGAAAGCGGCTTGTAAACATGGGCAAGAGGAGAGGTTTNTTTTTTTTTTTTTTTTTTTTTTTTTTTTTTTTACATATTGTTCATATTGTGGGTGTTTGTATTTTGTGTAGATTGCCAGCGAGCTGATGGAACTGTCTCAGGCGAAGACCGGAGTGTTCAACGTGCTGCTTCAACACTGCTGTCAGGCATGGCTGCCCACAGGCCGAGACGGTGGCGACGAGGCTGACACAATCTTTGCGAGTGTTTTCAGCCACNTGGCTGCCCACAGGCCGAGACGGTGGCGACGAGGCTGACACAATCTTTGCGAGTGTTTTCAGCCACATCAACATACTCACTGAGGCTTGCATCTATGGACCAGTATTCAGGAGAGATCAACGGTAACTTTGCCAGCGTTTCACCTTATGCTTCAATTTTTTTTCTTTTTCTCAGGACTGTATTAACTGCTTTATCTTTCAAAGGCTGATCCAGGATGTGCAAACCTATGTGGAGCAACTTGGAGAAGAGTGTGCTGCTAATGTGGTGGTCACATGGTGAGCTGCTGAGCAAAGCAGATTGTCTTTGTGACATACTGTATAATTTGTGCTCTTTCCTATGTTATTGAGAATAAAAATGCTGCCACTAGAGGGCTATGTTGCAGCGCAGATGGTAACCGCTGTTTTTATTTTCCAGTGATTACAGAGATGATCAGTTGCCTCGCACATGTGCACTGGCTTTCCTCAGTCGTCTGCATTCGTCCAATCCGCTGCATGAAAGGCTGATGGAGGAGATTGTGATCAATTTATTGAAAAAGGTGTGTTATAAGTCAGTGTGTTATAAGTAAGACTTTTCTGCGACCCCTTGATGTCGACATTTAGACACACAATGATGAACTGCATCAGCGTGTCTTGTGCATCTGCAATCGTTTGCTGAAAATACTCATCATGACCCCAGTTATAAAAGATTTTAAACACAAACCAATTCACTTTGGGACCAAAGAAACATCTCAAGCCAGCTTTGCAGTGTGTTTTTTTCATCCTGCAAATAAGTGGAGCATCAGTTATGACTAATTTCACATTATCTCCCTCTACCCTCACTGTGCTTTCCAGGATAACGTCATATCAAAGTCAAAGGTTCGCTACTATAGCAACTCCCTGCAGCATCGTGTGAAAAACAGAATATGGCAAACACTGCTGCTGTTGCTGCCCAGACTAAGAGCGGTGAGACACATGACACCCACACAGGAAACAATCACAGAAAATAACTGTGTGTTTGTCTGAACACGTGCCTATATGTTCATGCAGGAGTTTGTCACCACTCTGCTGAATAGTGTGTACGAGGCTGGATTCTGCAGTAATCAGGCCTCAGTCAAGTACCTGATCGAGTGGATGATGATTTGGATCCTTGTCCTGTATCCACAACACATAGACAGTTTTTGGGCCTGCTTCAGCACGGTGAGTTTTCAGCCTGGCCTTCTGTTCTTTATCATCTATCAAATAGTAAACACGTCATTACCTGTAGAATATTTCTGTACATGCAGGATCAAGAACAGACAAAGACGAGCATCTGCACCTTCCTCTCAGTCCTGGTACATTTTAATGTCATCATTCCTAAACTTAAGGATAAGGTAAGGCCTATGACTTTTTTCCCCCCTCCATTCAAACCCCATTCCATTTACATCATCCCTCTTTCATCTTGAGATCTCTCTCCTTTTGCACATTCAGACAATGCAGTGGCACAAAGCACTTGACGTCATCCTGCAGTGGTGTTTCAACCATAACTTCAGTGTGCGTCTGTATGCCTTGCTGGCCCTGAAGAGGGTTTGGGCCTTGGCTGAAGTCAGGGCAGAAGCAGAGGAGGGGGCCAATGGCTTAGGAGGGCTGTCCACTGTGATCAAGGCCTGTCTGGACCAGGCTGAGGTGATGCAGAGCACCGGGTGAGAATTATACCTATTTGAGAATCTGCAAAAGACTTATGATAATACTGTAATACTGAACATATTTAAATGCATGGTTTGCATCTCATCCTTTAGAAATGCCAACAAGAACTGGATCAGGATTCAGGAGCACTTCTTCTTTGGCGCCTTTCATCCTATTAGGGATTACAGTATTGAGGTATGCTAAAGTGTAAAACAATTTAGATATTTCAAAACGTAAAAAAATGAATAACGTATTTATTTTCTCTTTATTTCCTTGTTTTGTGGCCCACTCTAGACAATATTCTATACTTTTCCTAGCCTGTCAGAGTTGGCTGATGACGAGTGGATTCCGCCATGGAAGTTTGAGAAGCTAATGAGTTTCTCTGAAAGTGCATCTTGTCCTTTGAGGAACCCTGGTCCTGACCTGAGCCTGCTCCAGCCTGGAGACTGGATCCAGCAAGACAAAAGTACAACAGGGCCTCTCCTAGCCATTAAATAAGAGTACCAGACCTAACTGTACCAATCCTTATTGTGTGGTCATGGTGTTGATTTTGCCAGGCGAGCAGGATAAGGAAGAGCGCTGGGCAGAAGTGCAGAAGAAGATTACACCCTGGAGGCTGGGGATCCAGGAGCAAGAGCCTGAGCTTCAGCTGGCAACCCAGGAGAGAGCTGCCCGACTGGGAAAACTGCACGGTGCCCTGCTGGTGGTCGCCTCCCTTATCGACAAACCTACTAATTTAGGAGGTGTGAAGCAGAAGGATAAGTTCTGTCACTCCATATTTTTATGAGATTCTGTCAGCTCGGAAATGCTAATCAGAAATAGTGTTAATCTAACAGTGAATGAATATTGTGAAGGACTAACATTATAGTTTTTGTTAGGTTAGACACAGCCGTGCTACAAAAACCAAGCATTGTCTTATAGTTTTACAATGCATATTTTAGCACAGACCCTCCTTTTTATGTGCTCTGGCAGTGCACTCTGGTGCTGTTGTCTCAGAAGATAAAACGTTGAATCAATTTGAATTTGTTTGTAGAGGAAAAGGCCCATTTTCAAAACCAATATTGATATTAGATGATGAAGAGGGAACACAAGCCTGTTCTGTAAACGCTTTACTTGAAATCACCCTGTCAGTGTAGCTCTTTTTATCTCCCTGTGCTTACAATGATAGATCATACCATTTTTAAAGGAGGATTCCACCAATTCTCCCACATCAAATTCATCTTATTTGTCACAGGAGGAGGAGGAATCAGTATGGGACAACAACTGTGTAAAGGCTTTTGTGGCTGTTTAGGAAGCCTTACTATTTGTCCCTTCCTCCCTTTAATAACCATATGGAGTCATATTAACTGTAATTTTCTTTTTTTTTGTGGGTCTTTGCAGTTCATATTTGGATAGACTGCGCATTTACATTTTCCTCTCTCCTCTGTTTGTGGTTCTAGGTCTGTGCAGGACCTGTGAGATCTTTGGTGCCAGCGCTTTGGTTCTAGATAGCCTCCGCCATGTCAATGACAAACACTTCCAGTCCCTGAGTGTCTCGTCTGAGTTGTGGCTTCCTCTGCTCGAGGTGAACTGCACAGAGCTCACATTTCTGTCCATCAAACATGATTTCTTCTGTGGTCTGAAGAGCCGTTTATGGGCTTGTGACCTGGCAAATGTGTGACACAGCTTAGTTTAGTTTAGGGTCGAGGTTAAATATGGCTCTCGTCAAGATCAGTAGCAGGTTTTATCACTCATTTATATTATTTTGCCCTTCACTTTTGTTTATTTACATATTTTTCAACTTCAATAGTCAAATATTCAAACTACTTTACAAAGTCTGTGAATCCTATTGACGACCTGGTGTTGCTCCCACCATATGGAGCAGCAAATTTGTTTTTGATGCTCTTACAGCGTGAAATCCTGCAGCACATTTCCAGGTCCAAATATCAGCGTTAGTGGAATCCTTAGACAACCCACCAAGGTATTCCTGGATTGTGTCAAGCATGTGAACAGGTTGTGAAAGACTTCCTGTCCACCCTGAGAATTTGATTGAATTTGAGAATTTGATTTGTATCTGCCCATCAGGTGAAGCCAGTGGAGCTCACTGCCTTCCTCCAGGTAAAGAAGAGTGAAGGTTACTGCATCGTGGGTGTGGAGCAGACAGCCAACAGTCAGAACCTCCAAGACTACCACTTCCCTGAGAAAACCCTTCTGCTCCTTGGGTATGATGCCATAAAATATTTCTTCCTGGCTTATTTCTGCCATAAAGTCAGCACTATCATCACAAGTGAAAGAACAAAAAAAAAAACAACAAAAAAAAGACTATTAGAAACAACTGGTTACAGAAATGCACACAAGCCATGTCCTTCCCATGCCCCTGTGACTCAAACAGTAAAAGGTGTGAGCTGACGAGGCTATTTAACGATATCTCATCTGTTTAGTGTGTTTTCCCGTGCGGCCTGAGCCTTTCTTCTGCATCACATACTTGTTGGGGCATGCTGGGCCATAATTGGCTCTCCCACAGGAGGAGAGTACAGGAAATAGACTATACAAACAAAACGATGATGCCAGCAGAATTATACTTAAGCTTGGTCTCGTCTGAAAAAGACAAGCTGCAATGTGGCTTGCATCAGTTGGGTCAGTGGGTCACGAATTTCCATCCTACCCGTGCGCAGTTGAGCCAAAGTAATTATGATCTTTTTGTTTTTCAGTCAGTTCTGCAGGTGGCCACTTCTGCGGAGTGTCCTGTTTAGTCATAGCGGTATGAGGATTGCTGTTAGCACTGAAGCCTGCTGCGCATGAGCTGAATCTTTAAGCACGAACACAGCTGTGCTCTCTCAGCACAGCGTGGCCTGCCTCTAATCTCTCATCAAGCTGCTACTATCTCATTCCGTCGCACTCCAGATAAATGTAGCTCATGACAAATTCACACACACTGAATTCCAGTTAAAGGACCATACCACCATTTTGCATGCTTGAGCCTATAATTTTCATACACTTAATGTTACTGACAATCATTTCCCAAAGCATACTACTGGAACGGTGAATTAAAAATGTTTTTCCTATCTTCCAGACTGCCACTGGTTTCAGTTCATTCTGGTATACTATTAAAATCAACTTGTTGATACTTGAAACGTTCTTGGGATAGATAATCCATCATCGCGAACAAGACGTGTATTCAGGTTTTTTTCAGAGTTTCGTAATTTTAGCGTTTAAGCTCAATAAAAAGCACGGAGTGAATGTATGTCTCCACCGGGGAATATAGTCCCAAAAGAAGACCTGTGTNTCAATAAAAAGCACGGAGTGAATGTATGTCTCCACCGGGGAATATAGTCCCAAAAGAAGACCTGCATATATTGAAAAATTTAAACGACTGTGACTTCATAAGGCTGCATAACTATTAGCAGGCGAAACATGGGTTTTTAAGATGGGTGTATTGCTTGAATATTTGATTTTGAAAGATTAAGAGATTTACCAAAATATCAGGGAAGCTGAAATATGGTTTTGTCCTTTGGGAAATGATTATCAGTAACGTAACGTGTAAAAAATTGAATATATTAGGCTCAAACATGCAAAATGGGTGGTATGGTCCTTTAAATGCTGAGCTCATTGCCTGTTTATATTCCCCTTGGTCGCCCATATTGCTAGATTTAAATACATACTCGGTTGATTACATTTTGAATTGCTGACGGACTTCAACTGATGAGCC
Source organism: Lucifuga dentata (assembly GCA_014773175.1). Taxonomy (NCBI): domain Eukaryota; kingdom Metazoa; phylum Chordata; class Actinopteri; order Ophidiiformes; family Bythitidae; genus Lucifuga; species Lucifuga dentata. Next base: position 146,172 of record VXCM01001050.1, on the reverse strand, counting down.
ATCTGTATAAAGCTCATTCCTTTTAATTATCTGAAAATGAAGGATTACCTTGCGTTCAAGGGTAAGGGCTCTTGAATGAAATCAACTGGAGGGCATCATTAAGCTGAAAACTGATTGAAAAGCACCTCGTAACAAAAACAATCGCTGATTGAAGAAACTGTAAGACACAGGGGGCTGGACTGATGTAAGGGTTTGCAGATATATTTATTTGATTTTTGGGTTTTTATTGTATATTAGATGTTCTGCAGATGTTGTATTTCAGTGGGTTTTTTTTTTTTTTGTAAATTAATGCGTCAGTTAAAGGGAGTAACCTACCCTGAATTTTCAATCCAAGAAGGCAGGATGAATCAGTCCTTCAAGAGAGTTAGATTGAATTTTGGTGAAGGATGTAATCTCCACTGAATATTTTATTACCCTGACAAAAATTAAAAGTTCTTGGAAAACACTCACTGGCATGAAACTAGCTAAACTTAAATTTGAATGTCAGCAAAAATAACTCAGCTATCAGCGACTTTTATTGCAAAAATAATGGCACCGACCTTTAAAACCCATGACTGTTCAACATGCCAGACGTTGATATGCACCTGGTGATCTGCAGTCTGTTTCTTCTCTTTCTCTCCTCTGTCTTTCTCTTTCCCTCACAGCAACGAACGGGAAGGAATTCCAGCCAACTTGCTTCAGCTCTTGGATGTGTGTGTGGAGATCCCTCAACAAGGGGTCATCCGCTCACTCAATGTGCACGTAAGTGCTGCCCTGCTGATTTGGGAGTACACACGGCAACATCTTTCCTCAAGCTGAGATGCAGCGAATACAAACCCAAGTGAAGAAGAAACTAAAAATAAGGACATCGAGTCTGACCTTATTGTCTTCTGTCAGCAAATATGAAATAAATATGAAAAACATTTTAGGATGTTAAACTGCAATCGTTATGCACGTGGATGGTGTGTCCAGATAGTAATAGGAGCTTAAAGGACCATACCGGCCATTTTGCACGTTTAAGCCTAATATATTCAATTTTCATACACGTAACATTACTGACAATCATTTCCCAAAGCACGCTGCTGGAACGGTGAATTAATAAAATTTTCTCCTACCTTCCAGACCACCATTGGTTTCAGTTCTTTCTGGTACGCTATTAAAATCAACTTGTTGATACTTGAAATGTTCTTGGGACAGGTAATCCATCATCGCGAACAACATATATATCCAGGTTTTTTTTGTTTCAAAGGTATGTAATTTTACCGCTTAAGTGCAATAAAAAGCGCAGCGTGATCTGAAAATGCTTCCTGTTGTCAGTTGTTCATTAGAGCACTTGAATGCACCACTAGGAAACATTTTCAGATCACGCTGCGCTTTTTATTGCACTTAAGCGGTAAAATTACATACCTTTGAAAAAAAAAAAACCTGGATATATATGTTGTTTGCGATGATGGATTACCTGTCCCAAGAACATTTCAAGTATCAACAAGTTGATTTTAATAGCGTACCAGAATGAACTGAAACCAATGGTGGTCTGGAAGGTAGGAAAAACATGTTTTAATTCACTGTTCCAGTAGTATGCTTTGGGAAATAATTGTCAGTAACATGTATGAAAATTGAATATATGAGGCTCAAACATGCAAAATAGCCGGTATGGTCCTTTAAGCTGTTCATCTTTTGGCTGGATCAGACTGCATAGTTATATGAGGTTTTAATATGGTTGGAGTTATGAATAGAGACCAGTAGAGACCAGTACTGGATATTACATGAAACTATTCCAGTGGGCACATTGTTATATTGATGGAGCTAATCTCTGTGTTGGCAGAGCAGCAGCATTATATATTTCTCTGATGAGAAAGTGTTTATGTGAATAATTCGTCTTTGCCTCTAGGCACCAGTAAGTTTATTCTCAGCAAACATATTGCAGCTTTAACTACTATATTTGTTTATAAGCATAACTATATTCAGTCCCTTTTTTTTTATCGCAACTGTAAAACGTTTTAACACTTTTGAATGAATAAAAGTTGGAAGGGGTGGAGGTTGTATTTTTTTTTTTTTTTTTTTTTTGTGGTTAATGAGACGTCATAAGCAAATAAAGCTCTGAAGGAGTTAAAGGAGCTCCTGATTGCGCCCTCGATCTTCCATCTGCCTTCCATCTGCCTTCCATCTGATCGCTCTTTCTTTCTATTTCCGCGAAGTATCGTTTTAAGTCGGTTATCATGATAAGAAAGCAGAGGTAGTTTGACTGGACATGGATGGCGCCTGGTCGGACTCCGGCGTCCCTTTGGAGGCGGCAGCAGCCAACGCGACCCGGTCGGGGGACGCACAGGTGGTGTTGTCGACCCGGATCCAACTCATTCTGGAGACCATCATGGTGTTGATGTGTCTGGGCGCTGTGACAGGTACTTAATCCTTAAATTTTAAATATAGTTTTTAGTCTTTAGTTATTTATTCGATTTTCAAAGCGTCAATCTAGCTTGAATTGCAAATTTATATTATTTGCTAGAATCCCGATGTTCCCAATATTCCCCTTAAAATTTCCCTTATAACTTTAAATTGCATCATTTACAGTTAACAGTAAATAACAGTAGTTATTTATTCGATTTTCAAAGCGTAAATCCAGTTTAAATTTCAAATTTATATTATCTGCTAGAACCCCGATGTTCCAGTATTCCCCTTAAAATGTCATTTATAACTTGAAAATTAAATTGAATCATTTATTGTTTAATATAGAGGAAACTGAAACACCTGTATAATCAATCTAATAAATTGAGATCTGTTTCTAAATTTCAACGTCACAAAATCCAACACAACACCATTAAAGACTACAAAATGATCATAGACTGGAATCAGGTAAACAAATTAAACATTACAACCTTCACAAACGCAGGATTTGTTGCATTGAATTATATTACATTGTGAAGGAGTTTGTGGGTTTATTGAGTGTGTTATGGAACTTCATTTATTTCAGTAAAATGTTTGTCTAGGATCTTTGCTTCAAACGTAAGAGTTTGATGGGTTTGAAAAATTGCTCAAGAATAAGAGTCTGACATAATGGACCCAAAGAGTTTATATAAGAGGTTATATTCTCAATTTATAAACAGAGCTTTGGACACAGTCAATATTCCACAGTGCTGTAGAGTAAATAGTGACATTGAAAAGCAATGTAATTATCTTAAGAAATTATCTTTATGCTTGCCTTCTTCTTTAAAACTGCTTTAATCAATTGAGGTCACTCAAGCTGTCCAGAACAGCCTAAATTTGTGGATTCAGTATTCTGAAGGTTGCCATCTGTATTGAGGAATTGGAGTGTGGCATTGTGTGGTCTAGAATGCTAATGCAATCTGACCTCCTGTGTCAATGAATGTGTGTGTGTGTGTGCAGGTAACATTCTTGTCATTGTCATTGTGGCTGCAAATAAGACACTCCACTCTGTGACGTCGGTGCTGGTCATAAACCTGGCCATCAGCGACCTCCTGGTGGGCGTCGGGGTGATGCCTTTTGTTGCTGTGTCCATCATGAACAGTGACTGGGGGAAGTGCACCGTACGTAACACACTCCATACTCTCAACTTTTACTGTCATGTGATCTTGCACCTTTTGTGCCATAACCCTGTGCCATCGCACTATTTTTCAGCATCAACTTGACCCTGTAAATTTGTATTTGGGGACGTTTCTCACTCTCCTGTTGCTCGTTATTCTGTCTGTAGGACCTCTGTTTGTATGTGGGTTATACCTCCTCTGTCTACTGCACAGCTTCGGTACTGACGCTGGCTGCTATCGCCCTTGACCGCTACCACTCCATTATTGACTGCCTTCGCTATAGCTCCCGCTGCACCCTGTGGAGGACCTGCGCTGTGGTCCTGTGGATCTGGCTGCAGGCCTTGGCCACCAGCTTCCCTCCTCTGCTGGGCTGGAGCTCCATCAGCTATGTGGTTCCCATGTTCAGCTGTGCTGTCAACTGGGCCAGCAGTCCCAGCTACACTGTGTTCATGGTTGCATTGTCCTACCTCCTGCCAGCAGCGGTCATCCTCTTCTGTTATGTGAACATTGTCAAGGTGGCCCGCAGCCACGCCAGGAGGATTCATTCATTGGAGGAGTACCTCCAACGCAGTAGGACGAATAGCAGCTCTGTCCTCGCTCCTGGCGATTCATCCTGTCAGCACCATGGGAGCCTCCACAGTCCCTCCAGACTGATCTATCACGTGAATGGACAGTTTGTGTCTGAGGTCAGCAGGGAGGAAGGGAATTCTATCAACTCGGCTACAGTTAAGTGCTCCTCCAATTCTGCATCCAGATGCTTGCTGTCCTTCCTGGCCCAGAGCACCTCCCAGCCACCCCCACAAAACACCCAGCAGCACCTTAATCACCATGGAGTGGTGCGTCTCCTCCTGGTTATCTCAGCATTCTTCTTGTGCTGGACACCTTATGTGGGCGTGGCCCTGATTGAGGCCACAGAAGCTGCAATATCAGGCCAATCCAGCCTTGTCCCACCCACTGCTGTGACCTTCTCCTACTGGCTGGTGTTGCTGAACTCAGACATCAATCCTCTGCTGTATGCCCTCCTGAGCAAACAGTTCCAGGGGGCCCTTCAGGGCCTAAACCAAAAAATCAGAGCCCGCCTGGGGAGTATGGTGGGCAGGAGAGAGGACATCAGAGCAGACCTCAGCTCTCAGACAACTCCCAATCTTGGTCCATCTTCAAGCGTTGAAGATTCAAGTTCAACCCATGATGAGTCCAAATATTGCTCCTCTATTTTTACTGTTAGCACAGACTTCAAAAATCACCCCAAGGAGCCTGTCTGCGAAGTGTGCCACCCTGAACATGCATCCCCGTCCTGTTCTCTGTGGCAAGACTCTAGTGCTGACAAAAAGCTGGACTGCCTGCAGGTCCCGTCTCGAACACAAGAGGGCAGCAGATTACCTTTTTCTGCTTTAACAGAAGAGCGACAGGCCACTTTCTTTTATGGCCAGATTACAGTGAGAGTAGAGCATGATGTTTGCTAGTTGGTGTCAACATTGAAAATTAAAAAATAAAAAATGGAATAAAATTTCCAGATGCATTGGGATATTACTTACTTTTATCCCTTACAGCAACATAATTCCAAAATGGTTTGGACTAGAGAACATGAAACGTTCCTCAAACTGATTTATGATTGAGATTAGCTACATATTTTAACTTGCCATACTGCCAGTGAAGCATCGTACTATGACAGAGAGGAGACAACAAACCTTGACGAGGAAATGTATTGAAAAGGAATCTTTTATATGTGATAACACTTGAAGACACCCAGCACTAGATCAAATAAATCCATCGTTTATTCACACTAAATATTTCTTCCTCAAATGTGATAATCATGTTGCATCTCAGTGTAAAAATCATCATTCCTTACAAAGGTTTACATTTATGTCTAGCAATAATTCCAGAGGAATACATTATTATTATTTATTGTCATAGAGAATGACAATGAGAAACAGTGCTGATGTATTCTACTGCAAAACAAAAAAGGCAGTGACGTGGACTTGTCAGTTGTATTTCGTCATAAAAGTATGTGCATGCTCATCCTGTACATACCACCCTGTCCCCTCAGCAACTAAATGCAAAAAAATTATATATATATATAAAAAGTCTGTTATGAGTCAAGAGTTGTTTAAAAAAGCCACTTGGTCAGATGAGTAGAAGCATAGTATTAAAGAGTTTCTCCGCAGCAGTCTGTGGCAGCATTGTAAAAAACAGCGCATAGTGAGCATGTATGGTTGAGTGATGTTCATACATTCACAACAAGGCAGTTTCCACGAATCCCATCACAAGGCTCGCTGCCTCAGTCGCTCTGAAAAGCCCCGCGTGTTGTTAATGTGCCTCAAAAAAGGCGGAAACAGCTACAATGAGACATCTTTTTGTACTTCATGTAGCAGAGCTTGACCGATGATAGCCATTCACATGCCAAACATACCTCTCCTCAAGCCACAGTTGAGACAGTTTTCATCTGCTGTCAAGTATTTTTTCCAATACAAAACAATTTTACTGACAGTTGCTGTAGATTAGTTTATGGCTCTAGAATGTTAGATGTGATGATAACACTCCAAAGGGAGGCTTAGTGTTAGCTATGGTTGATGTTTGAAGTAGTTAAAGGGGTAGTTCCTCGTTTTCATCAAGCCTACCTGTCTTATTTTGAACTGGGAGAGCTAAGAGTCCATCCAATTATCTTATCCTACACCCGCTTATCCTGTGCAGGGTCTTGGGGGGCTAGATCTTATCCCACCAGACATTGGGCAACAGGTTGCAGATCTATTACCAGGAATGGGTAGTAACGCGTTCCATTTACTCTGTTACATGTACTTAAGTAACATTTTTCACAAAATTGTACTTTACTGAGTAGTTTTATTGCAGGATTACTTTTAATTTATACTTGAGTATATTTATGAAAAACAAAATATACTTTTACTCCATTACATTTGGTGGCACTTTTTGAGTTACTTTTGATTTCACCTGTTTGAATTGAGTCGTGTCCAGTTTTTCTCTCATTGTCAGACACTACACTGTCTGCTCCGAAGTAGCCACACACCCACCCTCCGTTTCTATGGTTTCACCCAGAGCAGAACAGTCATGGCAGGATCAACAGCGGGAGGTTTAGAAGAGGCACATCCTTAGCCACACATTCAAACGCTGTTTTCAGTCTACCAAAACCAGCAGCTACATAATGCGTTGTCTTTGCTAAAAATGTGACATTTCAGCTTCTAAGAATCAACATGGAACGTGAGGAAATGCGGCTGTAAGCTGCAACATTAGCTACTTAACTAGCTGCTGCTACTAATGCTAACTCAAGTTTTCCTGTTCTATTGAGTAAATTCATGAAGCTAACCTAGCTAACTGTCTTAACTAGCTGCTGCTGCTGCTAATGCTAACTCAAGTTTTCCTGTTCTATTTTGAGTAAATTCATGAAGCTAACCTAGCTGTCTTGGGGCCAGACCAGAATTGTCATGATTTGGTAAATGTCGTGGTAAATGCTTGATTTAGTACTGTCTATTGTATCTTTATATGATATGATTTGGATTGTATTAGAAGCTACATATGGCTATTTTGCATTTATTTTTCCTCAGATGAGCACTTTATAGCTTGTTGATTATTTGAAAGAATAAGCTTGATCAAAGTTACTCACTACTCAAGTAATCTTTTTATAGATACGTTATTACTCTCACTCAAGTAACTATTACTTTTTCTTATACTTGAGTCACTATTATCATAAAGTAACAATACTTATACTTGAGTACAGTTTCTGGCTGCTCTACCCACCTCACTCTATTACAGGGCTAATGCACAGAGACAAACTCATTCATGCTCACATTCACACCTATGGGCAATTTAGAGTTTTCAGTTCACCTGACCTGCCATCTTTGGAGGTAGGAGGAAACTGAAGCTCTTGGAAAAAAATCCAAGCACACACAAACCCCACAGAGAAAGGTTCCGCTCGGATTGGAACCCAGGATGTTCTTGCTGTGAGGCAACAGTGCTAACCACCAAGCCACCATGCCACCCTTATTGCCGTATTTTCTATTTATGAGAAGTTGTACTTAATAGTTAATTAATAGCACCGCTAATAAAATAATTAAGGAAAATTCAGAAAATAATGGTATTTATCTGCATTGGCTAAAACCACACCTTATGCTTCCAGAGTTCAAGCAACAGAAAAGACAAAGAAAGTGTTTCATGGATGGACAAAGTACTCGCAGTTCTTGACAAACCAGGAAGGCTGTGACAAATCTGAACCATCTCATGCATTGAAAAGTTTTGCAGTAGAAATACTTGTTTTAAATCTCTCATGGTTACTCTGTGAGCCTGAGCTAAGGAAGTCAGCATGGACCAAGTGAGTGTTTGGCCCCAAGAAGGCAAATAACTGCAGGGGGGCTAGTCAGTGTGGACAAATAGGACCTGACCTCCTCTCGCTGGCCGAAGAGGCAGAGTCAAAGTTTCTGCAGCTCAGATTGATGCTCAGATGTCCAGACAGGTCCTTTCACACCATATCAGCCCATCGTTCACAGCTCCAGGAAATCCAAGGTGTGAAATATATCAGTGTACAGTGCACGAAAGGCAGGTATTTGTCATGAAGTTTACACCTGAGGGATGCCAAGGTAGGTCTCCCTTTTTATTTTCTGGCATTCAGCATTTTTAGGCATTCTTCTTTGGGTCTTGAGGGTGATGTGTACATGTTCAAGCTGGCAAGTCCACAAAGTTGTCTGCAAATGAACTAAGGGAATAAGTGAGAGGTATAACAAAACACGTAACCCATTAACCTAAGTAGACAAGTTAAACCTGATCATTTTTGGGTAGAAAGGAGTGAGATCGAGTCTCAAATCACTTCTGAGTGGAAAGATACCAACTGAATTAAATATTAGCATTTTGAAAACAGTGATAATAATACCTCTTTTATCACTTTAGATAAGTCTCCCTGTTGGAGAAATAAATGTTACAGATGAAATGACAGTCAAAAAGAAATATTTTTCAACCAAGGAGCTGCGTGAAAGAGAGGGCAGGACACCAGGCAAAAGATGACCACGCGGGTCATGAAATGTTCAGATGTGGACATTAGAGTAATCATACCTCCCTTCCTGTCTGTGTGTATGTGTTTCTATGGTAATATCTCAAGGTGTCAATGTGCAAATGTTGACATAGAGGTCCTGGTTCTCCCTCTCCAGCTGAGCCCTGTGGCGGCACCTGCCTCTCCACCGCCCTCTGCTGGCTCATCACGTTTACGCAGCTTGGTGCTGAGCTGGATGATGCACTGGTCCCAGTCCTCCGGTAGCAGCAGCATGAGGAAGCCCAGACATATGATGAACACTGCGATGAGGCGCACTGTGTTGAAGTTAATTCCACATGTGTAGAGGTCCACCACTATAAATGATTGAAAATACATTAGTTTGACTCATTCTGCAAGGAAGGACTTTGCAAATGTAGCAATTAGGAGATGCTAAAATTAACAAAATTAAAGGACCATATTGGCCATTTTGCATGTTTGAGTCTAATATATTCAATTTTCATGTACATAACATTACTGTCAATCATTTCCCAAAGTATAACAGGAACGGTGAATTAAAAAAATTTTTCCTACCTTACAGACTGCCATTGGTTTCAGTTCATTCTGAGAGGGTATATCATTTGAATATTTAATTCTGAAAGATTAAGAAATTTTGCAAAATAGTAGGAAAGCTGATTTTTAGTAATGGAACACGTATGAAAATTGAATATATAAAGCTCAAACATATAAAATGGCTGGTATGGTCCTTTAAGTAAATATATACAGTGGGTTCCAAAAGACTGAGACCACATTGAAAATCTGTGATGTTTTCCATGTAAATCTGGAAATAATCAGAAAGTCTGACATCACAAGAAGCTCTTTGGAACATTGTCAGATCATGCTGGATAACTTGGCTCATCAGGTTTTGCACAAACTTGTGGAGTCCATGCCAGCTGGAGTGATGCTGTCATTACAGCAAAAGGGGGGCATATCAAATACTAAGATATTCTGAAATTCATGTAGATTTTTCAAAAGCTCAACTTTTGATATTATCATTTTTAATGAAAAATCTTGTATTAACTTCAAAAAGAAAGCAAAACAGAAGTATTTTCACAGTGGTCCCGCAGACTTTTGGACCCCACTGTATGTGATTATATATTTTTGAGAACCGTTACATAATGTGACATTTAACTTAAAGCCTCAATCAAATGTAGATGATAACTTTAAGGTGATTTTAGAGTCATGAAATATTAAATGGTGACTGGTTGAAAGAAGTTAGCTCTTGGTGGAAAGCCAAAAAGCCTTACTGGCATTCACAGGGACACTTAGGACAATGCCCAGGGAGATTAATGTCGGGTATGTTATCGCAACGCCAAAGTTCACCAGGATGTTGAAAGCTGTGGGAAACAAAACCAGGGCAACATATTTATGAATGACATTATCACTCATTGTTGCTCAGTCACGTTGGTTCAGCATCATATACCATGTTTCCATACCAAATAGCAGGCCTGCGACCCCACAGAGGTAGGCCCATGGGATGTCTTCAGGTGAGCCAATGTACTCCACGTGTGTAAAATACAGGATGACTGGCACAAAGCTGATAAAAACAAAGTTGGTGCTCCCGACGATTGTCAGAAAGAGTGCGGCCTCTCCAAATGTGGCACTGCCCAGGACCATTTTAAACAACACCTGAGGATGGATTTGAAGAGAACACGTCACTGCATGGTATCTGTTCCGTAAAGGAGCAGAGGGGCATCACAGATGGTGCACCTGTCAAGTACCTGCCATGTCTCTGGCATACAGCCACTGCTGTCTGTTTATCATATTAGGCAGCTAAGACAGCAGGGCAGAGGAGACCACAGCTAATGAAAATATAGCTGCCCAGCAAGCTACTTTATCAGGACATCCCAGCCTGAGGCAACAAGCACTCGCAAATCACACTTCTGTCAACTGAGGTTTATATTTCATGATCTCCTGGCTTCTACAGTCTAATTTCAAAAGCAAAAAAGGGAGCTTGCCCATTTTGGAAATTGCAAATGAAACTGTCAAAGCATATCAAAATTATTTTGTTAGAATGCAAAATTAAACAGCTAAAAACACCGGAATGCTGATATTACACAATGCTCAACAGCTGTTCTTACAATTATTAAAATGCAGTGTTATACCTTGTAAAGTGCCGACGCTGAAGCAGAGGCCACGACCAACGTGATGCCGATGACAGAGTGGCTGTGGAATCCATCAGCATAGGTCATCATTACGATGCCAGCAATGGCCAAGATAGCAGCCACAATCTGCAGAGAGAGAGAGAGAGAGAGAGAGAGAGAGAGAGAAAGAAGGAGTGATAAATGGCCAATATCTTGATCACAGTGGAGATGAAGATGTCTTTTCTCTCAGTGAATGTACATGGGTTCCATAGCCTTGTTCCCTGACATTGTAAGCCTCATAAAACTAACTGTAAATTTATATTTGGTTTTTATTTAATAGACCATACTGGCGGCCATGATGTTTTAGCCTGATATATACAACCCTGCATACATGTTATGTTACTGACAACCAATTTCCAAAATATAAAAGTATTTTAGTTTTCTAGCTATTTTTTTTTTTTCAAATCTCCTAATCTTTCAGAATCAAATGTTCAGTCCCTCCTTAAAATTCAGTGTTTCACCTTTTAACCCTTTTGCAAGATTGTAGGTCATTTTAATGTCTTGGTAAAAGCTGTCTACTCCTGGGACTATATTTCCTGGTGGAGATATACATTGGCTCCATGTTGGGTCAATTAAATAAAGTTACTTTGGCAAGAAACCCAATAGACATAATGTTCGCTGTGATGGGTTATTTATCTCAATTATATTTAAAGTGTCTACAAGTTGATTTTAATAGTGCACTGGAATTAAATGAAACTGATGGTAGTTGGAAGGCAAAAAAAAAAAAAAAAAANAAAAAAAAAAAAAAAAATCTGAAAGTTATCACTAAACTAGTATATTTTGGAAAATGGTTGTCAGTAATGCAATGTGCATGTGGATTGTGTGTATTGGGCTCAAACATGCACAATTGTTGGTATGTTCCTTTAATATTCATGATTTTTCCAAATATTAAGGTGGCATTGTGATATTCTAAAGTTTAATTTTTTTTAATGCATATACACAAGCACAAACATTTACAAAGTTCAACTACTTCCACCGCAGGACAGACAGCTTCCACAGTGGTGGGCTGATTGTCTGACATTTCTGCCGCTCTACCATCTTGTTTACAAAGTAAATATCACTTTGATCCACTTATCACCTCTCGCACCCACTCCCACTCTCCGCCTCTGCGATTGTCACTGGAGACATTCAAGATGACACTGAACCATTTACTTCACTCTATTCTCACTCAACCTTCAAGCCTCAGGACTAAAACACTTCAGCTACGTTTTATCACAAGCATTTACTGACTTCCTCTGCTGTATGTTTGAATTGCATGTGGTTGCAACTCTGTGTGAATTGCACGCGCAAGTGTGTGTGCTTGGTTGAAGAATTGTGATACAGACAAGAGGCAGTCCAGCTGAGTGGATTAGCCCTGCATTACAGAGGTGTCAGGAAGATAAATGAGCCATGCGTTTTTGCACGACCAAAGCCCTGGGGCACCTTTGGCAAAATGGCTCCCTCTGCAATACAAGCTGCCTGTCAGTCACAAGCACACATTTCATTTCACGGGAAGGATTATTTGCTTACAAGGTCAAGGACCCCATGTGCATTTGTGTTTGGGTTCCTTCAGTTGTTTCAGCACAATATGAGGGTCAAAGGGGCAAAGGATCGTGACTCCATCTAATTCAAGGCACGTTTGATGCACATATTCACCTGCTCAATTAGCAGCTTACAGTATGCGATCACGCAGTCTTTTACTACGGTGTGACAAACTCATCCTGTCCTGCATCACTGCAGACATCCCAACACTGCAATCCTCATCACCGAGAGGAAGAGATACCGACAGAGAGAGAGAGAGAGAGAGANGGTGGGGGGGTCTCAGTGAGGGATAGAAGGGATGAGTGTGAAAATGGGAGGAGGAAATCCATTCTGCAGAGTGCAGGAAGGCTGCACATGTAAATGCATCTCAGGCGAACAGTGGGAGGGATAGAGGAGATACCTCAATCCACAAAACGAATCCATTTGTCTTTGGCGTCTCTCCTTGGCCACACACAATGTCAAACATGTCGTGAGTGCATGCCTGCCCGCACACACACACCAGGCACGACATGTGAATGGGTCAGAATTCACTGATGGGAAATTACGCTTTCAAATAGGTAAAATGCTCTCCTCCAGCCTATACTGTGTTTCTAGCTCACATTGCTCATTAGCGCAACCCACACAGATTATTTTCATTCCATTAGGAGCAATTTATATGTAATTTCATAAACCGCTCCTTCTCATTAAGTATCAACCGCTGCACAGTATGCTGTATATGACAGATGCAGTGTTCTTTTAAGGATGCCGAGGTCAAGCTGAGAGCTGAGAGGAAGTTACTTTCTCTTCTGCACCAAAGCAAAGAGATGCAAAATAAGAAGCTGGGGAGCAATTTTTTACCTGGTTTCCAAATGTTAACCACTGCAGCAACAGAATATTGTAACTGAATTTATCAGTTCTGATATTATATATTAGTTCAGTTAAAATACCCCAAGTACCAAAAGCTTTAATATGCATGAATACACAGGCAGACATAACAACACATGCAAACAAGTGCTGCAAAATGGGATTAAAAGGCATTTGGTACACTATGGCTACTCTGATGCAGCAATATAGTTTTCTCTTTACAATAGTTAAAGAGAACATGATGGTTTTGTTATTTTCATTGATTATAGTGTAATACAGTAGAGATTTTGTGATGAACATTGTCATAGTTGCAAAACTTGAAATGCATCCAATAAATCAAACCCCTGTAGAACATGAACTGCCTTGAAAGCTTTATTTACATCTGTAACATGTTTACATCAACATGTAACACATTTGAATTTACTAGGCTACACACCTGGTTACACACACCAGGTATGAAGCTAAGTATCTGTGGACGTTGCCAACTCTGGCCTGATGCAGCTGGCCAGTCAGAGCATAGCAGGGTTTTTGGAAGGGAGCCTTAAAGAGATACAAACTGAAATGTTTTGGGTTTTTTTTTTTTTNTTTTTTTTTTTTTTTTTTTTTTGTACATGTAAACATAACAGACCCTAAATGAAGATAAAAACATAAGCCTGTATATGTCCACTTTAAATACACACATACACAAAGACACACACACACAGACTCACCCGGACCCCCATGAAGCGGTCTCGAAGCACAATCCAAGACAGCAGGAAGACAAAGGCCTTATTACAGCAGAAAAGCGCTGACACGTCTGTTGTGTTGATCTTCCTGAGTGCCTGCAGGTACAGGTAGTTGGTGAGGATCCACAGCAGGCCGAACGGAGCGATCCTGGTGAAAAACACCTTGGGTGTCAGCCCGTCGTCCCCAAAGAACCGACAGCATTCCCTTTAAAGAGACACAATGCACAACACTGTCTTAGCACATATTGATTTTAGTCTACATGTTTGTTTCTCTTTAAACACAATAGAGATATTTCTGATTCACATGATGTAAGAATTGATACATATTAAAGGACAATTTTGCATGTTTGAGCCCCAATATATACAACTCCATACACTGACAACCATTTCCAAAAATATACTACTGGAGTGGTAACTTTAAAATATTTTTTTCTACCTTCCAGATTGTCATTGTTTCAGTTCATTCCAGTACATTACAAAAATCAACTTGTAGAGACTTGAACCATCCTTGATATATGTAATCCATCACATCATACACTATGTAATATGTTTTTTGTCAAAGTAACTTCATTTAACTGATCCAACACAGGGCTACAGGAAAGGCAATGTATGTCTCCACCAGGTAATATAGTTCCAGGAGAAGACAACTTTTACTGAGAAATAAAAACAACTGTGTTGTCAATAATCATGCAAAAGTGTGAGAAGGTGAAACACTGAATTTTAAGGTGAGTGTATCACCTGAACATTTGGTTTTGAAAGATTAAAGGATCTGAAAAAAAAACCCAAAAAAAAACAAAAAAAAAACAGCAAAAGTAAAATATGGTTTCACATTTTGGAAATTGATTGCCAGTAACGTAACATGTATGCGGGTTGTATGTATTGGGGCTTAAACATGCAAAATTGTCACTATGATCCTTTAAAATTTAGGACTAAACTCTTTTTTTATGAAAATGAAACTATCTTTCAAACAAAAGAAACCAGCTGAGACCAACTGCTCTATAATACAGACATATGAAAAGACTTACAAAGGCAGTTGTAAGAATGAAATATTTCTGAACTGAAATTCAGCTTTCTTAAAGGACCATACCGGTGATCGTGCATGTTTGAGCCTAATATATTCAATTTTCATACGTTATGTTACTGACAAACATTTCTCAAAGGATAAAACCATATTTCAGCTTTCCTGATATTTTGCAAAATCTCTTAATCTTTCAAAATCAAATATTCAAGTGATACATCCACCTTAAAAATTGATGTTTCACCTGCTAATGGTTATGCAGCCTTTTGAAGTCATGGCCGTTAAATTTTTCGATAAATGCAGGTCTTCTTTTGGGACTATATTCCCTGGTGGAGACATACATTCACTCTGCACTTTTTATTTCACTGTAACAATAAAATTACATTTCTAAATAAAACCTGAATACACGTCTTGTTGGTGATGATGGATTATCTATCCCAAGAATGTTTCAAGTATCAACAAGTTGATTTTAATAGCGTACCAGAATGAACTGAAAACAATGGTGGTCTGGAAGGTAGGAAAAACATTTTTAATTCACCGTTCCAGTAGTATGCTTTGGAAAATGATTGTCAGTAACATTAAGTGTGTGAAAATTGAATATATTACATTAATACTGATCTTAATGTAGTACTAAATTTTATCCCTGTCTGAAAATCCCAGAGGTTTTGATTGCAAAAGAGGCTGCAGGTTTCGATCTGATGTCTTCAGGTTACAGCTGACGATCTAAAAGCTCACACTCAGTGTGTCACACTCGAATAAGCATGAAACCAAACCATCAAATGATGTATCAATGTCAAAATATTTGTCATGTAATCCTGAAATGCTCAGTTCATCCAAGGCTTATGTTACATCAACTTGATATGCTGCCAAGAAATATATAATTTTCTAATACAAACCCAAAATGTGTGTTTTTTTCAGGTTATTATTAGTACTGATGTTTACAGCACTTTTGTGTTTATATAATAAAGCATCTGAAGCTAATGAAGCAGCAATAACAGAGGAGTGGCAAGTATAACAGGAGATCCATTTGCTGGAGTGTCAGGTGGAACTGTTAGGAATCAGCTCCAGAGCTGAGTTTACATTAAAACACACCAGGCATTGTGACTTTAAAAACACAATGTTAACTCACATGTCAGGTTAAATTATATTTTCATTTCATTACAAACGTTGGATCCATACCAAATTGTGGTCTGACTTTGCAAAACTTTGTTGTTGCATTTGTGGAGGATGTCAGACTTTCTAACTGCTGAGGAAGGTGCTATGGAAGCAGATTTTTAAACCAGCCAGCAGCTCACGAGACCAGAGCAAACGTCATCCATCTTTTGGTTTCTTTGATATCAAATCAAAATTAGCATCAGAGATGTTCAACTCATTTCCAAAAATTAACACTGCTGAATTTATTTGCTGAAACAATGTTGATTTTAATTCATAAATCTCCTGTTTGTTTGTTTTTTGTGCAGTAACGTTCCTTTATAACCTAGTAAATCTGTAAATAAAAAAAGACTATCATTTTATCATGCACGTTTGAGTTTGTCCAGGTGGCGTTAAAGGACCATACCATCATTTTGCATGTTTGAGCTTAATATTCAGTTTTCATACATGTAAGGTTACATGTATGAAAATCATTTCCCAAAGCATACTACTGGAACAGTGAGTTAAAAAAAAATGTTTTTCCTACCTTCCAGACCACGATTGGTTTCAGTTCATTCTGGTACACTATTAAAATCAACTTGTTGATACTTGAAACGTTCTTGGGATAGATAATCCATCATCATGAACAACACATGTATTCAGGGTTTTTTTTTTGTTTTTGTTTGTTTGTTTTTCCGAAGTTTCATAATTTTAGCTTTTAAGCACAATAAAAAGCACAGAGTGAATGTATGTCTCCACCAGGGAATATAGTCCCAAAAGAAGACCTGCATTTATCGGAAAATTTAAATGACCATGACTTCATAATGTTGTGTAACTATTAGCAGGCGAAACATCAATTTTTAAGGTGGGTGTATTGCTTGAATATTTGAGTTTGAAAGATTAAGAGGTTTTGCAAAATATCAGGAAAGCTGAAATATGGTTTTATCCTTTGGGAAAGAATTGTCAGTAACGTAACATGTATGAAAATTTAATATGTTAGGCTATGGCTACAGGCTCAAACATGCAAAATGGCGGTATGTTAAAAATAGTATGTTTAAAAGTGTTTTATAATAACAGGAGTGAGTTTTGTGATCATCAAATCTCTTTTTGTACTTGTTACCTTCATATAGTCATTGCAGAACCCAAATGGCTCCCATGAAAACCCATTTTTTTGCCTAGTGACTTAGTTTGTTCCATAAATACAGAAACTACATGTTTATTCCCTTATCAGACAGACACGCCCCTTCATTGGAAATCTGCTTCTGACTGGATAAGTCCACGCTGATTTGATTCAGTGGATGAACTAAAACCATCAGCATTACTATACATGTTTTCATTGCATTGGATCTATACGTGATCTAATTTATCCATCCATGCTCAGCTTTAAAGTATGCTTAGAGTTATGGCAGTATCATAGATGGTACCTACATGAAGTTATTAATCTGTTGCAGCTTTAAAAAAAAATAATAATTGGACCCTCCAGCAATTATCTCAGCCCGCAGGAAACCATGATATGGAGTTATGAGGCAATATGTCTCTCTGTCTCTCTCACAGGTCCAGTCTCTCCAGTACAGCAGGAGAATGAGATGAGCAGATGCAGCGTAATAAAGCATCCACAGCCAACGATATCTACGATGAAGGCCAGTAATTACAAATGCCACATCTTGCCACTACTTCAGCAAGCATTTTAAATAAAGAGACAGGCCAGTCTATTACAAATGTCAATTCCTCAGCCTCTATTTTTCACATTTCTGGAGACGTACCAGCAGTGTAATTTGAATGCATACAAAGGAAACTTGAGTGTTTGATATTCGGAGTGCGTCAGCTCTGGTCTGAGGAAAGGGAGACCCAGATGCTTGTATAAGCCTCAGCAGAGTACAGTCACAGATGAGAAGCACACTGGAAATATACAGGCTCCCTATTCAGTANCTAAACCACCCTCTTTGTCTCTTTGTGCTAAAGTAACACAACAGGCAACAGAGATAAGACTACTGTCAAAATGCCATGATTAATGGGCTGTTTCAACTGTAAAAGCACTCCCAGCTACACACTCTTTGCCGCAAAAGCACAGCTAAACATAGCATGTGGAAACCTGATTTTCAAAATGAAATCACCGGTGGCCTGCATCAGCGATCAAATATGACTAAAGATAGACATTATGCATACCAGGCAAACAAGACCGGAGGGGGAGCAATTTTTAGCTACAACACTGATTCTGCGGTAGCTGAAACAAGATCTCTTTGTCTGGCTGTTACAAGCGCTAACGAGCACAAACAAATGAAGCACGAGTGGTGTGGAAGGATTTTCTTACAGTCTATTGAAGGTGAATTCTCAGTCTGTAAGCAGTGTTTTTATTGCACAATATTTTATGAAGGTTTTTTTTTTTAGTTCAGAATTTACAAGAATCAAGCATCATTTTCTTGATTCTAGTCCACAAATGGCAAAATGTCATTTTCAAGGCTTTACTTGTTCACCAAGCGAGCATGAAGGACTCAGTCAAACACAGATTATATGACAATCAAACTGTTGTGCTATTTGTTACAATGCAGCTTTTTAAAGGACCATGCCACCCATTTTGCATGTTTGAGCCGAATATATTCAATTTTCATATACGTAAGGTTACTGACAATCATTTCCCAAAGCATACTACTGGAATGGTGAATTAAAAAATGTTTTTCCTACCTTCCAGATCACCATTGGTTTCAGTTCATTCTGGTATGCTATTAAAATCAACTTGTTGGTACTTGAAACATTCTTGGGATAGATTATTGTGAACAAGTTGTAAATTCAGGTTTTTTTGAAGTTTCATAATTTTAGCTTTTAAGCGCAATAAAAAATGTGGAGTGAATGTAGTCTCCACTGGGGAATATAGTCCCAAAAGAAGACCTGCGTTTATCAAAAATTTTAAATGACCGTGACTTCATAAGGCTGTGTAACTATTAGCAGGTGAAACATCGATTTTTAAGATGGGTGTATCGCTTGAATATTTGATTTTGAAAGATAGAGATTTTGCAAAATATCAGGAAAGCTGAAATACGGTTTTATCCTTTGGGAAATGATTGTCAGTAACGTTACATGTATGAAAATTGAACATATTAGGTTCACACACACAAAATGGATGGTACGGTCCTTTAAATGATATATAAAAACCAAATTCAATGAAAAGTAAATGTGTGGAAACTATTTCAGATTCCAAAGGGTTTAGTGGAGCTATGCTTTGTTCTGAGCTGGACTGGTCTTTGCCCTTGTGAGACTCTTCTTACCTGAATCTCTGTCTGGGCGTTTGTCTCTCTGGGTTCTTGCACAGGTGGCCGATGTAATAAAGGGGGAAGAAGAGGCAGTTCCAGGTGGTGGCGAACCAGGTGAGGGTGAAGGGCGCGTCAAACTGCTTAAAGGTCAGCTTGGCCAGCTGAGTGGAGCCCGCCCAGGACGAGCACACGCACATCACCATGGCGACTCCCCACAGCGCCTTCTGCACCTGTACAGTTGTTACATGGATGCAGCAGTGCAGCTTCCGCTTGTTGGACGCAGACTCTGATCCTGTTGCTCCTGCAGACGACTGAGTGTCCGTCGTTCCCACCACACTCTCCCTGACCCGGTCTTCTCCTGGGTGGACACACACACAGACAACAGATTAGATACCAACTATTACTTTAGCTCAGGGATTCTCAAATATAAATCTTAAAGAGCCACAAACAAAATTTTCAATAAGGCAAAGGTCCGTTTGTTAAGGTTGGATTGGGATCCTATGAGCCCAACACCGTGTCATGGTGATGACAGGACGCTGAATGTGATTGGGCCAAACCAAAGCAGAGCAGACATTCTTACACAGACAGTGGAGCAGTTGGATATTCAGTTTCGCTTTCTCCGCTGTGGAGACAGCAGAGAATTTTGACTTGTTGCATTGCAGCGATATCTTGCACAATGCAAGTAATACATCTGAAAAGTATAATTTGCTCAGAGTCTGGAGACAGCTGAGTTTCGGTCCGGATCCAGACCGGAGTCCAGACTTTGAGGATGACTGCTTTAGCTGAATACAGGCACTGGCACTGATATCATGACACATTACATGTACAATAGGGCCCAAAAATCTGAGACCACTTTGAAAATGCTTCTATTTTGCATTGTTTTTGAATTTAATAGAAGATTTTTCAAATGATATCATCTTAATTTGAGTGAAAATATATACCAAAATACATCTCTGGCATGATTCTGCAGTATGAACCCTCCAGACCTCTCAGGTTGTCTGGTTCTGGTCTGCTTTCTGTTCCCAGAAACCAAAACAAACTAAAAGTTGATTTAGTTTGTTTTAATGCATTTTAAATGTTGCTTAATTTAGTTTGTATTGTCTTTTAAATTGTTTTAATGCATTTTGTTTGTTTAAAGCACTTTGAATTGCCTGTGTTTGAATTGTGCTACATAAATAAATTTGTCTTTCCTTGCCTTGAATAGTTGAATCTTTGAAAAATGTACATGAATGTCAGAATATCTTAATATTTGGTATGCTCCCCTTTTGCTGTAATGACAGCATCACTCCAGCTGACATGGACTCCACAAGTTTGTGCAAAACCTGATGAGCCAAGTTATTCCAGCATGATCTGACAACATTCCAAAGATGTCAGACTTTCTGATTATTTCCAGATTTAGATGGAAAACATCACAGATTTTACATGTGGTCTCAGACTTTTGGACCCCACTGCATGTACTCTTTTTAAACTTGTAATCAACTTTCCAAATTCAAACATTTGTATATCTAAATAAATAAATAAATATATATATATATACATATATATATTATTAAATATCTTCAGTAAGATGTGGGTTATGGAGAAGGCTTGGGTGGTTCCGGAAATAATTAACACAGTGGGTGTGCGTGTTAGACACCAAAGCACAAGTGGATTTCTCTTGCCAATAATTTATTTCTCACACATGGAAGGATTAACAGGTGTATTGTCTGGTTGTTTTCTAAAAAGGAAAATAAAGAAACATACATAAGTTCACTTCAACTCTAATAAAGTAAATCACAGTTCATCATAATTAAAGAAATTACAACCAATTATATTATTGAAATAAATGATTCATTAATGTTAAATTAAAAGGAATAAACTTACATTACACAGACAAACAACTGATAGAAAAGCTCCTGGCTCTCTGCTGGCAAAAGGAATGTGAGTTTCTCAACTAGGCATTTAAAGCTATACATTCACCTGCCAGCTGATTCTCATTCAGTCTAATGGTGTCGACCTAATTGCTGCTGATCTGCCCATATAAGGATCTTTAACATATATATATATATTTTAGTAAATCCAACTGAAATGAAAATCTTTCATCGATGCAACTTCAGGTCATGTCTCATTATCTTTGAGCATGGATAAAAATAGTTGCTTCAACAGTTTAACTGAACTTGAAGATAATCAATCAGACATCTGAGTAAAAAAAAAAAAAAAAAAAAAAAATCTGGTGATTGAATGTGACAGGCTGCAGCCAAACAAAGGACAAAAGAGGGCAGATCTGATATCCAATCTCAGACAAACTCCTCTCCACCTCATAAGTGACAGCAGCAGTGTGTGTGTGTGTGTGTGTGTGTGTGTGTGTGTGTGCAAAGGCACTCGTAACACTTAACTTTCCATTGTTCCTGTCCAAACTTGATAACCTCCATACAGCTTCAGTAACAGGTGAAGTCAAGCGTGGTGTTGATTTGCTGTTTTCTGTCCCACTCACACTGCACAAAACTGCTTCACTCACATCATCTCTTTTTTCATTAAGCTTCCACTTCCGATACATTGCCGCTTGTCTCAGTTCAAGCTGTATAATCGTGTGAAAGTATGAAAGTTAATCAGCTAAAACAGGATGATTTTCAAACTGTCTAAGTCATTTATGTGGAAGGTCTTATTTTATGCAGCAAATAGCAGCATTATTTATGCAGCAAATGGCTTATCTGGCTCCCTTTAACTCTAAATAAAATTATAGTTCATTGTATAAACATATATTGGCAAAGACTTGCATTAGCCAATCACTAAGAAAGAACAATATCTCCAACAAAACCCTAATAAATCGTTTGTCTTTAAGCCAAAGACACTTGCTGTACTTTAACCAGAGGGCAATACTGCAGAAATTCTCCAGGACATTACAATTCAAATCACATCATACTAAACATCATAACAGATATATGCATCTCCTGCAGCTTTGTTGCCCTCCAACAAGTTGAACGTGTGGGATATCTCCTTAATGTTGTTTCTGGAGGTAATGATGCTTTCTGCCCATTAACCTCCACAGTACACATTTCTAAAGGCCTCAGTGTGACAATAATAAATCAGTGTAAAAATATAATGCTTATATTCTGGGCCATAGCTGAAATTTTATTACCATTTGGGGCATTGTTTCATGTTTTATTACTTTAACTTATTTTCTTTACTGCAAATTTTATTATTCATTAAAGTATATGTTCCCAAATTTCTCCCCATAAAGGTCTAAATATTGCTGCTTCTTTTTTTTTTTTTNTTTTTTTTTTTTTTTTTTTTTTAAGATCATTCTCCAAACAACCAGGAAGTAAATTTTACTAAGGAAGTGCTAAATTCTTGAGAGTGTTACTTATGCATTTCTTTGTTTGGCCTAAAATAGACAAATATGAAGATGAATCTAAAAAAAAAAAAAACCCACATTGGTGCCAACATTGTAAAAACTTGCTTTGTGTGATTTTTTTCAGCCAGAAACCTAAGGTCACTGAAAACACTAATATACAGAAAAGAAATAACCTCTGCGTCCTCATTGTAAGTTATGGTACAGTACAGAATGTCCCATCATGTCCTGCTGATCATATGTAACATCAACAGTATAATAAAACCCTCCCACAAATGGAGTTGTCCTGTTCAGGTTTATGCCATACGCCCAGTATTGATTAATCAGAGCTTCCTGCATTAATGTGACCTGTGTTATCAGAAGGACATGGCTGCTCTAATACATTCAACTTGGCTTGTATTTTATTTTTTAAAAAAATTTTAAAAAATCCCCTTTTCAGAGGGCATCCATCATGCTCAATGAGGCGACTCGTTCTTCCTGCGAGCTCCCCCCTCTGACCTTGCCAGGTGGTCTCATCAGAGCACAAATTAACATCCCTGATTGCTATCAACTCCCACAGCTCAGAGAAGATAATGTCCCGGCTTCCCCGGGCTCTTCCAACAAAAAAAACCTAAACGCACAGGATCCACACATTGTGTTTATAAGCTGCAGTAAAATGAAAATGTGATGCAATTAAGATGGAATTGGACTGTTAAGGATTTAAGCGGGCATCCAAAACACTTCTCTGTGCTGCTGCTGAAAAACACTTGGCAGTTTTGACAGCCTTGAAGCAATTTGGCAGAATGAAAGATGATTCAAGATCACTGTCTGCTGTTGCTGTGAAATGATGACTCAGCAAGGACCAAGAAGAGAAAGACACACACACACAGACACACACTACTGTTTATCAAAGACTTGGCCACAAGGGTGAGAATTAAGTTTCTCTATTCTGAGCTCCAAGTCTCTTTGTCTTGTTCTGAAGGTCATCTCTGGTTTACACTGTCTAGTTTGTCCTTCCTGGGCCTCCATCCCACATCCTGTGGCCCTGGCCACTCCTCCATACTGCAGCACAGTTTAATCTCCCAAATGTAGTGATGGGCCAAACCAATCAGCCCCCAGAGAGAAATGGAACCCAGGCACTTCTATTTCTGGCGTATGTCAACATGCGTAATAAAATGTAATGACAGCATGAACCATAATAACATGCCTGTCATGGAACACACTCGTCAATCACACTTTTACTATATTACTCAGAATCTTATCTTGTTTTTATGGCATACAGTATTTTATACTGTTCATAAATATGCATCAAAGCCAGTGTAAGTAGATGCTGAGACATTTGTTACCCACTGAAGCATCAACAGGATGCTCTTCTTTTACATTTAAACTGAGGAGGACTAATGGTCCTGCATCAACCTTGACTGCCAATGATGAAGATCATGGAGCAGCACGAAACTCATCATTGGGAGAGAGCTGGATCTGTGGAGCGGCTGAGCAAAGCAGAGAGGTTCGTCTGCTAATGACATTTGAAGGCATTATTACCGTGAGTGAAACACCCGGAAAGAGGGTCCCTCTCTAACTGCTAAATGATGAACCGAAGGCACTTAACCTTATCAGATTTTAATCAAATGTCAACTGTCAAGGTCAACTGGCGACTCCAAGGTGACTAGGTTGAAAATGCTGCATGGCTTGTCTCATCATCATCATCATCATCATCATCATCTTACTGTAATATGTGATTATATTCATTTACTTTCTCCTGCTCAGTTTGCTTTTATTATAGAGTGATACCCAGCCCTTTCCATCTAAGCCCTGTTGCAAATCTATGGCAATAATAAAAATATTATTGTATTAATTCAACGTTTTCTATGTCCAAAGTTACTGGAATAAACTTGACAGCCACTTATGAAATTACTGGGGATAAGAGGAAACCACTTGACATTCCTGCCTAATTCACTCACACAACCATATATCACCTGTCACCTCTACGCATTCATACCGACCCCTTAACTGAAATACGGTGCACTAATACGATGGCATCCAGGATGTACAGGTAAAAGTAGTCTTAAAATTGTGGGAGCATTGATTGATAAGTTGTGAGCCTGGCAGTGAATGATACAGGTGTCTTTCCAATTTGACACACTCCTGAGAATGATGTTGGAGGGATTTTAATCCAAGCTGATATGACATCATCATCTCAGGCAAAATTGATTCCAGGTAAAGCCTTTTCATGTTTAAGAAGAGGTGAAAGACTGAACGCCCAAATCAGGTGATTATGATTGGTGTTTAACTAGTTCAAAGCCACAACTGTAATAGTAGCCAGTAAGTACATAATCACCATTTGCCTAGTTTGTCTATACCTTGTATAACTCACAATACTACTGGACCTTCTATGTTGTATGTTTATATTACTTAGCTCAAATGAATACAGTTGATGCACCACCTAAGGAAGTACATTATACTTCTACGAAAAACATCACAGCTTGCTCATTTCCTTATGTGTCAGGCTCAGAATATATGAATCAATGATTGAACAGTGTGCTGTAGTATTTGTGTATACATGACAAAGAAAAAGAATGTTTCAGTTGTTCAGTTGTACTGTGAGTTCATCATAACTAACTATACAAAAAAAAAAGCTAAAATATACAGTATAATATACTGTATATAGTAGATTTCCATTCTTTTTCTTATTATTTTTGAGGTGAGGATGTCACAACTAAACCAGCCTCGTTTTATGTGGTCGTTTGTCTCCCTCGAGTGTGTCAGCACACTGAATGCCTCATCATCCTGTACTGAATATATGTCCTATACTACCAGCAGAGACAAAGCACTCGGGTCGTTTTTCTATTGTTCCTCCCATCTTGGTCCACGCTCCTCTGCTTGGCGACAAACCTCATTCCCGCTCCGTTCTCCTCCCTCCCCTGCAGTCTCTGCACTGCAGATCTCTCCTGCTGATAACTGCAAATCCCAAATGTGCCAGCACAGCCTGCCTGACTGCCTGCTCTCACACTTCACAGAACCTGGCTCTGACAGGCCTAGAAAACCCACTACGTCCCTCTCCGGCAACTCTTCTCTCCCCAGGCCACCACCCATGCCATTGCCCCCCCAAGTCTCTTTGTTATCCTGCTGCTTCCAGTGCAAGAGCAAAGATCATCGCAGACAGCAGTGTGGAACGCACACGGCTTGCTTCGGCTGCGTTTGCGAGGGTGGCAATAGGACTGCTAGGAGTGTTNTTTTTTTTTTTTTTTTTTTTTGTTTGGGACCTCAAGTGAGCAGGAGATTGTGAGGTAAGGGAGTGGTTTGTCTGCTCGATTGTTGGGTGACACCTCTGTGGGAGTAAGAATGCACTGCAGCACTCTGCCTCAGTGATTCAAGAGGGTAAACAGATCAATCTCCGATACACACTTCAGAGAAACTCTTCTTCACGTCTTACTGTCTACTGGGTCTCTGCTTGATAACAGGTGCAAGTTAGGCACACACACTTTCATGATCTCATAATCAAAAAAGTGACAGGAGGACGTCTGTTTGGTAAGAAGTGCATAGTTCATATGAAACACTTGAAATGTTAAACTTTCTGGTTTAATAGTATAGATTTTAAAAAGAGGTACTGATCTTTGTAAGATGCAAATGAAGCTGAACATTTTTTTTTTTTTTTTTTTTTACAAATCTGTGAAGTCATATTTATCTGTCACACAACATCAGTCTCTGAGTCAAGAACTGAATAAAAATAAATCCTTCAATCACACATCGACTTATGTGGTTTGTCAGTTTTGACATGTCGCTCAGTAACTTGGCCTTCGGATTTCATTAGAACCCTCATCTTCAATAGGTGGACCACGGCCCAGATGTGGACCAAAATACAACTTAATCCAGACCGCAGCAAACTGGAATACAAATGAATCCTAACAGAAATCTCACTGCCACCTGACTGGCTTTTATTGTTTGGCCTTTATTTTAGTACCCTGTCATAATGGAAGTCTTATTTAGAAGGACTGTAGTCTCTAGTTGTTAGAAGATTCTGACCAAAAAAAAGAAAATGGCAAGATGGGGACATAATTTCAATTGGTGTATGTGTTTAAGCCCTGCCATTTAGGTAACAAGGTGGTTTTATTTTGAATGCATGATTTAAACGATTTTCAGTTTTATTATTTATATGTTGCTCTTTGGTTGCCAAGTAAGGAAAGTGAGGTATGTTAGCATAATGGCTATCAAGTGTAAATGCTAATTAACTTGTTGAGCCTGTTAACATGCTATGATTGTGATAAGGCTGCATTGTAATTTATTTCCTTTTTTATTGTTTTATGCAGATTTTACAGTCAGTTTAAAGTTTGTAAAAAAGGAAACCCAAATTAAATTTTAGTCTTTATTCCGCTGGGATGCTACGAGGGGACTGAGAAAACACATCGGTGCTTGATTTACAGTAAAACAGTTGCCTTTGTGAAGAGTGGAAAACAATCAAAACCATCCCCAAGAACACTGAGGTAAGAACCACAAAACCAGGTGAAATTGTCATATCAAGCTACAAGGAGAATAACTGTAAAATCAATAAGGTTTGCTTTAACATAGTTACGAAACAGCAATTTCAACTCTGAATACAATGAATAATTCATAATTCTGCAGCAAGTTCACTCATGAACACTTAATCAGTGCCTGGCCATCACACTTTTAGTGCTCAAGTTTAAGGACTTGGCAATGGTTACACAACGAAGATATCATCCATGAACGATGCACATAGCTCACAGTTTTTTCTAATTTAAATAATATTCATTTAATGCAGTTCTTTCATGACCTGTGATGCTATAGAAGTTTTTAGTAGGTGGACCTCTTAGACTTGTATTTGAGCAGGGCTGGAAACTAACAAATTACGTTTACTCTCGTTACTGTAACAAAGTCATTTTTTTCTGTACTTGTGCTTTTTGAGTAACTTTTAAGAAAAGTAGTTTTACTTTTAATTAAGTAATTTTAATTACAAGAATTTACTTCTTTACATTTTAATTGACATCCATTACAGAGTAAAACAAACAAAAAATGTCAGAGATGTAAAGAAAGCACAGAGGAACTGCAGCGGCTGCAATAAAATAAAGCCATAGACTGTAGACTCGATGCTAATAATGGAGAGAACGAGCTCAGAGGACCAGAAAACCAAAGAAAACAATCCCTGCCCACACTTAAGTTACCAGTTTAGCTTTATAAAGAAAAAAGCACAGCTACAGCATGCAGAGCAAGCTTTGCTTGCTGAAAAACATGGAGTTAGCGGCTAATCAGAACTCAGCATCAAACATGCATGCGGAGGTAAGTTAGCTAACTTTATCCTGTTAATTTGTAGTCACTTTGCCGACATTTTTGTCCAAAATAATATGCTTTCACTTGTTTCTGGGTTGCAGTTTTGCTAGCTACTGAAAAATGCACAACTTAATGTTGATTAAGAGTAGCTACTAAGTTAACTGACCTGGGCGTTAGCATGTGTTAATTGACCTTAATGTTAGCATAATTGACCTTAATGTTTCATGTGTTAATTGACCTTAGCGTTAACATATGTTAATGGACCTTAGCATTAGCATGTGTTAACTGATCTTAGTGTTAGCATGTGTTAATTGACCTTAGCATTAGCATGTGAAGGATGGGCAATTTCAGTGGAATTTTTATTAAATGTTTGTCTCCTTAGTCAAATATTATAATGCTTAAATTGACTGCAATTTGTTTTTCCTCCCAAATGTATCAGTTAATATTAGAATGCTCAATGAGATAACACGTTTTTAAAATGTAGCAAAGTCAATGTTAAGTCTTTACTCTGAGAGCACTGCAGCAAAATTATGTATGTATTTTTGCATTTTTTGGTAACAATGTAACTCAGAGTATATTTGAAACAAAATATTTTTTTACTTTCATTTAAGTACATCTTTACACAACTATTTTTACTTTACTTCAGTAAAATTTCATCAAAGTAACAGCACTTGTACTTGAGTAAAATATTTTATTATTCTTACCACCCCGTATTTGAGTACCCCTGCATTAGAACTACAGTGTTTATTTAAAAAATAAGACATCCTCTAGACATTTCCTAATTACCCACGAGCCACAGTTAGGATCTGAGGATGTGACATGTTAGAAGAACAGTCATTTATTTCTGGCAGTCAGAGACGAGACTTGCGTGCCATCAGACAGGCAGCGTGCAGACATCTGTCACCACGGTTATGACACGGATGTCTGACACACAGTGAGACTCTGTGATGTGACGGCAGGACAGGCCAGGTTGTCAGTCTGAGTCCTTTCAGCGCACCAGATCAGGCTTCTCTGACGCCCCCGTCCCTCTCAATCACACAACAGAGAGACAGGTGGAAAAACACCCTGCTGTTGCNCTCTGACGCCCCCGTCCCTCTCAATCACACAACAGAGAGACAGGTGGAAAAACACCCTGCTGTTGCTGCTTCACCCAGCTGATAGGAGGGGTTGCGTGGGCTTGATGGATAGACCCACAAGGGCAGAAGAGGGCAGGATGTTGTTGTTACTGATCTTTCCTTAATTCCCTGCCTGTTAGTCCTTCAACCTGAGGACGGAGGAGCGGCGGCGAGTTTAGAAGTTGTTTGTCACACTGGCCAGCTGCTTCAACAGATGCTAACGCTACAGGTCGATGCTAGGGCGCCTCACGGGTTCATCAGCCAGTGACACGGCAAAACACAGTGTGCAAGCGGGAGCGTGTTTGTTACGTGTATCAGTGCAGTACTCATACTTGGCACTGGGTACCCCCCGCCCTCCTTCCTGAAGCATCCCTCCCTCTCACAGTCCCTTTTACCAGAGTGATGGACCTGCAATTTAACAGACTGGCAAAATTCCCAGCACTTTCCGTGACAAATCAGTGTGTAAAAGATTGGCCCCTGTTGAAGTAATGGATAGGCACCCACTGCTGGTGTAGACTCCGAGTGTATTCCCAAATCCACCACCTGCATCCCAACACTACCGATAAGGCAAGGGGATCAACTCATCATAAACTTGATCTAACTAACTGCAGATGCATCACCTTAGCCCAAAACGTTTATTGACCGATTAGTCTTTTTACTGTAATAAAAAATAAAAGGCTGTTCAAAGTAATAACCGTTTTTAGAGTGAATGAACTGCAAACTCAATCATTTTCCATGCAGCGGAGCACGTTTTTGCTGACCAAATGTCACATTTGCCACAAACGCTGCAGGCACAGTGAAATTGTTATGTCAGCTCTGTAATAACTCAGCTTTTAGGTACAACAACACAACTGTACCAGCTGGTCTACTGGCTGCATGAGAAGTGTAGAGAGGAGAGGCAATCATTCTGCCCCTAAAGAAGGCTTAAGAATCAACACCCTCGATGTACAGTAGGATTATAGCTTAGAGCTTCTTCTTTGCACATTTTTTTGCAGAGGACTTTGCTTGGAGATGAAACCCTTTTATGCTGTTACAGATAACATTGTTTAAATGTTACTGAGATACGCTACAAGAAAGTGTGGCATCTAATCCACTTAAATATCAACCCGTCTATTCATCCAGTTTGTCTAGTATCTAGTTCATCGCATATCGTTAGCCAAACACAAACAGCATTTGTTGCACCTGGCTAAACTTCAGCAGTCAGCGAAATATTGACCCATCAAATACTGACCCATCAACCCATCATTGATTCTGACATGACTGATTCAGTCCTGTCTGTGGCTCCTGAATTTGGCAGAGGAAGAATTCTCATCCAAGTTCAGTTAAATTTAAGAGGGGAGCTTTCTGTGCAGAGGTTGCACATTCTCCTCATGCATGGCTTTTCTCCAGGTGCTCTGGTTTCCTTCCAAACACATGCAGGTGATATGAATATGAAACATTAAACTGCCTGTAGGTGTAAATGTGAATGAGTTTTTTTTTTTTTTTTTTTTTTTTTTTTGACTGGTGATCTGCCTCTCTCTCCATAACAGGATAAGCAGGTACAGAGACGTGGCGACTTTCTCTGGTGATCATTTTACATATCACTGATGCAGGATAAACACACAGTATACACACATTTGACCCTCGTTTGGGCCAACCAAAGATGCTGATATTTCACAAAAGCTCTGAGTTGGTAGTTTTTTTTTATATATGTCGTACACGTGCACGTGTACACAAATGTGTGCTTTTGTCTACTGTGAAAGTATATGAAAAAATTCTTTTATACTGGTGATGATTTGGTTTCTTAAGGTTTTTCTACCTAAAACGGACAAAATCTCTCATTTTTTAAATTTTATCTTCTAGATAATTTCACTAGCTGTTACTATTTTTTATTGGCTATATTTAAGCAAGACGAATTTTGCATTCATGCACTGTATACAAAGTGCAAGGCAGACAGGCCTGTTGATCAATTGACAATTTAAAGGACCCTACTGGTGATTTTGCATGTTTAATCCCAATAAATACTACCCACACACACGTTACATTACTGACAAACAATTTCTAAAACATAGAACCATATTTTAGTTTTCCTGTTACTTTTTCAAATCCCCTAATCTTTCAAATTTTATCAAATGTTCAGGTGGTACACCCACCTTTAAAAAATTCAATGTTTCACCTGTTAACACTTATGCATGATTGTAGAAGGCATAGCTGTTTTAATTTCTTTATAAAAGCCGTCTTCTCCTGGGACTATATTCCCTGGTGGAGACCTACATTTGTCTTCCACGCAGCTCCAAGTCGGACCAATTAAATAAAGTTACATTGACAAAAACTTATTCTTAAAAGATTGAAACCAATGGTAGTCTGGAAGGTAAGAAAAAAAATCTAAAATTTACTGCTGAAGTAGTGTATTTGGGGAAATAATTGTCAGTAACATAACATGTATTCAGGTTATATATATTGGGCCCAAACATGCAAAATTGCTGGTGTTGTCCTTTAATACCCATTCCTGTAAATAATAGCCACATAATTCCTGATTTTTCTTTAGAACCAAGCATCGACATCTTGAAGCAGACAGAATAAGACAAAGTACTCCTATTACTGTCCAAGAGAATTACACATTTGCTGCAAATTACTGAATTTTCACACAAAAAATGGGTAAATATGTCACCTTGCTTGAAAATACATTTTAACAGAATATAATAAAGACTCAGTGTTATGCTCCAATTTTAACTTAAAGATGCAAGCATTTGTAATTAGAAGAATTTGTTTTCCCTGAATGGATGTTATCTGTGCTAAAGATACCTGGGGAAAGGTTGAGTTTCAATAACAGCTATACTATAAACAGCTTTCTGGGGGATATATGGTGTGTGTAAGCTTTAAAAAAAGATGCCTGTTCTGTGTCAAAACCTGTAATGAGATTAAAGAGACTTTTATGAACTTCTTACTGCTGCTTCTGCCAACACAGGAACAACACAGACGTTCCCTGCAGACATCCTGACTAGAAATACATCTGAAGAGAAATCAGTAATTCCTCATCCATGGACAGTTAGTTGGATGCATTTGTCATAGGAAGTCATGGAGGAGATGGTAAATACCCACAGTGAATCAAACTGTGGGTAGCAGCTATCAGAAGCCTTTAATAAAAAAACAAAGCCCACTGCCAACATGTGATCTGTCTGTTGGTAAATTGTAGACATAAATTAGCTCGATGTCCAAATTGATACTGGCATTTTTTTTATTAACCAGAGGCCAATATGAGATGAAATGAGATCCAGCTGACTTCATCTGACTTGATAGTTCCTGAAGTGATTGCAGCGACATATCGATGAAGCCGCAGAAAACAGAGCTCAGTCCAAGACCTGATTGAACTCGAACGTATGATTTTTTTTCCAGGTTCTAATCCAACTGGCAAATAAAACTTTTGTAAGCAGATCGCGTCGTTTCATGTATGCCTCTTCAAAACTGGGTGGCATCACTTTGATTCTGTGGAGGCCTGTGGATGTTAAATGGACCAAAAAAAAAAAAAAAAAAAACTAGAAAGGCCACTATAATAAATAAGGGTATGTCTCCCTACCTATTAAAGGACCATACTATCCATTTTGCATGTTTGAGCCTGATATATTCAATTTTTATACATGTTACATTACTGATAATCATTTCCCCCAGGATAAAACCATATTTGAGCTTTCCAGATATTTTGCAAAATCTCTTAATCTTTCAAAATCAAATATTCAAGCAATACACCCACTTAAAAATCAATGTTTCGCCTGCTAATAGTTACGCAAAATTATGAAGTCACAGTCTTGAAAATTTTTCCATAAACATAGGTCTTCTTTTGGGACTATATTCCCCAGTGGACACATACATTCACTCCACGCTT
This sequence comes from Lucifuga dentata, assembly GCA_014773175.1. Taxonomy (NCBI): domain Eukaryota; kingdom Metazoa; phylum Chordata; class Actinopteri; order Ophidiiformes; family Bythitidae; genus Lucifuga; species Lucifuga dentata. Next base: position 113,422 of record VXCM01001050.1, on the reverse strand, counting down.
TTTGTTGTGCTTAAACGCCAAAATTACGTAACTTCGAAAAAACCTGAATACACGTGTTGTTCGCGATGATGGATTACCTATCCCAAGTACATTTCAAGTATCAACAAGTTGATTTTAATAGCGTACCAGAATGAGCTGAAAGCAATTGCAGTCTGGAAGGTATGAACAACATCTTTAATTCATCATTCCAGTAGTATACTTTGGGGAATGATTGTCAGTAATGTTACGTGTATGAAAATTGAATATATTAGGTTCAAACATGCAGTGGTATGGCCCTTTATACAATGGGGTCCAAAAGTCTGAGACCACTGTGAAAGTGCTTCTGTTTTGCATTCTTTTTAAATTTAATACAAGATTTTTCATTACATATGATAATATCATCTTAACAATGTGAGTTAAAAGTCGAATCTTTGAAAACTGTACATGGATGTCAGAATATCTTAGTATTTGGTATATCCCTCTTTTGCTTTAATGAACAGCACACACTCTAGCTGGCATGGACTCCACAAGTTTGTAAAAACCTGATGAGCCAAGTTATCCCAGCATGATCTGACAATGTTCCACAGAGCTTCTTGTGATGTCAGACTTTTTGGTTATTTGAATGTTTACATGGAAAACACAGATTTTCGACGTGGTCTCAGACTTTTTGACCTCACTGTATGTCAAAGCCATTTGCATGCTACTTAATCATCTCAGCTATCAGACAAGCATATATTCTTATCTGGATCTGGACCAAAATACACCTATTGATAATCTATCGCAGATAAATATGCTTGATTTTTCATTGAGATTTGTGTATGGCCTTTGAAGAAATTTCCCAATGTTAAGAAATAATTTCAACCAGTCCATGCCCCGCCCCTCTACCAAATTTCATCGAAATTTGGTTTGAAATTTCACTAATCCTGCTAACAAAAAAAAAAAACAAAAAAAAAACAAATGCAGGTGAAAATAAAGAAATTAATATCTAAAAGTGACTATCTCTTGACAGTGGGTGCAGCTGTCAGCGTGAGAAACACCAGTATTAGCGCTGTGTTACATAAGCATCAGTCTGTGAAAAGCTGTGGATCTTTAAGATTCTCTCTTTCTTCAAAGCTGCTGCTGAAACAAGACGATTACTGACACCCCTNACACACACACACACACACACACTCCTTTCTCACACTCTCTCCAGCTGCTTTTGTTAATATAAGTTCTAAAAAGAATTCCAGCCACTTCATGTACACAATACAAACAAGTACTGGGTAATCTGATAAATTGCAACAGTGTCCATATAAAAAACTGCATAAAAATTAATGCCTCATTCATATTGTAGCGGCTCCTTTAGTCATAAATTATGAATAATGAAGCATTCTCAGATATTTCCACATTATTAGCCAGACTCCCAAACAACTGCATAGAGTATCACCTACAAGTCTTACAAGTTTAAAGATACCAAAATATTGTTACAGAGGGAGAGAAAAATGCCTGCATTTTTTGTTTCCTTAAACCAAAACTTTTTAAATATAGCACAGAAACTGCTTTTTAACAGGGAGTTAGGTTATACAAGTGGTCAGGGAATTATTTTTCTAATTAGGTGTGGGTAGAACAGGAACAAATGGGAAATATGCTACTATATGGTATTTGAGGACCAGAATTAAGAACCTCTGGGCTGTAAAAACATTTTGGCAAAAAGCTGCAAACTGATTTGTAGCTGATCTCACCCATTATGAAACTTATTGCACTGCACAAAGTTTTCATCAGCTATTGTCTCCTCATACAACATCAAGTTGATCATAAGGCTATTTTCTGTTTATGCACTCAGATTCTTTGGGGATGTATTACTGTTCAGTAGGTTGCAACTGCATAGCACGTTTATATTTTATATTTCCAATTATTTTCTTATTTATGGCTTCCTAAGAGATGCACAGAAACTTTATGCAAGCCATTATAAGATGTGGTCTAAAAGCATTTCAGTAACCAATTCCACTTCATTTCACTGTTTACTCTGTTTTTCTGTGGGGTAGATTAAAAACCTGCATAATATGCACCATCTACATATGGGTAGAGCAAAAATGAGAGAGAGGAGGCTTGTACCAGTGGAAGGGAGCTCAGACAAACATTATAGTTTCAGGGTTTTAACAGCAGACAATTATATTATGATGCAGCAACCCACACACAGACACACAAGTCTGCTATACACCCACACACACATACTAGGAGGCAGAGTAGTTGCCCTAATGATTCAAAAATGTCAGATATCTTTGTGTTTCCCACAGATCAGATCAGACTTCCGGACTAGAACGTTCTTTGTTTTTCATTCTTAGAGGGGGCAGGAAGACAGCATTAAACTGACCTCTGAGGCTGACCATTAAATGCAGACTGAGTCGTGTCTGAGTGTGCAGCACCGCGGGGACCGTTAACACGTTTATTGGCTTCACCGGCACGATGCTGCGCGGTATTTCAGCAGTGGGGGTGGGGTGGGGGGAGTCCGACAGACTCTTGGATTGGTGTGTGTGTGTGTGTGCGTACGTGGGAAACCCCCTTGCTGCAATAACAACTTCAGATGCGCCTCCGTGCGGAGCAGAACATTTGGCACTTTTTACGCGCTTATATCATTACTGATGTACAAGATTATTGATTTAAAGCAATCAACTCCGGATGTCAGAAAACACATTCCGAGATAACAGACCAAAAGCATTTGATGTTTAGCTGATAGGGCTTTACTCCAGCCAGCCGTTTCCCTAAACGTTCCGCTCCTCGCAGCGTTTAACGGGAACTTGAGCGCATGATTGATCCTCGTGTTTCGCGTTACTCGGTGACATTTTCATAAGTCTGATCACTGAGATACCGAAAAAAAAAATCTACCATATATTTCAGTTAAAAACCATTTCTCTGAAATCTGTAAAGGGATGTAGCCTATCAGAATTTTTTTTTTTTTTTTTTTTTTTAATGAATTCTTTAAAGGCACGTTTAGCTTCCCACCAGCACCGTACATGCGGGTGAAATCATCGTAAACTCCCCCCTACCTTCCACCTTGGTGAGGGTGAGCACCGGGCTGTTGCAGGCGGACAGAGGGGAGACCCTGGCGGAGTGTTTCTTCATGGTGATGAGCTCGGATGGGATGAGCTCCGCGCCGCTTCGACTACATCCCTGAAGCTGATTTGACGGCAGACTCCAGATCTCTTGATGGGACCCTCTTGACGTTTCTACAGCCCGACTCCCGATCTCGGTCCCCGTCACTTCTATCCAGCTCCCAGATGGTGATTTCTCTCTCTCTCTCTCTCTCTCTCTCTCTCTCTGTCTCTCTCTCTCT
>VXCM01001050.1:0-100302 GCA_014773175.1 Lucifuga dentata | reverse complement strand
AGAGAGACAGAGAGAGAGAGAGAGAGAGAGAGAGAGAGAGAGACAGAGAGAGAGAAAGGGAGAGAGCAAGAGAGATATTATAGTGGTAATCAATTCTCCCTTTTTCAGGTTGTACGCCTTGTTGTGCTTTTTCACACAGTGGTTGAGTGTATCTGTATCAGTGGCTGTTGCTGGGATGGACCCTGACTTTTCTGTCTCGTAGCATTCTCTCTATACGTATCTAGGCCATTCTGCCTTTTAAAACTATTAGGTAAAAGGCTGGCTGGGATTGAGGTCCAACATAAACCCACTGTAGGTTGTAGCAGGGTGACCGCAGGCACCCAAACTCAGACGAGAATTATTCATGAGAGGTGCAAATCCAATTTTGCACCTAAACTGGTAATCTGGAGATGACTCGCAATCCATATGCAGTGTGTAGGTATTGTCAAAGGCACCATCCTTCAAAGGACGGGATAACCTCTTTCTTTTTATTTATGTAAACTTTATGTATCTTGGTAAGTCTCACTGAGATTAAAAAAATCTCTTTTGTGTATGCTGTCACACTGTGCTGTAGCACAGTTCCACAATTCTCAGTCCAGACTGGTCTTCCTCAGGAAACTGAGATCTTTTGAAGTGGATTGGAAACTTTTGCACATTTTTTTTTTTTTTTTNTTTTTTTTTTTTTTTTTAAATCAAAGCATCCTAGCTACTGTTCTGTTTTATTCAGTCATTTGTTTGGGAGGGGATGTGGGGTTGGGGTGGGGATGGGTATCATTACAGGAGTCAATAAGCGAATCAGTAAAGCAGGCTGTGTTATTGGTTTGGCACCTGACCCTTTGGAAACTATCCTGGAAGACAGAACAAAGAAAAAGTTGAGGACTGTAATGAAGAATGAAAATCATCCCCTTTTTAAGTAATGAACTTACTGTAGAAGTACTTTTAGTTATTGGCTAATTAAGCCCAGATGTTCCATGAAGACAGAAGGTCATTTGTGCCTGCTGCTGTAAACATTTTTAATAATTAATAATTTAATAATTTTTAATAATTTTAATTAATAATTTAGTGTCGCTAATGTATTATTATTATTATTATTATTATTATTATTATTATTAGTAGTAGTAGTAGTAGTAGTAGTAGTATTNTATTATTATTATTATTATTATTATTATTATTAGTAGTAGTAGTAGTAGTAGTAGTAGTATTATTAGTATTATTAGTATTAGTATTATTAGTATTAGTATTAGTATTGTATGGAGGCATCATTTGTACTTTAACTATTTTACTGTACTTGCTATGTTTCTCCTCAGATTGTGTACAGTATATTTTTCTGTTATGTATTTGCATGGGTAGCTGCTGCAGTTTCCCCCTGCAGAGATTAACAAAAGTGTCTAATCTAATCTGATCTAATCTAATCTAATCTAATCTAATCTAATCTAATCTAATCNAACAAAAGTGTCTAATCTAATCTGATCTAATCTAATCTAATCTAATCTAATCTAATCTAATCTAATCTAATCACACACAGATACATAAGCAACATTCAAATCTTCTCATCCTCTTATTAGTCTCTTATGAGGCTCTCTTACTTTGATATACTGTAGCTTTTATGGCATGTGTAGTGACATTTAAATTCCATAGATTTTGTCTTTGTTGGCACCACAGGGAGGCAGAGTGATACAAGTCCTCGCTCAGCATCAATCCTAATCCAGCTGTGTCTCTGCAGCAAACAGCTGTTCATCTGTGAATCATCTGACATGATATCCTTTGGTTTTCCTGCTGTGAACACCTGATGAGGGCATTAAGATGCTGTACAGGTTGGTTAGGTTAGAGGGAGGAAAAAGCCCAGGTTACGTCTTTTGTATGGTGTAATTAGTCCTCCAATTGCTCAAAGCGACTGAACCTGCTGCTTAACGACAAGTTGAAAAGATAATTCTGATTTAAGGTGGTCTGGGTTGCAGGAAAATATATTGAATTTGTAATAAAATGCACTGGCACCCTCTGTTGTCAAGCAGCGGTATAACCACTGGGTACACTGCCATATGTAGTATTCATTCTCATCTTCCTTCTCAGCAAATGACATCAACGATTTTCATATAACACAATCCACATTTGGCTCTATAGTAAATGTGTGAGCAATGCTTAGAGCTGTCCATGCTTCTGAAACGGAGAAAGCTCCCGCTGCTTTAAAATGCTCTTATCCCAGTGTGCTTCAAATTATGCAGACGGTTCTAACATGTTGTAATTATGGTCCATTATTGCCAGAAGCTTCTCACTGCCACTTGCATGAATGTGAGACCACTACCTGAGCCCTGGATGAATGAAATTCTGAAATATTATATTATAGAAGCTTTTTATTCAAATATGAATAAATCAGCTTTTAGAACAAGAAAATGGGCTTTTGAGTGGTTCATTTTTTCATCTATGATGCAAAAAAAAAAAAAAAAAANAAAAAAAAAAAAAAAAAAACTGTGACAGTATAAAGTTTATGCACTGACTCACTTGTACAATCTAATGCAATCCAGTACAAAAAGTATTCAGTAACCTGACCTTTTGTGAATTATATATATATATATATATATTTATTTATTTATTTGCACTGTCTCAGGGTGNTGACCTTTTGTGAATTATATATATATATATATATATTTATTTATTTATTTGCACTGTCTCAGGGTGATTCAACTATTAATTTTTCAGGGTGTAGTTACGTGATGTTGTCAGATTGCATCATACTGCTTTTATAATATTCCCATCATTGTGTATGTGGCGCTTGCTCGAGAAGCAAAATGTTGAATATCATAAAAAGAATGACAGAAAGCTTCCGGCTTATAGCAAGAAGAAGAAGAAGAAGAAGAAGAAGAAGAAGAAGGAGCAAATACTGTCTCACACACAGTCATATGGATTATGANCAAGAAGAAGAAGAAGAAGAAGAAGAAGGAGCAAATACTGTCTCACACACAGTCATATGGATTATGACTGTCATCTGTGTATCAGGCTGCATGGCCTCCTCTCTGCCTATAGGGGGCAATATGACTACATGTTCTTACTTCATTCTTCCTCACAAAACTGACAAAACCACCTGCTCAGGCTCAAGCAACGTTTGGATGAAAGATCAAGAAATCCACACTATCCACCAGTTTACCCCAGAAGACAAAAAGAAGCAACACACACATAGAAGCAAAAAGGCATGCTAAAAGATGTTGAAAGAACACAACTACATACATGCACACACGTACAGCAGCTCTTTGAAATATTCTCTTTCATGTCTTCTTAGAGATGTTGTTATAGATCCGTCACAGTATGAGGCACTCGTTCCCTTTTTTTTTTTTTTTTTTTTTTTTTTTGTGCAACTAAAAGAAGAACAAGATGGTGGAGCGATCTCAGCCAATCCAAAATGAGCTGAAAGCGGCCTGGCAGTTTCATTAGTAGCCATGTGCAAAACATAAGAACTTCTCAAAGAAGACAATGATTACTATGGTTCAAAAAGTTCAAAGGTTTATTAAATGTCCCAAAAGGAAATTTACTTTGCACAGGCATTGTAACATTTAATCAACCAGACATAAAACATAACAAACAATGCACAAACATGCAGCAAAGCAAATGAAAGAGGACAAGCAAAACACCAAAAAAATTAAGACAATCCCTATAGCAAGAATTAAAGATCAGAAAAAAGTGCAATTTTAGAATGAAATACAAAATAACACTACAATGCGATTTAACAGCATTTGTCAGGTGAGATTTGGGATTCCGTACTTTTCTCCGTGAGGTTTAATGCAAAATGTGGCAGTTAAAGCATCAAATTAATTCATATCTTGAACAGTATCATGAGTTTAATAGTGGATCACAAGTTCTAACAAACATACACAAAATGTATAGAGTTTTAAAAAATGCTTCTAGCAACCTGACATGAGCTTGCTGCATGTTTGATAGCAATAAGGCAGATTTCACGTGTTGGTGCATTGCAAGTAACAACAGATCCAGGGAATTAGTGAGGCTGAAAGAACAGGAATACCAATTAGCAACAAGAATTTCAAAAAGGCCCCACTGAATTTCTGTTTAAAATGGAATTTTTATTGACCCTCAAGCAGGAAATTTAAATTTTTTCCTCAGTTTTGAGATGCAGCATTAAAAGTAAGCACAGCACAAGGCGTTGGGTGTAAAATAAACAATTAAAGGATGCTTTCTCAGGTTTGGCTGCATGGGGATCAAACCTCGCTAACAGCAAGGCTTCCCCACAGCTCTCCTTTAAAGGACCATACCGGCAAGTTTGCATGTTTAAGCACAATATATACAACCTGCATACATGTTACGTTACTGACAACCAGTTTCCAGAACATAAAACCACATTTTGTAAGTGCATGTGATCTATTATTTTTCCAAATCCCCTCATCTTTCAAAATTGAATGTTCAGGTGATACACCATCTTAAAAATCAATTTTTCGCCTTCAAACAGTTATGCATGATTGTAGAAGGCACAGTCTTTTTAATATCTCCTATAGTTCTTGGTGGAGATAGACCAAAAAAAAAAAAAAAATTAAAGGACCATACCACTTATTTTGCATGTTTGAGCCTAATATGTTCAATTTTCATACACATAATGTTACTGATAATCATTTCCCAAAGGATAAAACGGCATTTCAGCTTTGATATTTTTCAAAATCTCTTAATCTTTCAAAATCAATATTGAAACAATACATCTAAATTAAAAATTGATGTTTTGCTTGCTAATAGTTACGCAGCCTTATGAAGTCACAGTCATTTCAACTTTTCAATAAACACAGGTCTTCTTTTGGAATTCTCTGGTGGAGACATACATTCACTCCAAACTTTTTACTATGCTTAAACACTAAAATTATGAAACTTCGGAAAAAACCTGAATACACATCTTGTTCGCAGTGATGGATTACCTAAGAACATTTCTGTGACAGGTGTGATTTGGACCCAAGTGCAGCACACAGTACACAACACGGACAGTTTTAGTTCTTTTATTGAGTCCACTATCCAACACAGAAGCAGGCAGATCAACAGGTTGGATAAAGTGCTCACACAGAGACTGACAGTCAGGGAATCCAAATGCAGGGACAGGAATCGGAGTCGAAGACAGAAGGCAGAGGTGATTACCTGGGGATCGACGAGCAGGATAGTCCAAGACAGGCAGGTTCAGTAACAGAAAGTCAGTCTACAGAAACACGCTGGAATGTCTTGCATTGGGGATAGCTAAGAACAATCTGGCAATGGGTGAGTGAGAGACTGAGGCTTAAATCCATGCTTAATTGGTGCAAATCAGTGACAGCGTCCACACCTGAAGTGAATCAGGCTGATGTACTGAGGTGAGGAGCTGAAGACCAGGCAGGCAGAAATGGCAGAAATGAGTAGATCAGACATGCAGAACTGTGACACATTTCAAGTATCAATTTCAAGTATCAACAAGTTGATTTTAATAGCGTACCAGAATGAACTGAAACCAATGGTGGTCTGGAAGGTAGGAAAAACATTTTTAATTCATTGTTCCAGTAGTATACTTTGAGAAATGACTGTCAGTTACATGTATGAAAATTGAATATATTAGGCTCAAATATGCAAAATAGGTGGTATGGTCCTTTATGACATCTTGTTGGTTGAGATGATGTATCTCAAACATGTTCCAAGGCTCTACAAGTTGATTTTAATAGCTACTTGAATGAACTGAAATTAACAGCAGAAGGTAGAGGAAAAAAAATCTAAAATGTTATAGCTTCAAACATATGCACTATCGCCAGTCTGATCCAAGCAACAGCTTACTGAAAAGAACATTTTCTGCTGTAACCATGTCCATGAACCCTGCTGTGGAGGCTGGAAATAAAGGACCTGTTGCTGCTTTTCACTCAGACAGAGCTGCTACACAATCAGAATGTCTCTCTAACAGGCTCACAGGCCTGAAAATGAGGGATTCAGCTCATCAACATCTCTGTTCCAGAAGCCGCTGATGCAACAGCCAGCGTTCTGTGCACAAATTAGACCTGGTAAGAACGATTGAGACTACCTCAATTATGTTGAGATTTGGTGATGTGAATCATTTTTGGCTTGAGCTTAATTGAGGCTGGCAGACTGGCAAAAAATCAGGCATAGAAATATATGTTGTTGTTTTTTTGTTTGAACCAACTGCCTGTTATGGCAGCAAATATACAACAACCTTTCTCACTATTTATTGATTAAAAGGGAATGAAGGGGTTAACTTCCCTGTATAATCACATTATCATTAGGTGTTGCTGTCTCTGAAGCATTTGAATACTACACCAAGTCCAGTCAGGTTGCTTTCAACACTTATCAAACCCTGTTCTGATCACTTGTGAATCTTTCACCACTAAAAGCAGCAGGTATTGGGAAGCTCTTCAAAAGGCCAGCAGCAGGTGTGTGTTGTCAGTACTGTAAAATATACACTTTTTCCTCTCTTCCATCTCCACTTCACAGACGTCAAATTACAACCAGCCAAAAGTAAACACAGAGAATCTATAACTCGTTACCTCTGCAGGTCCATGTCATAGCTTTGTGTGCTTGTTACGGCTTAAAGTGAAGTTTTCTTTCTCAGCTGGTGAGAAGAAGCACTTTATCATTCTAGTGAAAGCAGTTCTCATTATAAGGGAGCCTCCTCGTTATGCGTGTTGTGTAAGCAACTAGGTTGACAAATGTCACCAGAAATCAGCTCTGTTCTCCACAGTAATTCCCCCGAATTCACAATGAGGCAGAGAAGAGAGGCGCTTTACATCTGAGGGTTATATTGTCTGCATTTTGAACAAGTTGCACCATTTGGACAAGATAATATGATCCTTTAAAGCTGCATCCATGGAAAAAAAAAAAAAACACACAAAAACTTTTTTCTGTTTACAGTACACAGCACAAACACTGTCCACTTTATTTTCATTGTTTCTGAGATGAAATCCAGTAAGCAAAGGCTTGTACCAGCTTAGCTTTTCACATTACAGCTCAGGTTTAATGAGAAAAAAACTATGGCAATATGCTCAGAATTACGAGGAAATAACCATGTAATATGTTGATAATAACAATAAGAATATAATGGAATTGTTAGGGTTTGATTTTTGTTATAAGGTAAAAATGGTGGAAAACACGTCAATCTTATGAGGCAGAACATCTCAATAATAACTTGATCATAACAGGAAAACAGACTAATCTGCTCATGATAATAGCAGGGAAACACAATTAATATTTTGAAACAGGGTAATTGTGGGATAATAGGAGGTTAATGTTTATCATGACAATAAGGAAATCACCACAAATCAGGGTCGTAAAGGCACTTTGACCTTACTATGTGCAGTAGTAGTCATAGTAGTCATAACTGTCATGCTAATAAGTATAAATAAGAGTTTTGTTTTTTTTGTTTTGCTGTTATATACTGTCACATTGACTTCTATATATCTACATTTTCATTGTTGTTACGTTAGCCAGCATTTTATCAAAAGTTTTTGAAAGAATTTTGTTGGAGCGTTTAGAGGAATTTATAGGCTCTGCTGACAATCAGTTTGGTTTTAAAGCCAAACATTGTACAGAACTGTGTATTTATGCTGTAAAAGAAATTGTCAACTTATATAGAGTCAAATTCCTCTGTTTTAATGGGTTTTATTGATGCCTCTAAGCCTTTGACAGAGTTAATCACCAGAAATTGTTTCATAAATTGAGCCAGAGGGGTTGCTCCATTACATCTTAAGAATTCTTGCATACTGGTATGTTAGCCAGTCTGTGCAGGTGAAATGGGAAAACTGTGTCTGCACCATTTGATGTGGAGGAAGGTGAACTGCAATAGTTCACCTTCCTCCACAGCCCTTTTAACCTGCACATGAATATTTAATCCATGCAGCTGAAAGCTTGTAAAACAGGGTGTATGGCTGGTGGCATGCTGGTTAATCATCTCACGTATGCAGACGACCTGCTGGTTTTTAGTCCTAGTAGCACTGGTTTTCAACAGCTTTTGACTATATGCTTTGATTATGGAGTCACATATGATATTAAATATAATAAAAAGTTCTGTAATGATACGTAGAACCAAGGAAGATAAAGATCAACTATTTCCTGATTTTAAATTATCTGGACAGTTGCTTAGCACTTGTAATAAAACAAAATATCGTGGGCACGTCATAACACAGGAAATGTCTGATATTGATGATATTCTTAGGCAGTGTCATATGATGTATGCTCAGGCCAACATGATATTAAGAAAATTTAATATGTGTACAGAAGAGGCTCTTTTCAGGGCATTCTGTACCCCATCTATACTCCCACCTTGCAGGTAAGTGAGATGTTTGTCAGTGTGCCAGTAAATACCTTTCAAGCTGTTCTGAGAAACTCAACGTATAGATTTATTTGTTGTTTAAACGAATCTGTGAACAAAATAAAATCTGTTTTTGGTTAATAAAGCTCAGTTCTGTAGGAATGCAGTCCAAGCTACAGAAACATTGGTGCAGCTGTTTGTTGTAAATATTTGCGCTGTTGTTTTTTTAAATTTGTATTTCATGTTGTCTTTCTTTTTTATGGACTTGAGGCTGAAATAAAGTTACTACTACTACTATTACCAAGATATTACAGTTATCATTTCTTGTAATTACTGGGATATTAGATTATTATGTAGTTTTTACAAGATACCTCATGGTGAGCTGTAATGTAAAGTGAGAGCTTTAACTGTTCTACACGTTTCAGGTCCTCTGAGGGTCGTATAACTGCTCTTATAGCAGCACGTGTTAACTGCTTTCCTGTGCGTTGGCTGGATTTGAATACACAGTGTGAGTAAAGGGTTGTTGTCTTGATGTGGTGGGTTGAGGAATGTGGACCAGTCAGCTCCCTGAGGGGTAAAAAAGGGTCAGGCCCCCCTCCCTCGTTGGCTGTCGGCTCTCATCCACGTCTGCAGCTCCCTTAATTGTCTGATTTCCTGACCCTCGTTGATACTTTGTGGTGTTGGGGGTTGGGGTTCTAATAAGGACTTAGAGTGACATGCAAGGGGAATGTTCCCTCCCTCGGCTATCAGAGCTCACACTGACTAACTACATCACAGATCTCCTGATTTAAATCCAGGGAATATTCTGCTCAAGCCTGTGAATCAAAAACCAAATGAAGTTGGATTTTTTTTTTTTTTTTTTTGGATTCCGCTATTCAAATGTAAGAAATAGCTACACAAAGCTTCCTATAAATGCAAACATGTTTGAAATGTTCCTCCATTCTTTCTTTTTAGTAAGATTTAAAAATATGATTCAAACCATCGTTATATGGCTATATTACTGTGTAGCATTTGTTTATTACCAAATTAGACATACCATTATATCATATCTGTGTGACATGATTTCTTATATAAGAAATTACAATATAAACTACTACCTTGCCCCACTTTACAGTCTATATCAAAAAAAGAGCCTTATGCTGTTATTTTGAAGCTTGCAGAGGCGAACAAAGATCTGACATTTATTTTGCTGAGTATCTGCCAGAGGGAACATGAAATTTCTTTAAAGAACAAGCTCTGCTCATCATCTTGAACAGTTACTGTTTATCTGCAGACACTCTAAAGCATTCTACATCTAAGAGAGTAAGAATGTATTAAAAACTCCAGAGAGCTGTCTGTGGTGCGATTTTTCACTATTTATGAAACTCCAAGTAATGAGAAACCAGAGAGACTGTCTTTTGCTGTTCCTGTGATTCCAAAGGCTGCTGCTTACGAGATCACAGTTACAAATGATTTTATAAATCCCATGAGCACGATAATCTTTGAGATTAAATATAAAAGTGAGAGATGATCAATATCAATGAACAGTTTATAGATTTCTATTACATGTATGCATCAATCGACTCGAGTCATAAATATTTGAGAGCTTCAGTTGGCTCTCACTTCAGTTCAGATATATCAGTGGAGTCTGATCAATACATGTGATTTGGACAGGATCAGCTGCTTTTTAAAAAAAGTATCCCTATTCATCTTAATGGAACCTAAGTCTGACCAACACGTGAATGTAAAATTAACTTCTAATAAAGATTAAATGGGCAAGTAGTCCTCAGTGAGATTTATTTGCCTCTGAACCATTTTGGACCAAAGATCAGTTGTCAGCCATTCACCAGGAATATGTTTTCCTCCTGCAGAGGCAACAATTAGTCAATATTCCTCAGCCCCCCAAACCTCAGAGCTCACCATGATCTACAAACTCATCCACGCAGTTTCTTCTTAGTTTTCTTTCTTCTCTTTCTTTGGCAGATCTGCTCTGCTTAGACTTTGCAGGCTTTGATACATCTGCCTCCCTCAGCGAAAAATTCTGTTTGTCGCACGTTCACAGCAGCTTGTGCAATCAGCAATATTCACCCTGTCAGGAAACACGAGCTCCTTAATCCCCGTCTTTAGTCATAACAGATAGCCAAGAAGGTTTGCTATAACTGTTCCAAAACTGGTATTTGAGTGTAATATCAAGCACAGTATCTTAGAGGCTCAGCTGTACTGGCTTTTTACCCCAGGCTGCACCATCACAACCTCCACCCCTCTTCTCTCACACTGCATACTGTGTTTTGTATGTCTGAGACCACTGTGAAAATGTTTCTATATTCCATTCTTTTTGAATCTAATACAAGATTTTTCATTAAAAATGCTAATATCATCTTAATAATTTGAGTGAAAAGTTGAATCTTTGAAAAATGTACATGAATTTCAGAAGATCTTAGTATTTGGTATGCTCCCCTTTTGCTTTAATGACAGCATCACTCCAGCTGGCATGGATTCCACAAGTTTGTGCAAAACCTGATGACTCAGGTTATCCCAGCATGATTTAACAATGTTCCAAAGAGCTTCTTGTGATGTCAGACTTTCTGATTATTTCCANTATCCCAGCATGATTTAACAATGTTCCAAAGAGCTTCTTGTGATGTCAGACTTTCTGATTATTTCCATATTTATACAGAAAACATCACACATTATCAATGTGGTCCCAGAGTTTGGGATTCCACTGTATGCCAGGAGTACCAAATTATGATCAAGTAAAGCACCAAACAAATCCACCTAAACCTTCATATCAAGCAATCTGAGTCAAAAATGTGGGCAGTGTTCTATTCATTGACGGTTAATATTGGCTTTCAAACAAAGCCACATGAGGCTGTTTACTGAAACTCTTCCTCTGTGCCATGCATGGCTGCACTTGTTTGTTCCCCCTTCCTCGCCTCAGACAACAGAAATGCTCTCCAAATTAATCTCAGGTGTCACACTCTCCTTTGATTTTTTGCTAAAGCAGCAGCAGAAAAGCCTCCATGTTTCTTTCCTGCAGGTGCTTCCCTCTTTCTTGCTTTGAAAAGCGAAGTGATAAAAAAATTAAATTAAACTAGTTTGAAGACGATACTGAGAGACAGAAAGACAATGAGGGTGGGAGAGAGGAACAGGAAGTGGCGTGGTTTAAAGTTGGGGAGAAAAACCAGAGGGATTGATTGATTGATGGGTTAAATCCTGATGCAGTGACATGCACAGTATCAAAGAAATGCCAGTCAGACAAACAGAGACAAATGTGCAATGAATGAAATAAGGAAGCGGGTCAGATTGATGGAAATAGTAGATGTAACATGTCTCAATGTGGGGAAGAAAAAACAGGATAATGCCAATGGATTGTCAAGGAGAACACTTGAGGTAAAATATATGTGACTGAGGTTTTGTGCATCTTTGCTACCAGCAAAGTCTTACATACAGTATATATGGCCCATATGTAATCCTAGCTTGTTATGCCTGCTGGCAAAGTGATGCTGTTAGTTCAATGCAGCAGTCAGTGTCAATGGGTCAAAGGCTTAGTTTTTACTGCTAAATAACAGTAATAATATTAATAATACAAATTAGATTAAAAAAAAATTTTTTTTGTCTAATTTGTATTTCCGTTAAATAATGAAACCTCAGAATCAAACCAAACTGTAATCTACCTCATAAGAGGCAATGTGTAAACAATAAAACAATAAAATTTAATATCTGATGAAACCTTGAAAACTGTAACAGTAGAAATAAATATAATTTATTTTTTGAGGAACCAAATGCAGAAATGTCCAGCAAGATGATTAGCAAGTTACTGCACTTCCTGTAATATGATATAGATACTTCTAATCTCTATATAATTTGATTCCTATGAAATAATATCTGGCTTTTGTATGGTCACTTCATATTCACAATATTGCCAACCAAAATCACTGAAAGCTCTAATATATATCAAGGATTACAATTTTTAAAAATTATTTTTCTTTCATAATCAATCCTATTGGCTAAAGTCTGTACTGTAGTTTCAAATAATACATACATGAAGGATTAGTCATCTCTGTAAGTTAACCTCTGGACAATATGACTCACATGCTAATTAGCATGTGTTATGATGCTAATTAGCATGTGAGGCAATAAACATTATGTTTACTGCCCATGTAAACATATTTGTAGAGGGGAAATTGACTCACTTTGATCATCAGACTTTGTCAGCAGGACAAGAAAAATAGCAGCCGGACCTCACAGAAATTTTGTGGACACAGGATTTGGGTCGAGAAAGGTTGGTTAGATTTTGAGGCAGATCCAGATCAGGATATGAACACTGCAAGACAGAGAATATGTCAACCTTTCTCAAAAATTAAGACATCCATCTTAATGAAAAACTGAAAAAAATCCAGTCGTGTGTGTCATATTATGAACTACCAACATCCAGATATTGATCCAGATGTGACAGATTCAAATATGTGGTAAGACACCAATCACATTTACGGCTTTACTCTGCAGCAACAAGGCTAAAAACATCAAACTACCATCAATGTGCAGCTAAGATGCTAAAATGGTTTTGAGATATTTTCAACAGTTACAGATACTGATCCAAAAAAAGTGCTGATTCATAATACTGCTGCACAATTAATTTGTATGATACATTATCATTACCCATAGGTAATGATAGTAAAGTTTGGCTTTTGTGACGGGTGGGGTTTGGACAAAGTGCAGCACACAGTACACAACACGAACAGTTTAAGCTCTTTTATTGAGTCCACTATCCAACACAGAAGCGGGCTGATCAACAGGCAGGACAAGGCGTTCTCACAGAGACTGACAGACGAGGAATCCAAACGCAGGGACAGGAATCGTAGTCGGAGACAGAAGGCAGAGGTGGTTACCAGGGAAATGACGAGCAGGTTAGTCCAAGACAGGCAGGTTCGGTAACAGAGTATCAGTTCACAGAGAAACGCTGGAATGTCTTGCATCCAGGATAGCAAAGAACAATCTGGCAATGGGTGAGTGAGAGACTGAGGCTTAAATCCATGCTTAATTGGTGCAAATCAGTGACAGCGTCCACACCTGAAGTAAATCGGGCTGATGAACTGAGGTGAGGAGCTGAAGACCAGGCAGGCAGAAATGGCAGGTGAGTAGGAGACCAGACATGCAGAACTGTGACAGCTTTATATTGGCAAAAAACAAGTGAACTATACTCCAGCTTATTCAGCTGAAAGGTGAGAAGTGAGACTTCTGCCTATGGATCAGCATTGTAACTGGGATTTGTAGAATCTCTGGCCTGAATGCAGCAAGAAGAGTTCAGCCATTGGTCATACAACCTAAGCTCATATCATGCCCATGGACAGAAAATATAAAATGAAATAAGAACATGGTTATGAAATGTAGCAAGGATGGAAAAGGTAAAGAAAGCCTATTTTACTTTTTATGGGGATGGGATTGTTCATGCAGATAAATATGCTAAATATACTAAAACACTCCATAAATCATCATCATTCGCTCAGCCTTTGTTGTACTTTTACACTCTCCTACCAGTAGGTATGCTCAGATAATCCTCCTAATTACTCGCATCGTCCACTTACACTCTGTGTTCCTGAGCACCTCTCCTCTGAGGCTGACACAAACACTGATGTGCTCTGAAAGGCCAGAGCAGACCTCAGATTAATTACGCAGAGGTATGAGTCATCGCTTTCTAACTTCTAATTAACGGCAGATAAAAGGACGGAGGAGGAGAAACGACTGCAGCAGGACAGGATTTGACACGATACCAGCAGATTTTCAATTACAAGGTCGAGTGGGCACCGAGAATGGAGCGAAACGGAGAAAACAAAGCGGTCCTCGAAGAGATACTCAGCTCAGACCTGAGCTTTTCACAGACTGTGAACAGTGAACCAGTTGTCTCGTTTGCTCTTCATCAGTCACCACCACCCAGTACTTAAACTCCACCACTTTGGAAGAGAGCATATCTATGCTGACAGGGTCCTATGTTCCCCAGTTCAATATTCTGTTAATACACATTAAGGGTGTGTTAACAGACTAGCCCTAACCCTAACCCATTATGTGCTCTATTGTGCTATATAGAGCTGGGGAACATAGGATTGACTCCCTTTGGAAGATGCTGACAGCAGAGAGGAGCAATCGAAAGAGACAAGGCCGGAGAGAAGCAGCCATTTTTTTCTTCTTCAAAGTGAAATCGCTGAGCTGCACATCCATCAGCCTGCTGAGTGCAGCCATGCAGGGCTTCAGGAGCAGGTGTGTGATGATCTATGCATCCTTTTCAATTATACATGTGCCATTATGCAACCCGAGCTGCTCCTGCAGTACTGGAGATGGTAAAGACAAAACAAAAAATAAAGATTGAAAATACTCTTGCTCAGTGGAAAAGAATATTAAACTAGAAGCAATCAAGTGAAGCAATCTTTTTTTAAATAAATGTAACAGGGACACTAGTGCACATTGCTCTGTCAAGGTCAAACAAGCCCAAACAATTAAAAAAAAAAAAAAAAAAAANATTGACCCCTGACTTGAGCGCATGGGAAATTTATCTTCTGCCTAGAAGTGGCTTCAAACCAAGATCATTCTTGCTGTGAGGCAACAGTGTGAACCACACACGCCGCCATGTTCCATAAGAGAAGACAAGATGATTGCAACAATAATCAATCCATCCATCCACCCATCCATCCATCCATCCATCCATTTTCTGTACCCGTTTGTCCTGTTGAGGGTCACGGGGGGGGGGNCCAGAGCCTATCCCAGCGGTCATAGGGTGAGAGTGAAACAATAATGTTTTGTCAAATTTATCCAGATCAGGACCAAACTGTATGCATTAATAGCCGTGATGGGATGAATTTTTCATTGAGATTGTGTATTACTTTCAGAAATGGGAAAAAAAAAAAAAAAAAAAAAATTAAATAATTGTTTGTTTGTTTTTTAAAAAAATACCTGGATCGACCCCTGGATCCAGATCAGCACCAGAATTCTAGACATCCAAATTTTGTCTTGCATTTTCATTATTATCATTATCTGTCATGAACTCTGTCATTTCAGAGCCTGTTATTCTTCACCAGTTCCTCTCTGTCCAACTTCTCCACCTCCACCTGTACCACCTGTCTCCCACACCTGTTCCCCATTTCCCCCATCAGACCTGCTCTCCTGTACTCATTATCCACCAGATCATATCTGAAGCTCTGCTCGAGTCTTCCATCATTCTATTTATCCTGTCTGCCTGCTACTCTGAGTTTCTGACCCTCTTCAGTCCTGCTTCCCTGATGACTGGACTCTCCTCTGTGCTCTCCTTTTTTTGCTGTACTGCCTGCCTCCTGGTTTTGATCATAAACCTGCACCTTGGTTTCTGATCCCTGCTTAGCCCCTTGGATTCTGAGCTGGATCTCTTTAGCCTGCTGACACCAGTTATTAGAACATATATATAGAACACATGAACCCTTGCCTGCCTTGTATTTACTGTACTTGTGCTTCCAAGTAAAGGATTAGGGTTAGGGTTTCAGATTCAGATTCAACAACCACATACGACAATTTCAAATTAAAAACAATCAAGAGTGAAAGAGCACATTAAATCTATAAAATAAATAAATAAATAAAAAAGTTTATTTATGCATGGGTGCAAAGAAAGTGCATTTATCAAAAACATGAGTTCTAAAATTTCAATGCACATGGAACAAATGAAAATTCATAACAATTCCACCTGATCTTTGGAAACCTGAAGCTGACCTGATGGGAGTAGGAACTCATCATTTAGTGGATGGTCTTTGTTATCATTATTGTTGTGACTTCTTTAGTTAAATATATTTTATAAGATCTGAGTTAGAGATGTTTGATAAAAGGATATATTAGAACATAATATGTACCATGTTTACAGTTAATGTGTATTATAAGTTAAATGAAAGGAGTTATTATTATTACAGAGGATAGTGTTAACAGGAAAAATATTGTTTTATTTTGAAACTGTAAAGGAAGTAAATTGCCCACAATCCTTAGTTTTGGCCTTTAGCTTGATGATGTAATATCCAATGTGAGCAAGTCGACAACCGTGAGAACGTTTTGTATTATTCTTTGTTAACAGCAGTTAGTAAAGTTCAGTAAAACTACGAACTGAACATGAGACTGAATACAGTCCAAAATCTGTAAACTAATCTCTTAGAAGTACTGATACTACAGTAATTTTACATAAAATACTGCAGTAATGAACCTTAAAAACCTGACTCTAATTAATCCTTCGACAAACTAAAAGTGATTTTCTCAGACAATACATTTATTTTCTCCTACACGTGATAGGCTCAAACAAATCATCACAAATGTCTAATTGAATCTCTTGCTCTTCTTCTCTCTTTGCTGTTTTTTCAGGCATTTTCATCTTGACGGAGACGGAAAATAATTTGCTGCTTAGCGTTTGTCCCCTGCAGAGAGGACGCCTCATTGGGTGATGAGTGATTCTCCATGGTTACAGGCACAAAAATACTCACAAAATAATCCTGTTCGGTCAACGTGTCACACTTTGGCATGAGCACCCTTTGGAATTAGTGCAGAGCAAGCCCTCATGAATATGCATCCCGCTGTCACAGAAGCCATTTACATCAAATATTCATTTTAGCATGACGTTCCAGTCCTCCAGGCAGAGGATTTTTTATTTAGTATGTTGTAAGTTATGCATATCACTACAGCATGTAATGATTCTAAAATGTATATGTGCGACAAAGCGATAAAGAGATGAAACAGTGCAGAGGACTGGATTGTTGACATAATAATGCTGTGTATCCATTTTTTTTTAATCTCTTCTTGCAGTATCTAGTGTGTGCGTGTGTATGTGTGTGTGTGAATTTACTGTGTGTGTACTGATGACTTTGTAACATCCCCTTTGACTTGCTCTGTTACTCAGCTTACGTGTTAAAGGACAATACCAGCGATTTTGCTACAATCCGCATACATGTTATGTTACTGACAACCGTTTACCAAAACATACTGCTGGAGCGTACGTTTTAGAATTGTTTTTTCTACCTTCCAGCTGGTTTCAGTTAATTCCAGAACGCCACTAAAATCAACTTGTAGAGACTTGAAACACATCTGAGATATGTAATCCATGATAGCGAACTCTACGTTCGTTAAGTTTTTTGTCGAAGTAACTTTATTTAACCGATTTAATGCTTAGCTCGGAAGACAATGTATGTCTCCGCCAGGATTAAAAACGACCGTCCTTTCTACATGGAAATGTGTGTGTTAGCAGGCGAAACGTTGAATTTAAGGTGGGTGTATCACCTGAATGTTTGATTTTGAAAGATTAGAGGAGTTTGCAAAATAACTAAAACTAAAATATAGTTTTATGTTTTGGAAATTGGTTGTCAGTAACGTAATATGTATGCGGGTTGTATTTACTGGGCTTAAACATGCAAAATTGCTAGTATTGGCCCTTAGTTTGTGTGTGTGTGTGTGTGTGTGTGTGTGTGTGTGTGTATGTGTGTGTGTGTGTGTGCATTGTCCCGGCTTGAATACTGCATCACTTCCAGTCTAACACACACAGTTTCAAATGAATTTTAAATATTATCTCTACCCACTGAACCATTGAATCTGCTGCATCTCTGTGACAAACCAACCAAACTGCTGCTCCTGAATGTTTCCCACGTACACACAAGTCCTGGAACACATCACGGGTCATCCATCTGTGATGCGTTCCAGGACTTGTTGTGTTGTAATTTACTTTTTTGGAACATCCACCTTTTCAATTACTTCTGTTTCAGCTAGGGATTTATTGCATTTCCCAGAGTGCCTTTCCACAGTCCTCATGTAACATGCTTAACACGCTTAAACCTGTTGCATTCAGCTGTGAAGGGAAAGGAAACTACAGTAATAACAGTTTTCCAGTTAATTTAAAGCTGCACCTCAGGAACACATTTTGTGGCTGCGTTGCTGACTGAGTCCGTTCCGAAGCTCTTAATTGTTTCTACGTTTCCCTCAATTGTGTCTTCTCCTTAAGTCTTAAAGGACCATGCCACCCATTTTGCAATTTTGAACCTAATATATATTCAATTTTCATACACGTAACGTTACTGACAACCATTTCCCAAAGGATAAAACCGTATGTCAGCTTTCCTGATATTTTGCAAAATCTTTTAATCTTTCAAAATTAAATATTCAAGCGATACACCCACCTTAAAAATCGATGTTTCGCCTGCTAATAGTTACACAAAATTATGAAGGTCACGGTTGTTTAAATTTTTCAATAAACACAGGTCTTCTTTTGGGACTATACTCCCCAGTCAAGACATACATTCACTCCATGCTTTTTATTGCACTTAAACACTAAAATTACGAAACTTTGAAAAAAAACCTGAATACACGTCTTGTTCCCAAAAATTTCAAGTATCAACAAGTTGATTTTAATATCATACCAGAATGAACTGAAACCAATGGCGGTCTGGNAATTTCAAGTATCAACAAGTTGATTTTAATATCATACCAGAATGAACTGAAACCAATGGCGGTCTGGAAGGTAGGGAAATGTTTTTTGTTTTTTGTTTTAATTCAGTAGTATGCTTTGGGAAATTATTGTCGGTAACGTTACATGTATGAAAATTGAATATATTAGGCTTAAACATGCAAAATAGGTGGTATGGTCCTTTAATCCAGCCCACTTAAGAAACGAGGAATAGCTGTGAGGACAGGAATGACTGTGTTAGAGAAATGAAACATCCTCGCTCTTCTGAAGTCATCAGTTGTCAGTGTTACAAGCGTCCACATGTGCAACAAAATTTTATTTATGTTCTACAAATCAGACCAAATAATTTTACCCTGAGTTTCTGCTGTGCTGCTCGCCTGTTTGATCAAACTTCTGTTGTTATGATGGGTTAGTACGCTGTATCACATCTGTCCAATCAGACACAGATTTACAGTAATGGGGTGTGTTTCCTTGCTCATGTCTTCTCCAGCAAGCCTCCCTCAATCCTCCATCCTCAGGAGATAAGAGCACTGGGACATCCTTAAGATGGCCGACCAGATCAATCTGGTCCAGGTCATGCAAGGGTTGAGGAGTGAGGAACAATCAAATAAGAACTTCAGAACACACCTTGTTTCAAAAAACGTGTCATTCCTCATTTATCCACCCCAACCCTAAGTTTCCTGCCTCCGCTAAGTCACCTCATCCATTCACCTGTTCTAATCTCCTTTCAGTCTCCTTATCTTGACTATATTTACTGACAGTTTCCATTTGTTCTCTGTCAGATCATCTCTGAAACATCAGATCAAGCATTCCACCATCACCTTGTTCTTCTGTCTGCTCACCTCTTCATCCTGACCAACTCCTGCTCTTTGTTTCTAATTATTGCCTGAACCCTGGTCTTGAATATAACTCTGCCTCTTTGACCAGCAATTCCCAGCCTTGTCTTTTGGACTTGTTTGCTGAATCTTGACCTCATTTACCTTGTTTTAGACAGCTCCTACTTCCATCTTCACCTGAACCCCCCTGGATTTACTCACCTGCCTTGTATATTTCTTTGTTTTGTCAAGTAAAGACTTTCTTACTTTTACTAGTCTTGGGAATCTACTTTTGGGTCCAGAGTGATTTCTCACACACTGTTACTAGAAAGCATACAGACAGTTGGAACAGGTCCCTACAACCAAGTTGATACTGAATTTTCCTTATACCAGTATTTTTAACAATCTAAAACAATTTTGTTATTTTAACTCCACATGTGAGTAACAGTAACAAGTAAGGTCTATGCAGAGATGCTAGGTTTGTGTGTTTTCTGTAAGAAGTGGCTGATTTTGATGAAGTGTGACAGAGCATGTTATACCAGCAGCCAGGCTGTATATGCAATGTTTGCTACCTGAAACTGTCAGTTCATCTATAAGAGCAATCAACAGTGGCAAATTTGAAATTATAGTTTAAAGGATTATGACACCTCAGTTTAAAATGCCTTTGCCAGATAGAAATGACATCACTCAACTATACTTTAACCACAATACTAGAAAATTGTGTTTAATTTTTTCCCCTCCAAATATTGAAATACAGAGAAATAATATTAGCGGACACTTGCTTATGAGAGTAGATTTCAGCCTAATGGAGATATTTCCAAGTTAAAATAGTCTAAAATATTCAATTTCCTATAAATCTACGCAACAATTCTGTACTTAACTCACAATAACTGTCTGACAAAGCTGTCATAAAACTTTGTAAATAAATAAAAAATAAAAATAAAAAAAAAATTCTTTTTAATAAGGTTTAATTGTAAAATTATGCCTTTTCCATATAGAAATGATAACACTCAGCTACACTTAAATTGCAGGTGTAAAGCATTGGAAATTTGTTATTTTTAACCATGAACCAACACTGCATTTATAGGCAAAAAATGACTTCCAAAAAAACACACACAAAAAAAGAGGAGGACATCAGGTCAATTTTTAACAAGAACCAAAGTGTAAGCTGAATTGAATAAGAATATTCTGTAATCAAAGCTTAGCAAACATTTAGCATCTTTGAAGTTTTCCTTATTGCTGACTAAAATAACACATCCCTCTCCTTTTAACTTTAACTGGTATTAACTTACCGACCACAGTGAAATGGTCGGTAAGTTAATTCACTGAAAAATAAATACAAGTTATAGCTTTAAAGATGGTTTATGGCTGTGTTTCCCAGTTTTCTCTGCTACGTGCCCAAGATACACCAGTATCCCACTGACCATTAAAACATTATAAAATCTCACACTCACATATGGCCTTCAAATATACTATCTCAGAGGCATAATTACAATCAATAAAAATTATCTGCTTGGATAATTTTTTTCCATCCAAATCTACAGTTAAAAATCACTGGTTTATGGTTAATATTTGAGCAAAGTTATTTTCTGCAGTTGTNCCAAATCTACAGTTAAAAATCACTGGTTTATGGTTAATATTTGAGCAAAGTTATTTTCTGCAGTTGTTGTGGCCGAGCGTTTAAGGCAACAATCTAGAAATCCATTAGGGTGAAGCTTCAAATCCTGCCGACAACGAGTGATCTTGAACTGTATTACACTGTTGACATACTGTGTATGATGATGATAAAGTATAATTGAATTTCTGTAACACATTCACCATTTTATTAGCTGCAGAAAGTCTTCATTTGTGTAGCCTGAATCAAAAAGAAAATGTTTTGCAGAATCAAACTCTTTGTGCACGCATGTGTGTGTGTATGACATAGAAAAAGAGTCACTGAGCGCATATGGACAACTGTTCATATTAGTTGCAGGACAAAAAAACTATCCCTACCAATGTTAAAACCAAACCTACGGCCTTTGTAGAGACACAACTATCTGCGCTTCTTCGATGATGCATCTCTCTGATTAATAACTGAATCTTGGTCCATAATGTGGAGTCAGGGATGAAATCCTGCGTTTTTTGAAACTCCAAGCTCCAAGGTGAGAAGCAGAGCAAGTGATAGATCTGAAAAAAAAACCTTTCTTTCTTCCTTTCTCCTCTCACCTCCTGCTGAGTTGAAAGCAGTTATTCTAGCTACAGTAGCCTATCAGTCATAGCTGACCGTACCTTTCCAACTCTTCCTGCTAAATTATGTGTCCAGATAAGCTTTTTCTGAGTGACTTCTAATGTTTCTCTCACCACGTCCAAAACCCTGTACTCAAAATAGAATCCACGCTCATTTCATGCCTTGTGAAGCTTGAAATTTTTGCCACAGGGGTGCTACATTTGTTATAGTATGAGTAAAGTAGGAAAAGGGTAAAGTGTGTGAGTCAGACGAATGTAACACTTCTGGGTGGAACAGGACAAACCTAAAGAGACAATGTCACAGACAAACAGGAGGCCTGATCTTTCTGTGAGGATCTCGACTGTAACAAGCTTTTCAGTCTGAACTTGTCCACGGATTAATTTTAACGTATGCTTGTGAAAACTACTTCATGACCTTCTCATAAAACAATACTAAAGGAAGCGGTTGATTTAAGTAACTTATAGCCGAATATTAGGGATGATTTTTGGCATGTGAGCTCTGCTTTTAGGGTTTATCTTTAAAGGAATGTACCACAGATCATGCATGTTTGAGCCCAGTATACACAGTCCCTATACACATAACCTTATTGACAACCGTTTCCCAAAATATACTACTTTAGCTGTAAATTTCAGAATTGTTTTGTCCTACATTCCAGGCTGCCATTGGTTTCAGTTCATTCCAGTAACTATTAAAATCAACTTGTAGAGATTTGAAACACAGTGTAATCCATCTCTGCCACCAAGATGTCTTATTATGTTTTGTTTTGTTGTTTTTTTTTAAATCAACCGATCCAAGGACGTATTTCTCCGCTAGGAAATATAGTACCAGGAGAAGACGGCTTTTACCGAGAAATTAAAATGACCATGACCATGCCTTCTACCTGCCTTCTACAAGTGTTGGCAGGCGAAACATTTGAATTTTAAGGTGTGTATCACCTGAACATTTGATTTTGAAAGATTAGGGGATTTGAAAAAAAAAAAATAACAGGAAACTAAAATACAGTTTTATGTTTTGGAAATTTGTTATCAGTAACATAACATCTGTGCAGGTTGTATATATTGGGCTCAAACATGCAGAATCGCTGGTATGGTTCTTTAACCAGATGTACTATAAGAAAATGCATACTGAACTTCATTTGTGGATTAATCATGTTGTCCANAAAAAAAAAAAAAAAAAAAAAAAAAAAAGAAGGAAAAAACAACCAGGAGGATGTACTGAACATTGCTGTAGTTCATGTTCATGTAGACATTCATAACCTAGTAAGCCAATCCAAGGTTCTCAACTACCGGAAAGCTTTGTTTTATTTTAAATCATACTTCACTTTAATAAATCGTTTATGTCAACATGCGGTGCACCTCATTAGACACGCCCACAAAGTATGATCAAGCAAGAGTTGGCCAGCATCCAGCATGTCAGAGGGTTTTTGGTAAAGGAGACACTGCCTAAAATGGATGGTTTTCACTCAGTGTGTACAGTGGTGCTGCAGCGAAGCAAAGCAGTCATGGATCAGTGTGGTTTTTGCACTTTAAAGCATTGCAAAGCTTTTAAAACACACTTCTACTGAACCTAAACCAACTAGCTGTTTCTATGATGCAAGAAACAGCATCAGCCTGACCACCAAAGTACCACCATAGTAATCAAAGCATTAACATATCTGAAGAAAAATAAAATGTTTATCTTACTTATTTTGTTTCAGTGTATCTTGTTTCAGTTGATGATTCCTCAGGCTATGATGACACTAGTGATACTTCACCAAACATGAAATATATTTCCATTTTTATTGCATCTGAAAGGGTTTAGTCGTACCTTAAAGGGTTAACTTACAGCAGCAATATCAGATTCAGTGCTTCTGTATTATTAATCAAAAATGCTGTGTGTCAGTTTTGTAAGATGTTCAAATTCAGCAGAATAATAAATGAGTTAGATTATATGTCAGAATTTTGCAATGGCGATATAATTGTTACACCTAATATTAACTTTCAAAATTAATATTAGAGATGTGATACTTTCCAGCGAGTGGACATAAAACTATTCTTTATGTGAACAACAACAGATTCTACCTGAGAAACATGACACGCTAATAAAATTGTAAGTTTTGTGCACCAAATGACACATTTTTTACAGGAATATTCTGCATTGCTAAAGCAAAATATCATCACTGGATACAAAACAATTTAAGTAACACTCCAACAGTATTTATGCAAATCCTGAGATAAGAATTACTGAGCCCATCTTTCAAGTGCAGCTTCTCCATGTTTGTGTGTGGAGGTTAGAAAACTAAAATAATGGATTTTGAAGACAAGTAAGAGCTTCCTGACCATTTGCCTTAAAGCTCCATACAAGGAGCTAATGCACCATGTCTCATTGCCCTGAGACATGGTGCATCACACTCTAATGGTGTTATGGTATATGTAGATGCTGCAGGCCTATTCAGTATACAGTCCCTTTTTCTTTGATGCAAACATCAATCCTTCAATTTAAATGCTGAATTATGGCCACCTTATAAATGGAAATGAAATCTTTTGTCTCTGTTTTCATGAGAAAATTTGTTGATCTTTGCTCAGGAAAGTATTTATCATTAGCGTTTCTGCAATATTCCTTATCTTACACTGTGTCCAAACATGCATAACACAACATGAGGATGCAGCTCTGACATCCTAACCTGCAATGTAATTTATTCTTTCTTATTTACCACTTCTCTGGCATGTTTTCCTGCATCAAAAGCAAATCTGCTGCTCCGTTTTGTTTCTGAGTGTTGCTCTCCGGGGAAAAGTGACTGACTGACGAGTTGGATAAAATGAGCAACAGCTTTGTGCTTTATTTGCGATTTTTATTCACCAGCTGGCTTTTACCACATCCTGCGTGTTTGCGATCACTTGCACCGGGTGCTGAGAAGCTCTATTAAGCTACGGAAAGACAAATCACATCTTAAAGCTCAGTTACTGACTTTTCATGTCAAACTTGAATTTGCTACACATACTCGCTCTACGTTACCTCTGCTTAGCCGGTGTATTCTGTATGGAATGGCACATTTTCATATTTAGAAAATTCTTGTGGTGAATAAAACATGACAGGCATCTCTTTGCACTTTGTTGAAAGATCCTCATCATCCAGCCTTTCTTTAAATGAGCTGTTTTCTGAATCAGAATTCCACTCAGGCATCAGCCATTGCCCTCTATCTGATAATCTGTCTGTGTTGCACAAAGTTCGGGCTGCTTCTGTTCAACACAACACAAATGCACCAAGAATCTGGGTTCTTCCTCCTGTGGATTTGGCATATATATATTTAGATTTTGCCTTGGTTTGGTTCGTGCGGCAAACAGAAGCAAACTGAACAATCCCAGTACTTGGTCAAAGCCAAAATGCAGCGTCTTTACTGAAAAAATGACATTTCTACAGAT
Source organism: Lucifuga dentata (assembly GCA_014773175.1). Classification (NCBI taxonomy): domain Eukaryota; kingdom Metazoa; phylum Chordata; class Actinopteri; order Ophidiiformes; family Bythitidae; genus Lucifuga; species Lucifuga dentata. Next base: position 75,188 of record VXCM01001050.1, on the reverse strand, counting down.
TCCTTACAACACATGAAGAAAAAAGTCTGACGCAACAGTGCAACATATCATGGAATAAGTTATTATACAACATTTATTATTTCTGATGATGACCTGATGTCTGTAAAATAATATTTCAAGGGCAGGATGATTGTGTACTGGAACAGTTTTTTTGTTTTTTCTTTTTTTCTGTTTCTCAACATTTTACTATGGAGTTGAACCCTGTGATTCTTTATAAATAACATGTTGTGTGTGGGTGCCTTTGAAGAAAATGACACTAATGTCACAACTTCATTCAGCTTAATAGAAAGAGAATCTCTGTAACAAGCTACATTTGTTATATTCACATATTCATTCCACAACAATGATGATAATTAAGTGATTAAAAGGAAAATAACACTGACATGAAGCCTGAAGAATCACCACATAATCACCTGGAAAAAGTCGGTTCTTAAGGCTGAGCACATACAGTAAATAAAGGTTCCAAACTGGGATTAATAGGTAAACATGCAAAACCAAATTAACTCTCAGGAGTCAGGACAGCTCCAGATCCCATTCATCGCAAAGTACATAAAAAATAAGACAATATAAACAATAAGACAAAAATCTGTCAAATATGCTGATCTGTTTGATGTACAGCAATACGTATCCCGAATTATGATTATGATTATTCATTGTAATTATCACCCAAATAATGATCATAACCATGTAATTAAATGATGGCGAGTGTAATCTTCCACTCAAATGCTTCTCAATATGCTCTTTCAGTCACACAACTGTATTATGTTACCAAAAAAATTGTTACACGAGTTCTATAAGAAGTTTTTTTTTTTACTGCTGTAAAAATCTCTGTAAGGCTGCAGCCTTGTAAATACATATATAGAGACACATATATAGAGATATTTTTTAAATTAAATTAGAAATGAAAATGAAATTTTAAAAAAAATATTATTCCATGGAATAATATTATTTTTTAAAATTTCATTGGGTCCAGCAGCCAGAGGGCCCCTCAGAGAACAAGAGTATCAATTAACATGCATAATTTAATTCAAATTTTACTTATTTACTTATGAGAAACATGCCTTGTCTTATTACAGTATTATTAGTAGATTATTATACTTCATTATAATCTCTCTTGCTATTGTACCAACTGTCAGAAAGAGTAAAGACAAGTTCATAAGTTCAGGCCTTATGTGAAAAATATACATTTTATTCCACCATCCACTACTTACATGTTATCAGTAAGTGTCAAATTTATACATCTTATTGAATATCAGAAATAACAAAGTGTGTGTGTTTAAGCAGACACTTAAACACACTCTAGACAAATGACCGACAGTTTGTGCTGGTTCTACCGAAGGAAAGTAATGATCCTGAATGGTAACCATTAGAGCCAATGCAGCAATGATCTGTGACATCATCAGCCAGCAAACTACAGCTCAGGCATTTCATGCAGTGCACCAAGACTGAAGCAAAGCTACTGAGGAAAACCAGAGAAGAAACAAAAGCTAATTTGACATCTTTTTTTTCCCTTCAAAGAATTCAAAATGCTGGGAGTGTTTTGAAAACGTTAGCACTGACTGCAGGCTCAATGAGCAAATATTAAACTCACTGCAGCAGCAACCAACAGCCTGACAACCTTAAAGGACCATACCGGCCAGTTTGCATGTTTATGCCCAATTTCTATAACGTGCATACACGTGACCTACTGACAACTGATTTTCAAAACATACAACCGTGTTTTAGTTTTCCTGTTATTTTTCCAAATCCCCAAATCCCCTAATCTTTCAAAATTAAATGTTTAAGGTGATACACTCACCTTAAAATTCAGTGTTTTGCCTTCCAAGAGTTATGCACGACTGCTGAAGGCACAGTCACTTTAATTTCTCAGTAAAAGCCGTCTTCCCCTGGGACTATATTTCCTGGCGGAGACATACATTATCTTCCATGCAACTCCATGTTGGATTGGATAATAAAGTTACTTTGACAAAAACTTTAATGGGCATCATGTTCGCTGTGATGGATTACTTACTACAAACATGTTTCAAACCTCTAGAAGTTGATTTTAATAGCGTACTGGGATGAACTGAAACCAATGGCAGTCCGGAAGGCAGGGAAAAAAAAAATCTAAAATGTACCGCTCATGTTTTGAGAAATGGTTGTCAATAACATTACATATAGCCTAAGCGATTTGTATTTATTGAGCTCAAACATGCCCGATAGCCGGTATGTCCCTTTAACATGTATTCATGAGCCAAGGGAAAGTAGACATATGACACAGTGAAAATAATGAAAATGAGAAACTTTGTGGTTAAAAACACCATGTGTCTGTTATTACTGTCTCATCATTGCAACTAATAACTTTAATCCTCTGGAGTCAAAACTCATTTTTGGCACTTTTCTTGGATTTTAGTGCAGAGATCTGCTTTATAATGTCTTGTTTCCAGATCCTGAAATGCATTTCACAAAATTTCACAAAATTCCCTGAAACAATCTGGCAGTCTGAATCTGCTGCTATACAACATGAAGCTGATATACAGCAGAATACACAGCTGATATTGATTCAAGAACAGAATAAGCAAATGTTATGATGATTAATTAAACAACTGTAACAAGCTGTTAAGAAGTGCTATAATTTCAGACAAGTAATCATGAATCATGGCTGGATTCCATTCCTGTGGACCATGCTGGGGCCCTGATGTTGTGCATGTTGTCTTACTGCCACACCAAACTACAAAAGAAACATTGTTAAAGTTACTAGTTACACCTGTGATTTCCCTGATAAGTCAAAAGGCTGCCATGGAAAAAATGTATTTAACATATCAGCCTCCATTAGCCCAATATCAGCTGTAAGACACAATTGCTCTCCCATAGAGCCTAACATGCTACTGAAGCCTTTAAGCTGCATCACCCCTTTGACCTGCATCCACCCACAAATAATCCTGAGGCTGCAGCAGGCTCTGGATCACAAATAAATCATTCAGCGTGCATGTTTGCCATTCCAAAAAGGTGCAAACCATCATCCAAACCCTATGAGGCCTGTTTCTGCCATTTGAAAAGAAAAAAAAAAAAAAAAAAAANAAAATCCACCACCCCCCCATTGTTAAGTACTGTTTTCTCATAATTAAGATACTAAGACATAATTATGAGATAGTATCTCATAATTATGACTTATATCCATAATTATGAGATAGGTCCTCATAATTATGAGATGCTAAACCATAATTATGAGATGCTAAGTCATTATTATGAGATAGAAGTCATAATTATATATTAAGTCATAATTATGAGGAACTATTTCATAATCATGAGGTGCTATAACGAGATGTTAAGTCATAATTATATGATATTAAGTCATAATTATGAGATGCTAAGTCATAATTACAAGATAGTTTCTCATAATTATGAGATAGATTTAGTTGAAATCTCATAATTGTGAGATGCTAACTAAGTCATAATTATGAGTTGCTAATTATGAAAGTTTCTTATAATTATGAGAAACTATCTCATAATTATGAGATGTTAACTAAGTCACAATTGTGAGATGTTAAGTCATAATGAGATAGTTTGAGATAGTTTCTCATAATTATGACTTAGCATCTCGTGAGGAAACAGTATTTAACAATGGGGGGGAGGGGTTAAAAACAAGGTGGTAGAATTTCTTTCTTTTCAAGTGGCGGAAACAGGCTTCCATAAAAACCTTTCTGCGCCCTTTTCTTTTCTTTTTATCATTTTCTTTTTATCATTTTCATCAACTCTACTATCACCTGACATGCAATGAGTGTCTGCGTCCACAAGAATCGGTGTGGTTGCATGAGATGCATAAAGTTGATCTACATGCAGGTAAAGTGTTTTCAGCATGGACTCACTCTTGCAGCTGTTGCTCCAAGGCTGGTATCCATAATAACCGGTGATCCGCAGTATCCGCTCCTCTATGGACGCGCTGTTGATGTCCTCGACCGAGCGGGAAGACTTGAGGTCCTCCTTGATGGACTCGTCCACCACCAGGTATTTGAGCTGTCTGAGCTGAGGGCTGATGTCCGAAAGCCTTCGTGGGCTCACGTCGGGAGACTTGCGCATCCCGCTGGAGGGAGAGAAGAGGCGGAGGGTGTGGGGGGTGTAAGAGCGCCTGGTAAAAGGAAGGGGGTCCCTTTAGAGCTCGGTTATGACTGGAAGACTAAATAGCTAAGAGATTAAAGAAAAGTGGAAGTTATATAGGTTTCATAGTGGACAGAGTGAGACAGAGTGTAAAGGGCCCACGCAGCTCCCGCAGAGAAATCATCATCCTTTACTGCACAACAGACACTAAAGCAAAGTGACTAGTGCTGTAACTGTTGTATACTGGGTAGTGTAGCTCATAGGATGGATACAGATAAGCTCATAGGGCTTTGTAACCAATGGATCGACCGGAAGTGATTTGTAGAGATGAAGAGAAGAAGCTCTCTGATCGTCTATAGGCACCAGAGCACAAAAGTGCATCCTAGCCTCTTCATACAACACACTAACTTATCAAATATCATTTAGTCACACACAAATACACACAATAGTTGCTTTGCTTCCATTAGCACAGATCAAACAAAATCGTTTAATACTGCGCCAATTATGTTACCATATTACATTAAGTGGCTCACTGGTGACCTGCAGCCGCACAACTGTTATGAAATGGAGCATCTGTGAATAAGAATATGAATTTATTTAGTCATGCAGAACACTTCGGTAGGTAAAACTAGCCATCCTGCATATCATTTGAGATAAATGTGACTGCTTATTCTATGAAATTTTCATTTTATTGATTATCTGGCACTAGTCGCAAAAAAAAAAAAAAAAAAAAAAGCCTAAATTCAAAAAAATCAAACGGAGTGGAATACTCATTCAGTTCAATGTAAATAATTCATAACATCACTTTTAGGCTAAAACTGCGCCATTACAGCTTTTACTCACTCTAAAAGTCCCAAATAAGACCTTTTACACCTGCTGGGTAAATTACGCAACAGGTGTCTGCTCCCTTTTATTCGGCCCTATTAAAGTTTAAACTTCTTACATCGGCATCAAAGTAGTAGGTCCGAAGTAGCACGTACAGTCCTGGCGGGGCCGTCCGACCCGGTCCCACACCGCGCCCTCTCCATCACCGTACATGATCCAGGCCGGTAAATCTAAATCCTCATCAGTCTGACGCAGAGAAGCTCCACCATCCTGCTTCCTCTCATCTCACAATATGCCAACATGCGCGGCTCAACACCCTCTTTTTACATGAAAAGGCTGTGGCTTTGCTACAGATGCTGGTTCGTGGAGGTGTTGCAACAGCGCCATCTACCGGATTGACTGTAGATTACTATAGACTGCCCTCTACAAATATTGGCAACCTTTGTAAATAAAAGCAAAATGAGCTGTGTGGGAAAAAATGTCTGTTGTTTATCCTCTTGATATTTCATTCAAAATATTGTACCGACGGTGTATAGCTGCTCTGATTTTCCCAGCATGCCTTGCAGCACTGTTACATCTAAGTTCTAGTTCTGTTTGTAAATATCTGTTATAATCCTTTTTGTGAATGTTAGGGTTTTGTGTAAGTTTATTTGTTGTTTGTTATCATTTTGAGCTACATTTGAATGCCTTTTCATCTATTTTTGTGTCCAACCGTCAGACAGAGTGTCTTTCCTTTTAGTGACTTCTCTGCTTCATGCTGCTTTATTAGATTTCCTGTTGTATAAGCTTGAATAAAAAGCACTTATAGTAGAGAGGAGCAGTTCATTCTTCATCACACTGCTTGCTACAATATTAACAAAAATGTAATCTTTAGTTGAAGTAAAATAATTGAAAGGAAAAAGACATTTTTAGCATGAAATAAAATTTATCAATTGGACATGTCTACATTGAGCCCACGCACAGTGAGCAGTATGGTTTGAGTGGCCAAAGAATCTCCCAAGGATCACAGCTGGAGAGTTGCAGAATTTAGTTGGGATTTGGGGTCAGAAAGTCTCCAAAATTATGATCAGACGCCACAATCCCAATATTTTACATGTAAATGCATCCCAATACATTCACTTATTTTTCTATAATAATAATAATAATAATAATAATAATAATAATAATCTTTATTTATATAACACCTTTAAAAACAGTTTACAAAGTGCTTTGACAACTAATAAAACAATCAGCAAGACAGATAGAACAACACAGGATAAAATAAGGCATTTAAAGTATAAGTGAAGGTATTTTTCATTCAGTAGCTTTTATAATGCATTCTCTTATGGAATCCATGCCTGCTGGTTTATAAACCACACCAGTATCCACACTTATAAACATTCAGGTACCAGTTTATTAGGTACACCTGTACAATCCACTAAAATCCAAACACAATATTCAATACAGATGGCAGATTCATACATTTTCCATTCTATGGCAATATTTGAGGTGATATTTGAGGTCACAATTTGCATTATGGTGGGAGGTGTTGCTTTCCTGCTCAGAGGATGTGGAAAGAATTTTAGAAACACATTTCAATGTAATGCAGTCATCAGAAATTACCTAGATATTAATCAACAGCTCTCTGTTCAAGCTTCCTCTTCTTCTTCTTCTTTTTAATGTACTGGATTGTGCTTGTGCTGTACTGGATGTACTGGATTGTGCAGGGTAGCTAATAAACTGGGAATATATACAGACTCACTCCTTTGCAACTGTTCTAAAAGCTCAGTGCAGTGAAAAGTTCATGCAGCCATCAGTAGGAACATCAAGCACACGGTAATCTGCAGCAATCATTCTTTGATAATGAATCTCTTTTTTTATTCTGACAAACTGTCATGCACAGACAAGGACGCTGAATTTCCCTGGGGAAAAAAATCCATATAACTTTAATGGAGCTTTTATTTTTAATCTGATATTGTGCATTATTCATCTGTCAGAACAGAACTGGGTTTTCTGGTTGGTGAGATTTTCATTCAAAAGTAAATCAAGCAAAAAAAGGACAGAATATTGGGTCAGTCTGGGGTTTAGCCGACTGAGAATAAGATTTAAAAAAAAAAAAAAAAAAAAGATCCTGCTGTTCTGTTTATTATATAACCGTAGCTCAATCATTAATTCAAGCAACCAAACTGTCTCTTATGAAATCAATTTTATTTGCCTTAAATTATAAAGCTCTTTCTATCAATATGTTAATCAAAGTCCTGCACACTTCTGGTTGTAACAGTTTAGAAAGTAAAAGAGAAGGTTTTCCTGGTGTTTAGTTCAATTTTTAGTTGAATGTAGCTCTGCTGTGAGGATGAGAGGGCAATTTACCTGCAGCACAAATCCAATCGAAGATGTTTTTCAGCGCAGGTGTGAAATATATCTACTCTGTTAGACTAGATAGCCTCTCCAGGCATGTATTGCCATAGATTTCTCAATGATTCAAAAGCCACTCGGGTCCTTTTTTTGTGTGTGTTATTCATCATCTATCTGACATCAAGTACCAGCAGCATTTTAACTGCACAGCGGCTTCTGTGTTTCAGATATCTGGGGGATGGAGAGCAGCTAGATGGTAGAAATTAAATTATAGAAAGTTACACAATTACACAGTTACACAATCATGCAGCAAAACAATTACAGGAATATGGTTGATTACATCCAATCAGGGTGATGCTTCCTGTAATGAGATAATTACATTCACTGGTGGTGATTACATCTGTGGAAACTGAAATAAAAGCTGTTTCCGATGTTCAAAAGCGTGGATGTGCAGTGATAATGCTATATTACGTGAGCATATTGAACTCTTTCATGTGTCGTAAAGTTGACTTACGACTTGGAACAACTTAATTAAAGGACCATACCGACGATTGTGCATGTTTGAGCCCAATACATACTTGCACATATGTTACGTTACTGACAACCAGTTTCCAAAACATAAAATCATATTTTATGTTTCCTATTATTTTTTCAAACCCTTAATCTTTCAAAATCAAATGTTCAGGTGATACACTCACCTTAAAATTCAGCATTTCATCTTCTCACACTTACGCAGGATTGTAGAAGGCACGGTCATTTTAATTGCTCCATAAAAGCCGTCTACTCTCCTGGGACTATATTTCCTGGCGGAGAAATACATCTTCTTCCATGTTGGATCTTATAAATAAAGTAACTTTGAAAAAAACAAAACAAAACGTAATAGACATGATGGATTACGTATCTCGAGTGTGTTTCAATTAAGTTTCTACAAGTTGACTTTTATAGCATACTGGAATGAACTGAAACCATAAAGTCTGGAAGTTAGGGAAAAAAAATCTAAAATTTACTGCTTACACGGTATAATTTAGGAAATGGTTGTCAGTAACGTAACATGCACGTGGATTGTACTGTATATATTAGGTTTAAACATGCACTATCACAGGGATGTTCCTTTAAAAAGAAGATGATATTTCATGCTTATTATTTGTTCCTAAAGCAGCACATGCAGATCCAACAATAAGGAAGAGGAAGAGCTCTACCTTGCGTGGAAAGGATTGTCCACAGGTCGTAACTTCCTCGTCCAGCCACTGCATTGTGTCGGCATTCTGTGGGATCCTGACTGCAGAGAGTTTCACAAGTGCTTACTCTAGCAAAAAAAAAAAAAAAACATGGAGTCCAGTCATCAATAAGCAGGTCAGCACCTCCCATTGACAATCTTAGGGATCAAGTTCATCTTGCATAATGCACCTCTCAACTTCACAGCTCAGCCAAAGCCTGATCAATACGTCCTGTTTGACCTTCTGCTTTGGCCAAACTCAACAAAATGTGCAGTTTAAGGAAAGCTAACCCAGTTGATGGGAATGTGCTGCTGATATATTTAACTCATTCGTCGCTATCCAGCATCTCCCATTTCACCATTCCTCTAATCATGGTGCATCGTCAGGGCATCGTCCTCCTTCAAAAGATGGATGAGAGATGAACTGAGGAAAAGCTCAAGGCCAAAAAGCTTGAAATGAACACAGTGAGGATATTAGAACACATGGCTTCTCCAAGGCTTACAGGATAAATGTGTCTGCTTCTAATATTCTGGCCTAAACAGAAAAAAGATGACTATAATAAACATGTTTTCCTGGATTTATCTCTGTATTTATTAAACAATAAACCAGACTGTTAGCATGCAACTAATCAGCATCATTTCAGCTACACCTTAGTGGTTTATAGCATTTTTTTTTTTTTTNGCATTTTTTTTTTTTTTGCCCTATTTGTTATTTATAGTTCCATCAGTGTGAACAATCAACAAGAAAGCCTGCCCTGATACATACTGATTTCTGTATTCATGTTAAACAGTTTCTCCAAATGCTAGCATTTTGATGGAAACAGTTTAACTGAAAATATATTGCGTTTCTAAACACATTTCATCAGTATGAACATGCACATTCTCTAATCTAAGACAAACTTTAATATTTGAAATGTAAGAGTAACCCGACTAAGCATAGCATGAAAATGTTGATTCTGTACTTGCTTGCTAAACTGTCATATTTTTTTTTCATTATAATGCAAATCCAACTTCTTTGTTGTGTTGAAATGTGTTTTTTAAAGAATTTTCCGTGCAAAAATCTTTATTTACATTTGGTATTTAGAGTAGATAGTTGAAGGACAGCTGTATTCTTCCTCCAAAGGTTCTTGAAGTAACTTGTTAATTTTAAGGAGCATTTCTTAATGAAGTTTGACTTGAAATATGATGAAATATGGAAAATCAAACCAAAATTTTAATAATCTAGTAAAAATGTTGCCGAAGGTTTGATGATCTGATGAGAAATAATACATGACACCGTAAAGGGATTTTAAAGGACCATACTGGCGATTGTGCATGTTTGAGCCTGATACATTCAATTTTCATACACGTAACATTACTGACAATTGTTTCTCAAAGCATACTACTGGAATGGTGAATTTAAAGATGTTTTTCCTACCTTCCAGACCATTGTTGGTTTCAGGTCATTCTGGTACGCTATTTAAACCAACTTGTTGATACTTGAAATGTTCTTGGGATAAGTAATCCATCATCACAAACAAGATGTGTATTCAGGTTTTTTTTTTTAGAAGTTATGTAATTTTAGTGTTTAAGCACAATAAAAAGTGTGGAGTGAATGTATNGTTTTTTTTTTTAGAAGTTATGTAATTTTAGTGTTTAAGCACAATAAAAAGTGTGGAGTGAATGTATCGGGAAATATAGTCCTAAAAGAAGACCTGCGTTTATGTAAAAATTTAAACAACTGTGACTTCATAAGGCTGAGTAACTATTAGCAGGAGAAACATCGAATTTTAAGGTGGGTGTATCGCTTGAATATTTGATTTTGAAAGATTAAGATACAATATTTTGCAAAGTATAAGGAAAGCTGAAATATGGTTTTATCCTTTGGGAAATGATTGTCAGTATGAAAATTGAATACATTAGGCTCAAACATGCAAAATGGCCAGCATGGTCCTTTAAAGTGCAAAAGCTCCATGTTACTTGTGATAAATGTAAAGATTCAGAAAAAAAAAAAAAAAAAANAAAAAAAAAAAAAAAAAAAAAAAAAATCACATTACAAGAGTTTCTCTATTTTCTCTGATTTCACTGATGTATGTTTAGTTTCATATTCAATGTCTAAAGTATGATGAATCTTCTCACCATCAATATTTGATGGTGGCTGCAGCCTGGAAACTGTGTGACAAACCTCAGCTGATTGGCCAACACTGGAACAGTAACAAAACTCTGAGCCAGTAGAAAAGGTCATATTCATCACCATGTATTTTTTGTACACATTTTTATGCAGTATCACTCACTGCTTAATTAACGTTTTTTTCGTTTGCATATACCAATGAGAGAAACAAGTTATTATATTCCAGAGAGACACATCTATTGCTCTATTACTGAACAAAGACTCATATAACTATATATTATATACCATATAGTATAAATATATAGTAGCAGTACACTGTTTTTTTTTTTTTTTTNTTTTTTTTTTTTTTTTTGCACTATTTCATTTTACTATTCATGTACTGTCACTTTATTCTCCAAGAAGTACAATAATACTCTGTCAATTATAACATTTTTATTTATCTACCTCATATAGTTATTTTTTCTTCTGCCATATCTTGCCATTGTAAATAACAAATCTGTAAATGTACCACTGAATTTTATCTACTGGTTTTACATTATTTATTGCTAATGTATTTTCTTTAAACCAATATTTTATTCAATACCTTTTTCTTTTTTGTGTGTGTGTTGTGTGTGTGTGCTGCTGCAGCATTTTAATTTCCCCCTCCTGGGATCAATAGTTTATGTTATCTATCTTATCTTATCTTATTACTTTGGTCTGACAGAAAGCTAAGCATAACCTTTGTGGATCTGGCTCCCTGTTGTCCCAGTGGGCCTGTGCGATTTCTTTAAGGTGTATTTGTTATTCGGCTGCCATTATTGATGAGGTTGACACACAGCAGGAGAGGAGCCAGAAGAATCTCCATGGCTGAGAAGCCCTGCAGCCGCTGCTTTACATCAACATCAGCAATCAGTTAGAAAACCAGCTCAACCAGGAAATAAAGGGAAAAGTTTCTTCTTTTGTAACAAGCTCACTTAGCTGCTCTGGTTTCTCAGACTTAAGCTTAGCTGATGAATTAATAGCATTAAAGAAAAATAGGTTTGAAATTATGGAGGTGTTGGATTTTTGTTGTGCTACTACTACATATTACATATTCATACTGTATGCAGTTACCTGCTTTTTTAAATTTGTTTTAAACTGCACTTTGTGTTTTAGGAAATAGTTTTGACTTGATTTACTCTATTTAAAGTACTAATGTTATCATTTATAACTTTTTTTTTTATTGTGCCAGTTATTTATTATTATTATTATTATTTGTCCTACTGTTATCGTCTTACTGTTTTTATAATGTTATTGTTATGTTTGAGCTGTGTCAAAGACAAATTTCTATTAATAAAGTATCTTGAATCTTAGAATTAAAATGTACCTCTGAAATGTTGATTTTAAATGTTGATTTTAATATCATACCAGAATGAACTGAAATCAATGGTGGTCTGGAACCTAGGGAAAAAATGTTTTACCTCACTGTTCCAGTAGTATGCTTTGGGAAATGATTGTCAGTAATATCACGTGTATGAAAATTGAATATATTATGCTCAAATATGCAAAATGGATCCTTTAATTGAAGACAGAGTTAACTGGGTTTGTGTGAGTGTTGCTCATTTTTTGCCAAAGGAATCAGAACCAATAATATATATATATATATATACATATATATATATGGTTTTTAATGAAAATAAATAGGACAACTGCCATGACAGCACCTCGAGTGCACATGTAGTTTATTCGCTGGTACATAAGCATATTTAAAGATAATTTAAAATCAAACAATCAGTGATCCCTTCGCACCAGCAGATGAGAGCTTCCTCTTTGCAGCAGCAGAGTGGTTGAACATTTGTGCTTGAGGCCTCCTGCAGTCTCAAAGTCCCCAGTGTGTGTGTGTGTGTGTGTGTGTGTGTGTGTGTGTGTGGTTAGGATATAAATAGAGTAGCTCCACCATCAGAGAGCGGTGCTATAGGACAGATGCCAGTTGTGGCCTCAGGCTGCCCAACCCACCTGCTATCCTGGATGACCTAAGTCTATGTAGCGTTAGCATATAGGGAGTTAAAATTTCAACCATAAACTCCTTGCAAAGATGGTATGTGGATGTGATGTAAGTGATGGTTTGGACAAATTGCGATCACTTTATGCACGACATTTGCAGTTTCCAACAATAATGCAGCTCAAGTCAGAACTCCTGGAAGAATGGCTTTACATTTCCTTTTTTTAAANAAAAAAAAAAAAAAAAAAAAAACCTTCCCCTTCAGCACAGGAATAAAAATCCTTCTGGTGGCAGGATATAAATGTAAAGCTGCTGCCTTCTTTCATCTGCACAGCTGAAGCTCAGGTAGCTCTGTGTGTGTGTGTGTGTGTGTGTGTGTGTGTGTGTGTGTGTGTGTGTGAACGTGGAAGCTGCAGAAAGATCAAATGGCAATATTAATGACACTGAAGTGGTTTGGTATATTTCAGTCCGGCGTGGAGAGCTGAACCTTTAGGGGATTCTCTCGTTCTTCTGCCCTGATGCACTCCTGACTGACAGCCCCAATGACTCAACTGACAATTACATTCACACCACCACTCAAAAATCTGAAATTACTAGTGATTTTCACATAGAATCAATGTTTCCAGTCATGTAAAACTAGTTTTGTTTCATATGTATAAAATGATTCTACTACGTCTGTTAGTATTATGCACCTACGGAGGTTAAAAATAATTTACAAGAAGCTGTAAAAAATTAAGATATTTTACAATTGTCCAGAATCATTACATGAGTTGTAATTTCAAAATCATTTAGAGAAGCTGTATGTGGTTCCAGAGATTCTTAGGAAATTCTAGATTATTCCCTGATTCTCTAGAAACTGATGACTCATATTTTCAAAGTAGAGATTAAATCTCATGGTGGAAATCACTAAAATACTGTTATTTATCATTTAAAAACTTTTTCCCCCAAAACATTTGAAATACTAAATAAAACATCTTAAAATAGATTTTGCTGTTTGTTTCATATAATTAAAAAAAAAAACTCTTATTGAATAAAATAGCAAGAATTACTTAAATGACAAATGATTCTAAACTTTTGAGCTGTAGTGTATATGCGTTTAAAATTAAAAGGAAAAAAAGGAGAGGAAGGATAAGTTGTCTTGAAGTGTGAGTTCTTGCTGTTATAATGTTTTTATAATGTTTTTTTCTGGAGCCTCTGGATGAGCAACTGCAGTTTCATTTTAGCTGCAAACACGCTTTGCTTGAGTGTGCAGAACATCCCACAGTGGGCCAAAGTGTCCACGAGCAGCAGTATTTTTATTTTTTTAATGGAAAGCAATTATGCAAGCCCGTTATTACATAACATTCAACACGGTGTAACTGTGTCCTTCAGGTGATTTTTAAATAGACAAAGCTATTTTAGGAAAGTAAATTTCATGATACGGCGGTTGTCAGAGAGGGCCAACGCTCTATGCTGACACTTGGGAGAGTTTTACTGACAGACCTCTGTTAGCTGTGGACCTGTTCTACTTTCCAGTTTTCCACCCGTGTGTCAGATATCAGCATTTGCCACAAGGCGACAATTTAACCTCTGTGAAGTACTAAAGCTACTAAGGCAGCAGCACCCACTTTCCCAATTATGCACCCCAACCAATTAACTAAAATGTACCTTTAAACAATGAAAATAATAAATATTGAAGAAATTAGTATACCTTTTTGTCTTTTTTCCTGTTTTCTCTCGTTCAAGAAGGTCACATCCACATCTGTGCTGCAATTTTTGTTTCCTGAAGATAAACAGCAGGAGATAATGCCAGAAGCTCAGCTGCAGGGTTGCATGGTGGATCAAAAGCTCCATCTGGGGTCCATTATAAGTATATTTCTCAATAAAAAACAAAAAAAAAGACTTTAAAAAATTAAAAAGACAAAATCTCTCATGTTTTACTGACACAATTTACTCGGACCTGAAAGAGTTAGAGTTGACTTTTGTTGTGAATCATTTATTTACAGGTTTGAATCACATACTGAAACACACTGGTCTTTTTTATTATTATTATTATTATTATTATTATACTGCAATAGGAAGGAAAAGTTTGCTCTGAATAAGCCACAAGAAGCATGTTAATGTGCAATAAAATGTCTTTATCTTGCAGTAAATGTGTATTTTTCTATTTTGCTCTTTTTTTCCTATTTACCCTGGAGTGCTTTATTCTTTTTAGAGTCATAATTATGCAACACTGTTTTGACGATCAGATGTGGGTGGGCGAGTCGATGTATTTTGCTATTGTTGCAGCCACTAATTGAAACTGAGGGTGCATTTAGCTTTAACGAGTTGAGGCACATTTCATTTTGCGCATTAGCAAGGTCATGAAAATGATTATTTAGATGTCCAGTGTTATTACATAAAAGCTGATCAGCAGATAAACAGACTGTTTTCTGTGAATAAAAGGAACAAAGGTGAAGAGTTTGTTGTTCTGTTGTTAATTTAAAAAAAAAAAAAAAAAAACCTTTGTAAGGCAACCTGAGCCATTTCTGAGCTTTTTCTAAATATAAACATTCAGAAATTCATAACTGATAAGCAAACAACATACCGCTACTCTAGATAAGCACTAAGGTAATTAGATGACTCCTTTATTTGCAATCATATTACATACGGTAACTCTATATAATTACCAGGAGCTGCTTTCTCTTCATCTTTATTCAGTTATAATAACTCATCATAATATCATGATGATCCATGAATTCACTTTGAGAGATATATGATATAAACCATTACAATGCAGAATGTACACTGTATAATATACTGTATAATTTACATTATACAATGAGACTTACCTGGTTGAATAAAGGTTAAATAGGTTTTCAGCACTGTGAATTTTCATCCTCCTCAGCCCCCCTCTCTCCTGTGGAGTCCCTCAAGGCTCCATTCTCGATCCCATCCTTTTCTCACTAGATATGCTTCCCTTGGGGTCCATCTGTAGAAAACACGTATCAAGACAGTTCTCTTTTTTTACTCCACATTTTTCCTCCAAATATGATTTGCTCACATCTGAAGCAATAACTGCATCCTGCAAAATGAGTATTTCTTCTTATAAATAATTATGTACATGAGCTTTTGCATCATACAATCAGTCTGATGTGCAAATCCTTTTTTTTTTTTTTTTTTTTTTTTGTATAAGGAAAAAGCATTTCCTTCCTGGCTGGAGCATCTTTAATGTAAGCGCCTCAGATGAGACTTGAAATTCTACATTTCAGTGCCAAATATAGTGATTCTGCTAAAAAAAAAACAAAATCTCCAGCTTATCACATTCATGGCCACTCACACTCACACTTAGTTGTACTTACAGTATTTGCATTTATATTTCATGGTAAAAGCTGTAGCCGCCATCAGATCACATGATCTATAACTTGACATGACAGCAGATGTATCGACATTTTTTTTTTTTTTTTTTTTTTGAGTATTCAGCATATGTAGATAAAATCAGCAGCATAGTCGCGGGTGGGCCTGGGCTCACCCAAATGGACTTCAGGCCCACCCAATCACAGCCACATGACACATTAATCCAATGAGTAGTTTTCACTTTTCTTACTTGTTGTGTCCTGCGTTGTCTGCCAGTTGATGATAGATCCTTTCTGAGTGACAGCTCATTTAGCCAATTAGCAGCAGTCCTGACTGAGCCCACTTCCTGTTTCACTCTGCTGACACAGCAGCACATTAGTGACAGTCAAAGCCTGTGAATATGTGAATAAACTGTGGTGCAGCAGTGCATTTTGATAAATATTCTAATATTTGCTGTGCCTAAAATAGCATTTTGGAATTGTAATAGTCTTGATCAGGCAGGGCCCACCTGATTTTCTTTGGGCCCACCCACACTGTGATTTCTGGCTACACCATTGGATAAAACAGTCAGTAACTCAAATAAAACTCACACTCACACACAAGAAGTCAGATGAAATAAGAAACCAACACTTTATTTAACACACACTGATATTGTACAGCTCGTGATGATTGAAATAATTTTCACATAAACCCTGACATACATGTACATTAAATATACAGTAAATCCTGTATTACAACATCGGTATCGTAACATTAAAACACTCAACTGTGCGTATGAACGAGAAAAGTTGAAGTTTTACGAAGATAAATGACAGCATGTCAGTATGCTCCCACTTACAATCCTACATAACACACAACATTCCCTGACTTTCCCCTCGGCGTCGAGACAAACTGTATGTTTGCCACCACAAACACTGCAGATGATGAAATGATAATAGATGAAAAGATTATCGACCTTTTCATAAATCTACTAAACAACAAATCTGGCTAACTCGAGTTCTCCTTTTCCTCAGTCGGTGATATGAACACAGTATCAGAGCTTCACATTTTGCATGAAGACTCAGTCTGGTGTAGCGATGAACTACAGGACCGGTGTGTGTGTGTGTGTGTGTATGTATGTGTGACCATGACATCATATTCCCACTGATCTTTAATACACTATTTTACAGATCGGCAGTATATTACAATATACTGTAGATTAGTGATGAATTCAGATGGAGACATGTAGACATAAATTCCACAGCAATATGCCACATTTATGCCTAAACAATCTGCCTTTAAAGGATCATATCAGAAATATTATACACGTTTCAGCCCGATTAATACAACCCGCTTACATGTTACATCACTGACAACCATTTTCTCAATTTCTCATCTTTTTTTTTTTTTTTNTTTTTTTTTTTTTTGGTCAAAGTAACTTTAATTAACCGATCTAAAGGCCAATGTGTACTTCAGATACGTGTATACGTCAGAGTGTGTGTGCATTGGTCTCTGTGCGGATATCGTAGAGTTGCATGGAGGACGATGTATGTCTCCGCCAGGAAATGAAGTCCCAGGAGAAGACAGCTTTTACCGAGAAATTAAAACGTCAGTGCCTGCTATGATCGTGCAAAAGTTTTAGAAGGCGAAACGCTGAATTTTAAAGTGTGTGTACCACCTGAACATTTGATTTTGAAAAATTTGAGAATTTGAAAAATAAAAAATAACTGGAAAACTAAAATAGTTTTACGTTTTGGAAATTGTAGTCAGTAATGTAACATGTATGCGGGGTTGTGTGCGTTGGGCTTAAAGATGCAAACTTGTCGGTATGGTCCTTTAATCTCACTTTGACAAACAGCATTAAAGAAACTTTACATTCAAAATTACATTAAAAGGCTCCTGATGTCTTGATGTGGCAACAGAGCAAGAAAGATGAGGTCAGAATGAACGCTGGAACATTAAGAAGCACAACAAATGCACAAAGCAAACAAGCCTGAATTACAGCAGAATTACATGTTATGGATGATTTCTGCTCAAACAGAGAGAAGACGAACAACGGCAGCAGAACCTTTGTCAGAATTTTTTTTTCTCCACTTATAAATATGAATGAAAACACCTACAGGAACACTGCCTCGTCATACGATTTCCACCCGTACGTTCGCAGGGGTTACGTTTCGGCTTCACTCCTACAGCTTGAATCTGCAGTTTCAAGTTTAGTACAGAACAATCTTCATAAATTAGCCTTGAAACAAAATTTGTAAACCTCCCTGACATATTTAAAAATAGATTCTCTACATTCAAGTTTCTTAAATACAGTAAAAACAGTTTCAATTCAAGATTGCGTTCTTACTCCCTCCAAGCAAGTAGAAACCATGACAGATGATCAACTTTAACAAAAAAAGCTACTGAACAATTTCTGTTTTTAACACACAAAAAATATACATTAAGAATGGAACCTTGTCTTTTCTCCAGAAATCCAGAACATTTTTCAGTGTTACTACTCACAGTACATCTGCAAAGTGAGCTCGCTTTAGCGACAATACAAGGCAATGGGCGAGCTGCTTGTCATTCCCTTTGAAATATTATAAATTATTATTGAAATAAAACAAATCTCCCTTTTCACATGGACGGACAATGAGCCATTCAGGCTAATCAATAAGTCAGAATGCTGATCAGCGAACATGACACAAAATCTGCTACATTTCCCTCACAATGTAAAGTGACAAACATGAAGTGCAACCACAGTAACTGACAGCTTTGTTAAAAACGAGCTAAAAAAAAATGCTGCAAAACATAAATTGTGCTCTTTTGAAATAATGAAACGGCTGAGGTGATTTATGTGCTAATAAAAAGGAAGCATGTTGTTCCGCTTGCACGCTTGCTGAGCTCATGTTTACAGGATTTCATGTTCTGTTTCTGTCATATAAATCTGTCCGAGCACTTTTTATTTATTTTTTTTTATTTAATGAAGGAGCCACAACACACACATAATAAATAAGCTCATGAAAACTGTCAAAACTCACTGGGTGCAGCTGAACTTACCCAAACACGCACTTTTTTTTTTTTTTNTTTTTTTGCACATTTCTTTTGCAGCATGCACTGCCTGGGGAAAAAAAAAAAACATGGCATGATGCTTTTGTTTTTTCTCCTTTAGCTCATCTTCAAAGTGTTAACTTCACTGTGTTAAATCCAGATACTGTACAACTTTAAACATTCACCTGATTATGTACATTCTGCATACCTGTGAAATATCTCTATTTATAACATACCTACATGTTTATGTACCATGAATTGAGAGATTAGAGAAATGTGCTTTATTAGTTAGATTTCAGAGACTTTCTATCATTTCCCTAAATATGTATATCTACAGAGTGAGTCATTGTTCCTACAAATTTTATGTCAGTATGCCTAAGGCATTTCTTGAGCGATGCCTGTGCCTTTATAGAAATAAACTAGATTAATTTATATAAATGCGCATAATTTTCATCTCTGGTGCATAGCACTATATTGTTGTTGTGTGTTTCAGCACAGAAGAACCTTTTTTTTTTTTTTTTNCTTTTTTTTTTTTTTTTCCTCTGAAGAGTCTCAACTAAAATAAATAACGGGGTTCGGGTTTCGCTTTTGCGAAAGTGCCAAAAGCTAAGTTTATGATCTATTTATCCAATCTACCTGTAGATGTACTATGTGCATTATTATGTTTTCGTACTTTATTTGGATGTTCACTTTGTCGCCGCTTACTGGATCATGGGATCGTCTCCGTTGGGAGAGTCCAGAGGCGGGACACTAACAAAGCGTTGAGTTTTCTCCTCGCTGTGGCATGAGGCTCGGTCAGACACGGCGGCAAAGGATAAGTGGTCATGGTCCAAAATGGCCAGGCGGTCGTGCGGCTTCTCTTTCTTCAGATAGAACATCTTCCGCAGTTGTTTCAGCTGCTGCAGCTCGCAGAAAGTCTCCAGCACCACCAGCATGACAATCAGACCCAGGATCAGGTAGACTGACGAGACAAACATGCACAGAGGGAAAGATGACAAGAAGTGTTGAAATTCTGTATTATAAACCAGAATGAATACAAGCTGCAATAACACTGAAAACAAGTCAAAATCCGCCATTTTCCATAAAGCTGACACGACATTGTTAAATTGTTCTTCTGGGGACATACAGTGTATCTTTGATACTTAATTTATCATGACCTTGACATGCTTTATCCTAGATTTTGTCTGTTATGGTATTATTAAATAAATTAAAACTGAGTAAATAAGTATAAATAAGAGTTTGCTGTTACACGTCTGTCATTGAAATGTAAACAGCATCTATTCTTTCTAAGAAAAAAATAAATGTTTGAAAATTTATACTCTAATCTATACACTATTGTAATTTATATTCTTTTCTGTCAACTTTGTGCTGCTGTAACATCCAAATTTCCCCATGGGGATCAATAAAGTTTTATCTTATTTTATCTTACTATAATATGTAGAATTTCATGTGCATATATTTTAACTACAGCATCCTTTGATAAAATTATGTTTTTGTAAGGGGTGAAACAAGTACTGCAATGCTTTGGTGGCAACTGTAATCATAAAATCTGTTATAGACAAGTGCGACCACAAGAGGGCGGTGTCGAGCTTCACATGGTGACAACAGCACATGCAGCAAAGTGAAACAGAAAGATGGACAGCGTGCACAGAAGTGGAGAAGCACAAATACAGAGAGGGAAAAAGAAATGAAGCAATATTGCTAGATGTCCCTCATTTATTGTGTAAACCACTGAACTGCTAAAACTGCTTTCTTTCACTTCGTCCAGTTCTACCTCCTCCTCATCACCTACAAAGCTCTCCATAACTAGGCCTGCTCCTTCGTGTCTTTCTTTGCCATGTCCCAACCCCAAACTTTCAAAATCAAATGCACCCATCTTAATATTCAATGTTTCACCTGCTCTCACTTATACAAAATTGTAGAAGGCATGGTCATTTTCATTTCTTGGTAAAAGCCATCTTCTCCTGGGACTATATTTCCTGGCGGATAAATACAGTGTTCGTGCAGCTCCGCGTTGGATCAAGTTACTTCGACAAAAAAAATGTTGTTCACTGTGATGCTTTTACCTATCTCAAGTGTGTTTCAAGTCTGGACAAGTTGATTTTAATAGCGTACTAGAAAGAACTTAAATCAATCTAGGAGGTAGAAAAAACAAATCTAAAATTTACCGCTGAAGTAGTGCATTTTGGAAAACGTCAGTAACGTAAGGTGTATGTGGATTGTATATGTTGTTCTCAAATGTGCACGATCGCCGGTATGACCTTAATCATCATTATGCTGCCCAGGGCCATTTCTGACCTTGGCGCCCTAGGCCAGACTCCATTGGCGCCCCTTCACTCTCATTCTCCAAAATACATAAGAGAAAAAAAAGACAGTTTTAGTCTTAACTTATAACACACTGCACTCAGTGTTAAATCTTATTGTCAACAACGCTTCATTAGGGGTCTACCTTATTGTGTATTTTTGTTATAAGGAGGCACTACAGAGTAACTACAGCATGCCAGAAGTATGTCACCCCCTGTATTTTTGTGTAAATTTTACCAAAGTACCACTCCAAGCACAATAAAATTCATTTATTAGTATTTTACAAGTAGTTGAGTATTTTTCAGAATATTCAACTATTTTTTAGACTTAAATTTGGATTTCAGAGAGATAGTATGACTGCAATATTTATTTGACCTCTGACCCTACCTCAAAGAAGATGTTGTAACTTCCTGTTTGATCTCTACTAATAATGTTGGTATTCTTCTTCAAATCTTAACAATATGTCACAAGTGTCTTCCTACTTAACACTATTAACAACTATTGGCTTTTTTTCCAGATGTACTTACTCTAACACACTAAACAAATTAATTTTGTTGTGTTTGGAATGGTATTTTAACTCAGAAAGAAAAGTTTACACAAAAGTACAGGAGGGTGCAGTACTTGAATGTGAAAAAGTGCTTTTTGTTTGTCAAAACAAATGTCCATTGAAGTACGATTTATGAAATGAATTAAACATTGCTTAGTTCTAACTTTAAACAACATGTAACATCATGCTGTGATTTCTGTAGATAAGCGGGGAAATTCACATGTTGCAGCAACAAAGGACTCAAAAATATGAAGCAGGAAAAACTGACAGATTATATAACATAACAGAACAGTGAAAATCAGAAACTTTGCTCTGCACAAGTATACAAGAGTAGAATAACTGACTATTTCTGTTGTATTTTTAATAGCTTACAAGTTATAGTAGACTGTGCAATATAATAGACTGAACGCACTACACAAAATAAAACAGAACAAACTGCACAATAAAAATGGTGCAAATATAGCATCCTAGCTATTTACAGCACATATCACTGTATGATTTACAAAAATATTGCAGATCAAAAAGAAGCAACCAAAGCAGCAGCAGCAGCAGCAATCCCTGATTATTGTTAGTGTGATAGCAGAAAGGACAAAGGACCTGCGGTAATCTCCTTTCTAGACTTTGTATTGACTTTGCACCAGCCCAACAAAATGATAATACTCTTATTATAAACATCTATTACTTGAAGACATAATACTTTTTAAAGTACATTTATATTAAGCAACTAGCATGGTAAGTTTAAATTACTGTTGTGGTAAATGATGCTAAGCTAAAACAGGGCCATGTCGTTGGCTAACATTTAAATTAGCTAGCTTCTAGCTAGCTAGACACCATAAACACTAGATTAAAAAAATATAGCTGTATCTTTGTAGTGAGCTTTTTTGTGTGTTTTCCTCCTTTTTCCCTCTTCCTATTTTGATCCCCAGAAGCCATTGATCTTTACATTATCTTTTTTTTTTTTTTTTTACTTTAACTTCACTCTTTATTACTCATTCACTTCTTCCAACTGTGCAATGCAGTTTTACCTGCACCGCTGCTGCTGTTTCCCGTTAAGTTTGGAAAATATGCAGGTCGTTGTGTGATACTTCTCTGTCTACTTCCTGCTTTAACGCCCCGTGTCATTCCAGAGAATTTGAATTCTCTGGAATGACACGTTCANACTTCCTGCTTTAACGCCCCGTGTCATTCCAGAGAATTTGAATTCTCTGGAATGACACGTTCAGACACTGAACACGATTCAACGACACTGAAATGGACAATGCACCAAGTATAAATGTCTTGGTGTTCTGTGGAAGCGCACGCGCGGCGGGTGACAGCCGCTCGCACGAGTATAACCGAGTATAACCGAGTATATATAGTAGAGCTGCTGTGTGTCAGGCTGGTCGGCAGGACGCCTCCTCTCAGGACAGTATGAACTCTAAACTGTCAGCTGTGTGTGTGTGTGTGTTGTAGCACTGACTTACAGCATTAGTGAAATTAATAAATACCACTTTTACNAAAAAAAAAAAAAAAAAAAAAAAAGCTTTCTCTTTGGCGCCCCCTCTACCTGTAGGCGCCCTAAGCCAAAAAACGTTCCTGATGCTGCCTGTTATTTTATTGCTGTTATGCTTCATGTTCTCTCTTATACTTTCTTCTTCTTATTTTTGAGGTTTTAATAAAAGCATGCTAATAAATAAAATGTATTATTTGACCTGTTGATTGAAGCCAGAAGCAGAAACATCCAAACCCACCAGGACCACTACATCCTGTCCGAGAAACCCCAGAAAACCACGTAAAAATCCCCCCAAACACCCCCAATGTGTCCAGATTAGTGTTACAACTATAAACAGTAATACTACAGTACTAGTAAAGGAGTAGTATGCAGAGAGACAGAGGAGTTTTACATTTGTTTAAGCAAAAACTACATTTTAAAAGATACAAAAATATAACCATGTACGGCAAATATGACAAAAACCTTGCGGATGCACAAACTTTTCTTCATTTTGAGTCTGACATGCTCTAAATATTATTAATGATTCTCCCAGATGGATGTGTCATTTTTTCACTCCCACAATCGGCGTCTGTGCGTGTCGTTTGTTTAGCTGCAAACAAACACATCGTGGGACAGCGTTCTCTGCTCTTACAGACTGATACTGAATGACGTTACTGTACGCCCACGTCCCTTATGCGAGTGACAAGTCATGCCAGTAACCATCCGCGTTTACGCACTTGCAGCGTTTCAAGGCACCATCCGTTCCTGTCAACATCAGTACGGTGGCAGCAAAGCAGAAAAATACGATTAATTTATTGCTCTTCATCAAGCCGTGGCCTCTTTTTACTGTCTCGCCTATGCTGACTGTTCATTCATCGCCTCTTACTTGACTTTTTTTTTTTTTTTTTTTNTTTTTTTTTTTTTTTTTTTGGGTCATACAGACAAAAGCAAAACGGAACAAAACGGAGGAACGAGCTGAACTGACCTCAATAAATCTGCTTTGCTGGCGGCGCAAGAGAAAACACCTGAAGTGAGGAAAAGCTGATCAAACAGAAACAGAACCCTTTTTCTTTCTTTTTGAACAGTGAGCTTTAGTGACTGATTCTGCATCTAACTACAAAAACAGGAATAAAGCAGGAATCACTGTCTGTGGTACCAATATCTCTAGAAGCCAGCACTGAGCTGTGCTGCTAAAAAGTAGTTCGCGTGCGGCAGGATACGCCCTGGATGCAGTATATACTCCGCTCCATGGCCACTTACGGCAGGCTGCGGCGCACACCACAAAGTCTGGCCCAGTCCAAACAGGCATGTTTTCAATGGGCACTGCACCGGTCTAACTATAAAGGCAGGAATCTCTGTGTCTGTCTGTGCCACCATTATCTGTAGAACCTGGCACTGTATGAAGTTAATATTTGTTTCTTGCTCAGGACCCAAGGACATGCATTGTAGTGTGTGAAGTTATTTGGATGACCAGTATTCGAATTGAGCTATGCTGTAAAAGTAGTCCACGCAGCAGGATCCGCTCTGAGCGTGGCAGTGCCACAGTCTCAACCCAACCCCATACAGCAAACAAAGCTAGCTCATGAGGACATGCAGAACAAAATTATGGAGGCTGCAGCACACACCATAAAGTCCAGCCCATTCTGAAAACACGCACGTTTTGAATCGTGCAGCACTAGCGCTGCAGTAGTTAAAAAGAATTTTGATTCCTTACAGACTTCGTTCAATCTGTTCGGCTATGCAACAAAATTTATAGCAGAGATTCTTTGTGCAACAATTTCTGATATGTGCCTCTGCTGAACTGCAAATGAAGACTTCTAACACAATTTAGACAGATTTACAACTAAAATGTATAAACATGCTTTTTAATATCATTATAAGGCACTGTTGACAACATTATGTAACTGGCAGGCTCTTCTAGCTTATCAGTAGTTAAATAGATTGTTCAATGCTCTTCCGTTATTGTAGGGAAATATAAAATACAACTCTCTTTTTACTGATAAAAGTAAAGAGAATAAGAATAAAGAGGTGAATAGGTGAATTACCATTTATATGAATAAAGAGGTATTGATTTTGAATTTGGTGGCGTTGTAGCTTGGCAGTTTGGCTGGCACTGGGTCTTTCTGTGTGGAGTTTGCATGCTCTTTCCATGCCTGCGTTGGTTTTCTCTGGCTCTGTGGTTTCCATCCATAATCTATAATCCATAAAGGTTAAATGGAAGTTCTAAATTGTCCATAAATGTGAATCTAGTGTGACTGAGTTTGTCTGTCTCCAGGTTACTCTTGCAGCTTAAGGGATAAGTGGGTTTAGAGAATGGATAGATCGATTTTTGATGTAGGTCCAAATCACAAAATGTAATATATGCCAAACTAGGCCTGTAACTCAGAGTTAAGGTTAAAATATAATGTTGTGCATAGGCTGGATATAGTTTGTCTGAATCCTATCTATAAATTGCTAATTTTTTAAGACTTTTCACCATAATATATGTGGTGCGATACATTCACAATGAGGATTTATCCAAAGAGTCAAACCATGAGGTCTGAATGTGACTGAATGTGCCACACCTGAACAGGACAAAGCTCACTGTTGTAAAGTGCTATTTCTGATTAGCACAGCTACCTCAAACAAATTACATAATCACTAATACACCTGGTTGCAGGTAGGAGGGCGGAGCAAGGTGCTATGACATGATGCAGATCGATGAGTATTTAGCAAAACATCTTTGGTAGGGTGCATTTCTTCATTCGGTAATCAAACAACTACACACTGAAACGACAATTAAAATTTGTGGTGAAAACTGAATGAGAGCAAACTCCTCCAAAAACAGCGTATGGATTTGTAGGTTATGAATATGCTGGATTGCTTTATAGCTCAGATTAGACTCGGCAAACAAAGCTGGCAACGACATCCTCTTTTGCAACAGGAAGCACTGAGAAATATGATCCTGATTTAGGGGAAACACATGCTGTTTCAAACAATGATTTAAAAAAAATACTTCCTGGTCATAAAAATGGTTTCAGATATAGCGACACGTCAGTACTCACCAGTGATGCCCACTTTGTAAAGCTCCCTGAACTTCTGATTCACGGCCTCTCCCGGCACGTAGTCTCCCAATCCGATGGTGCTGAGGGAAATGAAGCAGAAGTAGAACGACTCCAGGAAGTTCCAGTTTTCCTCCAGCGCCGAAAAGATGGCGGCGGGGATGAGGAAGAAGCAGGCAATGGCCAACATGGCGAGCAGAGTGGCATGGATGATAGCCACGAAAGGTTTGGAAAGGCCCCAGCGCATATGGAAGTACATGATCGGCCTTCGCGTGCTGAAAACCATGATCCTTTGCACCACGGCAGTGAGGAAAAGGAGGGTGAAGGGGATGCCGATCACGGAGTAGACAATGCAGAAAGCCTTACCGCCATCAGACAACGGCGCCGTATGACCATAACCTGCAGGCAAACAAGATGTTAAAATTATTCCATTTACAATCATAAAATCTGCTGCTAGAGCAACTTTTAAAAAGAGTGAAAATTATTTATGCAGTCAAAAGCACAAGTTTTGAATAATCATTAGCATATTGTTGCACATTCTGTCTGTCTGCTTAATTTTTATATCAGAATGTTGCCTGATATCAGTAAGTAGATATTAAAGACAATTTCAACTACCTAAATGTTGCGTCCCTGAATCAGTCAAATAATATGTGAATAAGCTGTAATAATATGTTAAATTTTCACAATTCATTATAAACAAAATGAAGTAAGTGCCGTTGTAAAATGCACGGCTGAGAAGATGCATAAGTTCTTCTTTAAAAATGGAATACTAACTTTAACAGGCTTCTGTCTGACTTGTTTAAGATTAAAGAAATGTAACTTTTGAAAGGTAATAGTCCTTTATTTTTATATGCACAAACCTGCACACCATCTTCTTCAAAAGGTTTTGGAATTGAGCCTGTTTCTGGATTTTTGTTTTGCACTACCACAACTCTCTGTCAGACATACAAATGAGAAAATCAAGTTTGCTCATGAAAATATATATATTTTTAATCCTATAAATCTAATTTTATGTTCTGTTGAATATCCTCTGAATGCTTCTGCATCTGTAAAACATAAGCTGAAAGTTATAATTTTACCTCTTCATTCTCCTTATGAGATATTACGGTAATGCAATAATATTTCCATAGCAGCTGATTTATTATGATTAGGATGAGAAAGGATATGAGAATTAAAAACACAACACTTGAGTACACGTTCAGACAGCATGTTATCCATGCAGGACACTGTAGCGAAAATGTTGAGACTAATAACAGAACTGAAAGAATCTGAGTTCTGCCTGATCCTGATGTGTGCAAAAAAAAACAAAAACAAAAAAAAACACCAAAATGAAACTGTTTATATGTCAAATGAATTTTGTTGAGACTTAAACAAGAATCTTTCTGTGGACATGCAGCCTTTACTGTGCACGATATCTGGGTAATCATGTAGTGTGTGTGTAAACCTCACAGACAGATAACTCCTGCCATGTGCTCTGACTAAAGTTCTTCAGGTAACCTTGCTGACAACCATCTGCAAGTCATTACTCAAACCAGCAATCCTAGATAAGAGGGAAGGACAGCTTCTAATGCACAACCAGCCCAGTGACTTCAGAATAACAAGCTATTTGTTGAAGGATACGACTAATATAACACATCAAACCTGCAGTGCGAAGGTTAAAAAAATAAACATAATTTGCTTATGTAAACTTTGTCTCAAACATTCTTTGCTCCTTTCCCTGAAACTAAAAATGCAGGATTCCATGTTGATATATTGCTATTAATACTTTTTTTTTTTTTTCACATTTAAGAATATGCTAACTGCATATAAAGTGGTTACTGTTCCCATAAAACTGGAACGCAGTGGATCATGTAGCTTTAGCTGGAGCACGTCATCACAAGAGATGAAAAAAAAAAAAGTTTAATAACTTCACGCTGCTTTATAACCTGACAGAAATCTGTCAGGAACAAAATATTAGCAGATATATGTTGTACACAGTATATTACAGGGTAGTAAGGGTATATTACAGGATATTAAGGGTATTAAAAAGATGTAATATGCCTTTTGAGTTGATTATGGTTACATATTATTTGTATGTGGAATACAGGAAATGTTTACTAAGCCACGGGTTAGTGCAATGCAACATGTGTCATGTATTGTGTACATTAGATATGATTTCAAGTTGTTACCCTAATGAGCAATTTGCCTATTTCATGTTTATTCTGAGCATTAATTTCATTTGAGTAGTTTTTTTTTTTTTTTGTAATGTTGAATTATGTGTTTGATGTACAGCAGCAGTGTGTCCAAGACAAATTTCCCTCTGGGACAATACAGTTTTTTTTTGTTTTTTTTTTAAACAATGATCACCTTCTTCATGACACAACTTACAAACATTTCACATTTGTTTGCAACTTGATATCCAGTATATAAGCTACATATGTACGTGTGTGTGCGGCATTGTTAGCAGCTCAGCTAACCTGCAGATGACAGAATGGGGGGGTGTTGTGCTAGCATGATGAGATGCGGATAGAGAAAAGGCCAAAACTGGAGCCCAGTGAGCTTAATGATGCTTAACAACATAACCCATCCTTCCCATCAGCATCACCTTTAGACTAAAGCTGCTCACCTGTGGTGGATAACACGGTGCTAGCAAAAAACAGCGCGGAGGTAAAGTCCCAGTTCCAGTTAGCCGAGGCGTTATTGAGGATGGACACCCCATAGTTGCTAGCCTCCAGGGCTTTCTTCAGGAACCGCTCCAGACGCTCCTCGGACAGGCAGCTGTTCTCCTGGAGGAACTGCTTCTTCATGACCCGCAGGTCTTGTCGCAGGAGGTCTTCATAAGGCAGCTCCACCGAAGAAAAGACGACAGCGCCGAATACAAGATAGAGAACATACCCCAAGACCAGAAAGACAAAATACCACGTCGATTTGTGACTCTGTATCAACCGCACACACGAATTGCTCGTCAGGGACTGAAGCATCTTCCAAGAGGTTTATCACCTCGCCGTTAACTTAGAGATCTTATATCTTGATAATAAATTAATGTAAACGCCAATGACGAAGTGCCGCCTATATCGAGGATGTTGTAAATAAAGACGACACTCAAATGGCCTTGATGATGTGGATCCTCTTCCCCGTCTGCGAAACCTGCCGTGGCACTTGTTGCCTTCAGGTACCGTCGGTAAACGTAGGAAAAGGGGAACACTTCTACAAAAACTGGACTTCTGAGTAATACATTTGCGAAGATGTTGTCTCTAACAGGTTTTCCTTCGGGTAGTTTAAAGCAAAGTGCTTATTAAGACAGACAAAAAAACAAACAAACAAAAAAAAAAACCAAACATGTTCTGTAATTTAATTTAAGCACCTACNACAAAAAAACAAACAAACAAAAAAAAAAACCAAACATGTTCTGTAATTTAATTTAAGCACCTACAAGCTTATTGGCCGCCCTCTTTCTGTCGCTATCTTAGGATGCAAACCAACGGCCAAAGTGGCCGTTGGTTTTAAAGCAACAACAGCTAGGCTACTTTTTATAATTTGCGGCACCATTACTGCTTTTATTTTCGAACAAAACAGCTCGGAAATTTCTGGTTATAGCATTTACGAGCTACAAAGAAGAACGAGAAGGCAGCAAGTGAAGTAGCGGCAACAAAGGTGACGTCAGACTTTGCTTTCTCCCCTCCCAGGTAGGTCTATGTGTGACAGGCCTTTCAGTTTCAATGCAAGACCATCGACAGACAATCGAAACCTATTGTTGTTTTCCCTCCTATTCCCTTGCAGTTAAAGGTGAGAAGGGAAGTAACAGGCCCTGATACGGACAATATAAAACAGGCTCTTTGGTGAAGAAATGTAATTTGGGGCATGACAGACGGCTTCACTATATTATTATTTGCCGGAATAGTCCCTTTAGTTGGATCATCTCATTTCAAGAGGGTCCCAATAAGACATTATTCACACTTCACAAAATAACCCATAATGATAGCTATAATTCATGGCTATGTATGCGGAGAAGTGCCCATAAGGTGCAGATAAGAGTGGAAATCATTCAGTTATTTATGGCCTTAACGTCACTATGAAATATTGTGACTTTAAAGAATGCAAGTCATTTTCTTTTCATTCTTTTTCATTTTCTTTTGCTGCTTCCTTTTTTTTNAAAAAAAAAAAAAAAAAAAAAAAAAAAAAAAGGGTGTAGTTGCAGAAATAAAGTTTAGGACAGACACAAAGTCATGAACAATTGGTCCAAAAGGCTATTGCACTAATTAGTGTTATTAATAACAAATCAATATACTAAATAGGTTGTGGTCAGCACCTCCAAAGCAAATTTTACTTTTATGTTTGTTTTTGTAAGAATAAATGATGCATTTGTGTTTGTATGTGCCAAGAAGCCCACAAAAAAATGTGAATTTACTGTAATAAGAGCACTGATCTATTTAGGTCCTGTTTGTAACATACTCTGTGAATTCAATAAAAGTTTGGACTGAACTTTAAAAATCAAGGCCTAAAAATGTGTGAGTATTGTTGCTGTAATGCATCCTGCTTCTTCTGTTTCAAAAAGCAAGTTTACTGAGTTGACTTTGCTGACCTGAACACAGAAAAGGACCATTTATATCAGTACATACTCCTTTTGAGGGGGTCCTAGACAGGCCCTGCTTGGTGAAATGCAATGAGCACATTCATTGTTGCTGATGGAAAGCACTTTAATGAACGCATACTATATGTTTAGGGTGTACAGCTGGATGTTTTGGATTTTGAGGTAAAAGGGAAATTCAGCTATCTTCAAGCGTAATAGGTTTTGTGTGCAGGTGAAGCAGCAGTCGATTTTGATGGAGATTTAAAAACGGAGTTTCAGACAGAGTGCCAGCAGGTTGAAATGAACACATGGATGGACGGTTGTGATGCTGCTCTATTGCTGTATTGTTACATCATTATTTGTCTCTTTGTAATTTGTCTGCTTCCCTACCTACAGCTCCTATTGCATACCTGGCCTTTCAAGAGAGGGAATCTTTTTCTCAATTCCCTCTCCAGAGGTTTCTTGCATTTTATTCCTTACATGATAAGGGTATTTTTTTTTTTTTTTTTTTTTTTTTTTAGGGAGTTTTTCCTTGTCTTCTTACAGAGCTTGGGCTGGGTCAGAAGCTGTTGATGTGTGGACCTGTAAAGCCCTTTGAGACATTATATGTGATATTGGGTAATATAAGTAATAAAACTTTTATACAAACTTTTATCTACTGAATACACAAATGGTAAAACTGTTGATTGTGTAAATGGTAGCTGCAGGGTACAGACTGTGTCAAGGTTTGTCTGCGCCATCTAATGGTGGCTTTCTTTGTTTGGGAGGTGCCATTGAGAAGGATCCAGGCACAATGCTTTGAAGGAAGATTCACTCTTTAGTGATAATTCTGCTGTTGTTTCTAATGTTCCAGTGTTGGGTTTTGTTATTTAGTTTATTTTAACCTTAATTCAGATTTAAAACAAAACAAAAAAAAATACACTGATGCTTTTTCATCCAAATCATTTCTTCATAATGAGGAGTAATGTGTTGCATGTAATTTGCACCTTAGGTGATGCATTTTCCTGTTGTGATGCAGATTCCTGATGAAGTCTTTCTGCTTGTTGATGGAATCACCAAATTATCATATGAATGACAACGCTCTGCAAACAGACCTGGTTCTAAGATGTCTACTCTCAATGCAACAACAAAGCTTTGCTTTTACAGCTTGCACTGCCTGACATGAATAGAACTCACTGGTTGGACCACTTGTCTGCTCTGCTTCCTTTCTGAAAGGTACATTTCAACATCAGGAAAATCAGTTGTTTTCTGTGTTCTGTGTGCTGCTACAAAATCAAAGCCCAAAGTCTCAGTTTGCACCTTTTAATATCATTTTACTATTTGAGATTTTGCTTTACATAAGAGCATTATATCTAATGAGCATTAGATATAAGCCACCGTATACGTCAAAGATAAAAATCTGAGTAAAGTGGAGTAGATTTCTATTTATTGCTGTCCTAGTAAATACATGAAATTACATCAATTCATACCAAAGTTAGCATAATAATATCATGCTCAGACTTAAAAGTCTGATAATCTTGACTTTTAAAAGATTTGTCCTCTAAATGGTGTTTGTCAAATTCTAAAAAGCTCATGATGCTGCCAGACAGCCTTAAAGACATAAGAGACCTTGTAGAACTCAAAACTCATCTTTGATGTATAGGGACTATAAATCCTAGCTCTGGTCCTGATTCAAGTATTCTCTTTTTGAGGTGAATGCAACATCATAACTCACTTAAAATAACAATAAATAATCTCATACAATTATGAGCACCTCAAATAAGATCTGTCTATATATGTATACTGTATATCTCAAATCATATATCATGTCAAATCATATATCATATATTATCATAACATATCATACATTTATTCCTTTTACTATTAATTTGTGTTTGTGTGAACTCAAACTTGCACAAGGTTAGCAGAACATTTCAATGTAAAAAAACAAAACAAAACAAAACAAAAAAAAACAGATACAATTGGGGTCATCTATTCTCAAAACGGTCATNAAAACAAAACAAAACAAAACAAAAAAAAACAGATACAATTGGGGTCATCTATTCTCAAAACGGTCATCCAATGCAAAACTAGCATCATTAAAGTTATGTAATGTGGCCTTAGAACACAATAGGCCTAACTCCCATGGGTAAAACACTTTAGCGGCACATTCACAGTTAGAAAAGGAAGCTGACGTGACAACTTTCATTCATGAGAAAATCATTCATCATACCTTTGACAGGGCTCCAATGGAAATGATGATGGGCCCCTGACATCTTGTCACATTGGATTCCCCAATTAGCTCACACTGATAAATACTAATTAGGCTATGATAACTTATACCTCAGGATTATCTAAAGCAGTTGTTTGTGGGTTTAAAAAAGAACCCTCACCGCAGCATAAAGCAGTTCAAATGATTTATATAGCTGAATTGAAGAACTGACCGAGATATTTTACTCACGGATTTTAACTATTTGAGAGTGACTGTAATTGTACATTTGAGCGAATCACAGGCCCTGGCCGCGTGTGACCTGTCTGAGTTGCCGTAGCTTTGCAATTCAGTGGCACTCCTCTTCAATGAACGTTGGAAAGATGGCGACGACATACGCACAGGCTAGACTCAACTCTGCCGGTGGATAAAAAGTGCTCCAAAGAGACAAATATCGCCATTTTTTGCAAACCTTTAAAGGTGCAAAGTCTATCATATATTGCTTAGACATGGTTTAGTCCATGCACGGCTAGGAATAAGGAGCCACTGCCTTGCTATGGAGCCTCCGGATCGTAACAAGCCCAGCAGGTATGTGAATTTGTTGAACAGACAGTACACCATCAGGACCTCGCGCTTGCCAAATTGAGAGCTGGACGTGACAGTGCAGTCGGCTCTATGGGGGCGCTTGCGCAGCCCGTAGAAATCGACTTCCTGTCAAATAGTGGTACGTGTGCAGTTACTGCATTTGCAACACTGGAGTTGCAAACTTTTTTGGAGGAACATTTCTACGCGTCATTACTTGCTGATATCTAGTTTTCATCTGATTGTCCCTTGCTAAAATGCTGGGCAAAATGCTTGCCAAATGAAAAGGTAACACTGCGAACAATTATCAATCGCTAAACAGTGCAAAATGTCAAACAACAAGCTAGCTAACATTTACTGTTAGCTGTCCGCTTGTCACTATTGTTCACACGTAAGTTCACTGTTACAAACTGGCGGAGCTGAAGCTAGATTAGTTTGCATTCTGCGTTTGTGAGGTGATTAGAATGTTTTCTAGATGATGCATTTCCACCGAAGCTTGAACTTGTTGGCATTAGCTAACTTAACATGTTGCTCCACTGTTATTGTTAGACCTGTAACTACACTCGGCTCTTGTATTGTTGTCTGCTGAATCATGATGTTCATCCTGTGCGCTCTGCACTGCATGCAAACTAGGATTTCGATCATCAAATAATATGGCATAATTCTCTAACTTAGATGACATTGTTTTTCCAAAAAAAAAAAAAAAAAAANAAAAAAAAAAAAAAAAAAAATGCGTGTGTTGCAACAAAAGTTTCATTGTTTATGCGTGTTCGTAAGTGCTGATTGTGAATATCGCCAAGATAACAGTGTTATTAAAAAAGCAGAGTTCTGGAAAGTCTCGTGGAATGCATCATTCAGCCAGCTATTAATTATTATATGTGCGTATCTCTTTTTCCAAATGTGGCAGTGTTTGCCCCTGATCGCTGCAGACAGACCGTGTGGAATCTGATGTTATGTCTTTCTCTCTCTTCCCTACGTACATGCGTATTTGTCTGCAGAGCTGTAGACCTTTGAGGGCTTGTTATCACGTCGAGCTAACACTGTTGTCTGCAGCGAGACTATGCCGAATTTGTGCAACTAGCGTGGAGTTTTGATTGACTGAATATCAGCCAGTTCCCCTCTCAGTCTCAAGTGGACGCAACAACAATGTGCATGATTGTGCAGTACTGGCCTTTTGGATGTAACATGTCTGCCATTGTTGTATAGTCAGAAGTAGCCAAAACACTAGCCAGTAGCCATGCTGTTGCTGGAGCCTTAAAAGGCAAGACTTGATATCATTGCAATTTTGCCTGTTTGTGCAATGTAATGATCTGTGTGCGCAACATTTGTTGTAAAATGTAAGGCAAGTTCTGAAGACCTGAGAATTGCAGTGTTTTGCAAAGCAATGTTATGTAAGTATATAATTAAAGTAAGCCTAAATTGTGTCCTGTGGACAAGTTGGTTGGATTTATTCTTTCTATAGTGATGAGATTAGAAACATTCAAAACATGCATTGCACACAAAAGGGTTTATGCAGTTGATGCTGCATAGTTTGGAGGCACACAATGGTTCTGCCTATTCAGACTGTATAGGTCTATAATTAAATTCAAACTTCTGACTAAAATGACAGGCCTCACAACATGCAAAAATGTCATTGTGTGTTTGTTTTTAAATATCAGCTCAGCCTACTCACCTCCACTAGTGTGTATGATTTTAGACTGATTAAGTTTGAACTAAACAATTGACAGCTACTGAGTGTCACAGAAAGTCGGAGCAAATGCCTTTGGAGATCAAACTAAGTTATGTGCTCACTCTGTAAATGAAGGCTGTTGTTATCATTAGAAGCACAGAGGGGCTTTGTCAATAATGCCTTGCTCTCAAAGTCAAGATATTGATATCTCAAGATATTGTAGCTCGCAAGCATTCCAGAGATTTCAGGATGTGGTGAGCGCAGTGGATGACTGCCTCAAGCCCTGTAGGCGCCTATGGGTAGAACTCATTAATGCCTGCATTTGCCAGGAGCACAGGCTGTGGAATACAGATGGATTGTTCTAGCATTTCCTAATTGCATCCTGTCTCTGCCCACACCTGCTTTAGCGAAATCAGCAGCGTCTACATTCTGCCGCTCTCCATCTGCCGTTGTCTTCCGTTTTTACAGTAGGATCTTTGAAGCAATTAACAGTACCATACTCGGCGTAACTAACATGCATTTGGCAGTACAGTCGTCTAACAAAATAATAAAGGAAAATGTGTCAATGGAACAGCTTATAACTTTCCGTTCCATTTAAAATGCACATTTTGATGTGCACAGTTGCAGAAGAAATTGAAACGAAAGTTGAGGTCAATGAAAGTGTCGCTTTTGATCTATGAAGATTTCGGATATGCTCACAGAGCAGACAGCGTGCTCCACATTGAGGGTGAAGTGACATAAGCTGAAAATGGCACAAAGTGCTTATACCATTTACGTCACACTGCTGTCTGCAGGCTCTGACTACAGCTTGACGCATTTGCCACCACTTTAACATACTTCAAGGCTTTAAGCTCTGTGTCTTTTTTTTTTTTTTTAAACCAAGGCTGTGTTCTGATTTGAAGTGATTTATAATGTCAGATATAACGCACATGAAAGTTTTGGACATGCACTGCCTTTCTGACGCTCCTAAATGAAATCTGCTGTTTTGTATGATGTGCAAAACAATCACGTCTTTCAGGAGAAAACTCTTTAGTTCTGACATGTGTGTGCATGATTTGCACAATTGCATGTAAGAAATGTTGGAAATATTAACTATGTTGCATTGTTCCTGAAAAGTACAGAGCCAATTAAATATTTCCTGTTCCTTATTTTTGATTGTGTTAATCAGAGCACACGTCTGGTCAGCAATGCAATTCATCTGAGCTACAATTTCACTTGATAGATATATGTGCACAAGTAGGGAATGCTATCTTGTAGCCTCATCAACTCTAGGCTGAAATTAGTAATCAACACATCCGTTTTGCAGTAGCCATAATCAAAATCTGGATTTAGCCTGCTGACAATCAGTTACGGCAGCATGACCTAATTAGCTGGAAGCGTGCTCTTACAAAACCCCAGCCAGGTTCTCCTCCTTTTCCTTTCTAAAAAAAAAAAAAAAAANAAAAAAAAAAAAAAAAAATCCATTTTAGTTGGGGCATTGTGAGCAAGTGTGCTCACTAACCAGTTGTGCGCTATTCAGCTGTGGGCCTCACAGTGCACGTGTCACGACCACACAATGGAGAGCCCCTCTCTGGTACAATGGTTTGGGTGGTTGGGTGTCAAAGGTCAGTCCCCCCCTGACTCCGGTAGCCCTTGGTATTGCTGCCTCAGTCACTACACAGAAAAGACTCGATTTTGCGCTGTTTAGTATGCACTCAGTGTTTCTGCCTAGGGGCTGTAACATTCCATTGGCCTTTATTGGAGCCCCGATCGCCATCAGATGAGCCATTGAGAGCAGCCAGACACCATCTGCAGTGATAATTCACTAGCAGCAGCCAGGCAGGGACAGCTTGAAGCTCATAGTGCAGCCATGCTCGCTGCAGGGTGTGCGAGCCACCCACTTTCTCAGTGCAACAGTACAATTAGGGAAAGCAAAAAAAGCTAAGAAGTTTGTTAAGGGTTTTGTGCAGCCGATACTGAAGCTCCTCAAAAATCTGCCCTTGAAGCGTCTCACAGCAACCAAACAAACAACCGGCAGTGATGGTGTCATTGGTTCCGCCGTCATTCCTGAGCGATTGAGTCATTCTGTTCTGTGCAGGGTTAGTGTCTTTTTTTAAACCTGGTCTTGTTCCCTCTCACATGCATGAACTATTTATGTCCTCGAATGCGCACACACACACACACACACACACACACGCATGCTTTGGAATGTTTACAAATGTGCAGCTGAATGCATCATACTTGCAACGAATGCTGCAGGAGGCTGATGGCCTAACAGTTTTCAATACTTTGTTGCTTTTTAGCAGGAGCAGATCGCCGGTTTTTGCCATGCTTATATTTAGATGCATTCATTTACTTTCTTACTGTGGCGTCCTGTTACTTTGTAGTTGTTTGCAAAAGCAGATTGTTATGAACCTACTGTCTTTTGTGATAAATGTCTTATTGTAACACTCAGCATCACTTGCTGCATTTTTTTGTGTGTGCAGAGTGAAAAGATCGTTGTCTTGTCGTGTCCTGGCGGCTGCAGAACAAGTCCTTTCGCTATTTCCCCGTGCAATTAACTCACAAGCATGCCAGCGTTTCTGTAATTTCACGACTGCATTCAAGCGATTGTCCTGTTGCTGTCGGCCTTGCAGCACGATTGGTTCGCGAAGAGTTGAGTGCATCTGGAATCCTCTCACCCGCAAAGCCGGAGGATTGGCAGCAGGTGTCTGNAGAGTTGAGTGCATCTGGAATCCTCTCACCCGCAAAGCCGGAGGATTGGCAGCAGGTGTCTGTCTGCCTTGCATGTCGTTCCACAGCTGCTCCCGTGGGACTCCACATGAGAGAGATTCTGCAGGAGGGCAGATGGGCGCTAGAGGTTGGGGGAACCTCTCCATGTGGCTCCCCTTTTCAGTGAACAGCTTTACAAAGTGATTTCCAGATTACACCCCCCCCCCCCNCCCCTTCCCTCCTCAAACACTCACACACGCTCCTGCACTGAAAGTGATACAGCTTTTCCCCTTTCAACTCCTTCCACACATGCTAACAGGCGCGTGTTGGGGAATGTCTTTCAGTCAGATGATCGATTGGGGGGGGACACATGGCGAAACAACATATTGAATGCCGGGTTTCACGCAGCCCCCCTCTTTCTGTGTCTTTTTTGTTTTGGTTGGCGGGGTCAGACCTTCCAACCTTTATCTTTAATCCTATTAAAAAAGCCTTCAGAAAGGCATTAGGGATCAGAGCTCTGACAGCGTAATCTGGAAAGGCCTGCCGCTTTCTTTCTCTTTTTTTTTTCTCCTTTTTTTCTTCTTTCCCAGAAGGTTTAGCTCGTCTGCTGCAGAACTAAACGGAGCATATTCTGCTGTGACATTCACTACCTGCAATTCAGTCATTTATGTTGTCGGGTTAGCGTGGCTAAAAACTTCATTGTTGCTCAAACTTTTACAGAACTCAGATAATGACATACTGTTAAATGTGTAAAATACAGGTTTTAGATTAGTGCTATGCTTGCACACTTTGACTTGTGCATTATGGTTGATGACCGAGCAGACAGAGTAAATTAGGGTTACTATTTTTCCTTCTCTGGTTGAGCAATCGTGTTTACCTAGACCAAGGAAGGGTGCCAGGAGTGACCCACGGCTTATTATCCTGCGTCTGGGCTGCTGTGGTCACGCACACAGCGTTGCTCTGTACAGTTGCGAGACAGCCAGCCAGGCTCCTAATGAAAGACGACTCATCAGTCTGCTGTAGGTCATGCAGACATTGAGTCTAGTTGTAGTTTAGCAACCTGTTAGCCGTGATTAGAGGAGATTGGTTGAATTCTCTATAATCGGTATAAAAAAAACCCAAACCTAAGCACCGTTGACTTGATGCACATTTGATGGGACTGAAATGTTTCTAGAATGCAAAAAAACATTTCTGGGTTGTTAATATTACTAACACATAAAAGTGCTTATTGTTGCAACGTAAATTCCAGTGCTGAATGTAAAGTGTTGCCTTGTCTGTTTTGCCTATAAATAACATTTAGTGTTCACACAGGCAGACCAACCCTCTGAAAGATGCGTCCCAACAGAACTCTGCGGTGGACGACTCTCTGGACTCTCCCAGTGAGGAAGAGGAGGCTCTGTACGGGTCTTCGCCTCCTTACAATCCCCGTCAGATGAAACGCATGTCCGGCAAACATCAAAGGAACAGCCAGGCGAGGAGCGCTGGTCGTTCTCCCAACAAGGGTAAGGCGCTAAAATGGACACTGACAATCATTGAATGCTAATACAATGTTTGAAAAATAATTACGATCCATTTCAATGAATTGGTTGTGTTTTAAATGTAGCATACTGAGAGGTGTGTTTTTTGTTTGTTTCAGCAGACCCGAGGCAGTCTGTCCTGACAGAGAATCCCAGGCCAGCAGAGTCGCCTGAGGAGCACAGCTACAAGCAGGGGAAGAAGCAGCGGGCCACCCTGCGCTCCACCGAAAGAGACCACAAGTTTCAAGGCTCCTTCATGCTGGATCCGCTCTCAAAGACGAGTGCGTTCGGCGCCCTCAACATGGACCACAGGAGCCAGTACTTGAGCTTGAGCTGCTTGGATTGCATCAGTGGCAAACTCCCTGTGTCCATGCCGCATCCCATAGCCCGGACTCACCGGCAGACTTCAAGGACAGACTGTCCAGCAGACCGCCTCAAGTTCTTTGAGACTCTGCGGCTGCTGCTCAAGCTCACGTCTATGTCCTCTAAGAGGAAGGAGAAGGAGCAGAGAGGTCTGGAGAATATGGCTTTCGTGGGTCACAACAACGAAGTCATATGGTTGGAGCTGCAGGCGTGGCACGCACGCCGCTCAACCAAGGACCAGGATCTTTTCCTTTTTACTGCCCGCCAGGCCATTCCCGACATCATCGACAAGGTGCTGCTCTTTAAGGTTAACTACGTCAGTCTGAAAGCTGCCCAGGATCCAGCATCGCAAACAAGCCACGGGGACTATGAGAGCGTCCCGGATCTAATCTGCGGAGGGGAGCGGGAGCCTGCTGTAGCAGAAATCAACCACTGTGGAGTAGACCCATGGGGCTTTAGTGCCTGCCCCTCATCATCTATGAACGCAGCAGAGCCTCTGGGCTCTGGGGCGGACTGCAGGGATCACCTTCAGCGCCAGCGACTTGCATTTGAACAGGTCAAACAGGTCATGGAGGTGCTGGAGTCCGTGGAGGCGTTGTATCCCTCCCTGCAGGCACTGCAGAAGCACTATCAGAAATATGCGGCGCAGGACTTCCAGGGCAGGGTGCAGGCGCTCTGTCTGTGGCTCAATATCACCCAGGACCTTAACCAGAAGCTGCGCGTTATGGCCACGGTGCTGGGCCTGCACGATCTGTCTCGCATTGGTTGGCCTGTCTTTGAGATCCCCTCTCCCCGCTGCTCCCGCGGCAATGAAGAAGAAGAGAACGACAACGAGGAAAACGACTCAACAGCAACGTTCACAGCTGAAAGCGACAGTGAAGACAGGGACAACGGGGAAGAGGCGGAGCATATAGCAGAGGGCGAGTCGTCTCCCTCCCTGACGCCTAAATTTGCCCGATTGTTGTCAGAGGACGAGTTTCTTCCGGCGGCTGGGTCAGAAAGTGCAGAAGCAGCCGGGGCAGGGGGGGTGTTCTGCCCCACAGCTATCTACAGGCCGTTTGTGGATAAGGCACTGAAACAGATGGGACTGCGTAAACTGATCCTCCGATTGCACAAACTGATGGACCGCTCACTTCAGAGGTCCAGGGCGGCGCTCCTACGCCATGCTCCTACACAGGAGGTGAGGCCGTCGCATCCTCAGCCACAAACATCAGACCACAAAGGAAATCTTTTACACTAAATAGTCTTGTAATGAACTTAAAGGACCATACCATCCATTTTGCATGTTTGAGCCCTAATATATTCAATTTTCATACATGTAATGTTATTGACAATCATTTCCCAAAGCATACTACTGGAACGGTGAATTAAAAAATGTTTTTCCTACCTTCTGGATCGCCACTGGTTTCAGTTCATTCTGGTCTGCTATTAAAATCAACTTGTTGATACTTGAAATGTTCCTGGGATAGGTAATCCATCATCACCAACAAGACATATATTGAGGCTTTTTCAGAGTTTTGTAATTTTTGCTTTTAAGTGCAATAAAAAGCGCAGAGTGAATGTATGTCTCCACCGGAGAATATAGTCCCAAAAGAAGACCTGTGTTTATCAAAAAATTTTAATGAGTTTGACTTCATAAGGCTGTGTAACTATTAGCATTGCAAAACATCAATTTTTAAAGTGGGTTTATCACTTGAATATTTGATTTTGACAGATTAAGAGATTTTGCAAAATCTCAGGAAATCTGAAATATGGTTTTATCCTTTGGGAAATGATTGTCAGTAACCTTATGTGTATGAAAATTGATCATATTAGGCTCCAACATGCAAAATGGGTGGTACGGTCCTCTACTGTTCCTATTTTTACAGCTAAATCGGGGAAGCCTTCGAATGTACGGTTTAACGAGATTGCTGCGGGGATAAAACCATTTTAGAGCCGTTGAACTTCGAACATGTAATATACAATATAATTAGGCTCTCCCTTCTCATCAGCCTCAGCCAGCCACACACACACACACACATTGTTTTGCTAGTTTTGTTGAATGTGTTTTTTGTAAAAGCAGCCATGACTGCCAGACTCCAATTACGATACCCCCGAGATCCAAGATCACAGAGTGCATGAGCACATTATGACCTTCAGCATTACTGTCAATGGTGTTAAGAGTCAAACTACAGGCAGTAATCTGCTCTTTGCACGTATTTACCAGAAAAAAAGGGCATGTCTCAAAAGCTGAGGTAAAAGTCTATTTAAAGCAAATTTCAAATTGTAAGCGATCCCTAAATTGTCTCTGTGTGAAAATAATTTCAGGACAGTTTAGTCACTGGCCCTCGCAAGTGGCATTTGAATTCCTTATCACACGTGATCACGGTTACATTCAGACATTTGGAGATCTGTTGTCAGAAGTTCAAATTGGTTAAAAAAAATGAACTTCATTATTAGGACAATAAAGACATTGACTTGATACCATCAAAACAAAAAAACACCAGATGAGGGAGTTGGTTTTGGAGTTCCAGATATCTTTATGCCAAGATATCAGTCTTGTGGCTTTTAGTTCTCCAGTAGGACACTTAATGTTGGTGTGTATGGTGTCTTTTTTTTTTTNAGGAAATCTTCAGAGATTTTTTTTTTTTTTTTAAACAGTTTCATCTTCATCATCTAAACATGACGATGACTTAGATGCTGTGAAATGAGACAGAGAGGCAGCTGTACAAAAGCGTACATAAAAACTGTGAACGGTTGTCCCAGTCTGTCTTTGCCAGATCAGAGCATTGTAAAGATAGTTGATGTGGTTGGTTAAGAGTAACGCTATGTAGGTGTTCCTTATATTTTTGCATAAAATTTGTAATGTAAAGCAATGATTTTGGAGGTCTGAACTCATGCAGAGATGCTGCATAAAAACAGCGACGTGAGTAGCTACCAATGGGTAAGTCATTTCCTGTGCAGCACCATTGGCCTTGTTTCAACTTTATAGATTCACAGTTTTTAACCTCAGACTGGGCCCATAGAGATTTATCTATGCTCTTGTTATTTAAGATGAGAGTTCACATAAATCAGAAACTTGAATTAACATCTGCTCAACTTGTGTGAGTATATATCAAGATGAATTTATGCTGCACCATGACAGACAATAAAGTTATTCTATTCCTATAGTTTACATGCTTGTTGCTGTCTTACCATGTATTATTATTATACGTTTATCTTGTCATCTCATACTTCTTTTTATGTATTTTTCTGTATATTTATTTATGTTTATTATTATAAACCTTAACTGCACAAATTAATCACAGGGATCAGTAGGACGCTGGAATTAATTTACTGGACTTCATCTCCCACCTGCAGTTTGCAGACTTTCCGGACCCCATGCTGTACAGCGATTACCTGCCAGAGCTGTCGCGCCACGTGTCCTGCGGCGGTCCGGATCATTCAGAGCTCGGAGCAGACCAGGTGTCTTGGGAGGATTTGCTCGGCATGGACCTCCCGTCCTTCCGGCCAGCGTTCCTTGTGCTGTGCAGAGTCCTCCTCAACGTCATTCACGAATGCCTTAAGCTGCGTCTGGAACAGAGGCCCGCTGGAGAACCTTCACTGCTCAGTATCAAACAGGTACTGTTTATCAAACAGTACTGTTTCACTGCAACACACCTGTTGCTAAGGGCATTACCGAGTGAGATCCTTACTCTGTGTTACGACCCTGAGTCATACTCTGAGTGTATTCTTGAGAAACCTTTAAGATGACATGTGGGTCCCTCCCTCTAGTGTGTTGTGTGTTTCTCTCTCTCTCTCATGATGATGATGATGATGATGAGCTGCAGGTGTGGTGGTGTGATTGCCTAGATGATTCCTCTCCAGTGATTGGTTCTCTCATTGTTCATTTGACTAATGTTAACTTGTTTCACCCTGAGCTGTAGGGGTGGGAATCCATGTTTTTGTTTTTTTTTTTTTTTTTTTTTTTTTTTTTGGGATATAGGTTTTCTTCTGTTTTTGTGTTAGGAGTTTTTGTATTTTTATT
This sequence comes from Lucifuga dentata, assembly GCA_014773175.1. NCBI lineage: Eukaryota > Metazoa > Chordata > Actinopteri > Ophidiiformes > Bythitidae > Lucifuga > Lucifuga dentata. Next base: position 31,411 of record VXCM01001050.1, on the reverse strand, counting down.
TCTTTTTATTTTATTAGGTAAGCACAGGTATCGTTTAGTTTAGTTTGTTATTTTGGTTAATTCCCACCCTGAAGACTAAAACTCCCTTTTTTAAAATATTATTTGCAAATTTTCCATACAGACATATCACATACACATACATCAAAACCACAGTTATCACTTACACACCCACACACACTTTTTTTTTTTGGGGGGGGGTACTGACAATGAAAATTAATTAGTTAATTATAATCAGTTTGTCCCACTAACATGCCATAAGGATACAACATACCATTATGACACACATCCTCCACGCGACTGCCAAAAACTCAATTTTTGACTGACAATAAATGTCTCTGGTTCATTTTTCTGGATCATGGAGGGAGGGGAGTCTCGTTTTGTGTGGTGTCCTGGTTTCCCCTAGGCTGGGGCATAACCAAAGCTATCGTTTAAGGGAACGCTTGATTACAATATGGTAGCTGTGTGATATCTACCTGCTAATGTCTGCGTTTACCTGTGATGTTTGCGCTTTGCAGTTGGTGCGTGAGTGTAAGGAGGTTCTTAAAGGCGGCCTCCTGATGAAGCAGTACTACCAGTTCATGCTGCGTGGCGTAGTGACCGACGCTCAGGGGCTGCAGACAAACGCCAACATTGACGAATTTGAGGAGGATCTTCACAAGATGCTGGTGGTAAGACTCTGCTCCTCACTTTCCTATGAACATAGTATGACACGACTTAAAGGACCATACCACCCATTTTTCATGTTTGAGCCTAATCTATTCAATTTTCATACACGTAAGGCTACTGATAGTCATTTCCCAAAGGATAAAACTGTATTTCAACTTCCCTGATATTTTGCAAAATCTCTTAATCTTTCAAAATCAAATATTTAAGTGATATATCCACCTTAAAAATAGATGATTTGCCTGCTTACAGTTACACAGCCTTATGAAGTCATGGTCATTTAAACTTTTTGATAAATGCAGGTCTTCTATATTCTCTGGTGGAGACGTACATTCACTCCGCCCTTTTTATTGCGCTTAAACGCTAAATTTATGAAACTTCGAAAAAAAACCCTGAATACACTTCTTGTTTGCGATGATGGATTACCTATCCCAAGAACGTTTCAAGTATCAACGAGTTGATTTTAATAGCGTACCAGAATGAACTGAAACCAATGGCGGTCTGAAAGGTAGGGGAAAAAAATGTTTAATTCACCCTTCCAGTAGTATGCTTTGGGAAATGATTGTCAGTAACCTTATGTGTATGAAAATTGAATATGTTAGGCTCAAACATGCAAAATGAGTGGTATGGTCCTTTAACTCCTAAAACAAGAGTATAACATGTAAATCAGAATTGGTTTGTTGTCAAACTGAATGAAAAATGCAAAAAACCATTTTCCAGATGTAATACTGCTTAACAAAAAGTAAAGTTTCTCAGTAGTGTGAACCTTTTTTTCCGAGGTGACAGTGGTCCCAATTTTACAAATAATGACTCGTGGGTTGCAGCAACCAGCTAGAACTTAGTTTTTATCTTTTGGTTTATTATAACAGCTTTCGAAAGGAGAGATTTACCCTATGTATTTAATAATCGTAGAAAAAGACTTGTGAATTAAAACGACATCAAATGTCGGTGGTTACCTCGCTTTTCTGTCCCCGTTCTCGCAGGTTTATTTTGACTACATGCACAGCTGGATCCAGATGTTGCAGCAGCTGCCCCAGGCCTCTCACAGCTTAAAGAACCTGCTGGAGGAGGAGTGGCACTTCACCAAGGTCATCACCCCTTACATCCGAGGAGGGGAGGCACAGTCCGGGAAGCTCTTCTGGTCAGTGGGCCTGCAGTTCATCTTATCAGTCTACCTAAAGAACTCTTTTATATAGCATCACCTCAAAACAGCTTCATTTCAGTCACAACATCAACCTGCAAGCTTAATATGCCATTTTTGTTTATGTAAGCTCAATAAAAACCAGAGGAAATTCTCTTACAGTGACATTGCAGGGATGCTGCTCAAATCCACTGGTGACTTCCTCAATGCCGGCCTACAAAAAAGCGCAGAAGACAGCACGGCCTCAGATGAGATCAGGTAAAGAGATAACATGGGTGTTAGATTTCTGTCAGCTTTGGTCTGGCGGATACATTTTTAACTTTGACCCTCTTTTGACTCTGTTAAGGCGGTCTGTTATTGAGACTAGTCGGTCACTCAAAGAGCTGTTCCATGAGGCCAGAGAACGAGCATCCAAGGCTCTGGGTTTTGCCAAAATGCTTCGAAAGGTGAGGGACTACAGCGATGACTTTTCATTCCCTTCAAAGAGCGCGAGCCTCTACAGCAAAATTAATTCTTTAATTTTGCTCTTGCTGTCTTATCCTTATTTTTATTTTTTTAGTCTTATTGTATTCTTATACTTAAGAAGCACAGTCTGGGAACCTGCCAGAAAAAGCATTTCACTGCTGTTATACTTGTATGGCTGCATGTGACAAATAAAACTTTGAAACTTGAAACAGTGACTGTGCAGTTTTTAATGTGACCTTGTTTTTCTGATCTGGAAAGAACTGGAACTGTGTGTACTGAGAGGCTTTGCTTGCTTCCCCCTCTGCAGGACCTAGAGGTTGCTGCAGATTTTAGTATTACCAACGGGCTGCCTTGTCTCCTGGAGGCACTAAAGAAGCAAAAATATGTCAAGGTGTGTAAGTTCTTTGCATTCATTAGCTATAATTATTTTTTTTATTTTTCAGTCTTTCCCCTCTATCCTTAGATCATCTATGCATCCTCCTTTTATATGCAGGTTCAGATGCCAGGCTTGGAGGAGCTGCAGGTTTTTGTGCCGTATGGCTTGATGCATCAGAGGCCTCTCATCCTGCAGCTTCTCAATGCTGCCGCAGGGAAAGACTGCTCTAAGGAGCCGGTTGACATTCCCGAGGATGAGGTCTACCTGCTTATGAGTAAGCATGGAGCCGGGGACTCGGCCACCGATTCTGACTGGGCTGATTGGGATGGAGAGCAGCTCAAACTGGTGCCCCAGATGGACACCGTGGACACCCTGAGGGCTATGAAGGCAGGCAACGTTTTTCTTCAAAATGATTAGAAATCAAAGCAGCTGCATGTCACAAGTTTGTAAAGCCTTCCACTTTTTCCAATCTGCTTTCAGGTGGAGAACATGCTGTTGATAGTGATGCAGTCGGCTCACCTGGTGGCCCAGCGTAAGGCCTTTCAGCAGTCCATGGAGGATGTGCTCACTGTTAGCCGGGAGCAAACCTCTAGTCAGCCTCTCATCGCTGGTGCTCTGGAGCAACTGAAGGTAATTCCATCCGAATCCACATGCCTTGATATCTCACCAGTTTAAAGACTGCATCAAGAAGTGCAGCTGCTACCAGTTGCCCTGAATTTCCATTGTGATCATCACCCAAACCTGAATAAAAGAAAGACAATGAGCTAAATTTCTGAAGTAACTTTCAAAAGCAAGGTCAGACTTATCTTAACAGTTTGGAAATCTCATCAGCCTCCAAGTTTTCAAAGATGGATCACGGAGATGGTCTCTGGAAAGACAGATTCCTAAGATCAAACTCCCTAGACAGATTCCTTCAAATTTGGGGCTCATTCCTCTCTTACCTGGACAGCTCTAGAGTCAGACTGCAAGACTGTACCTGACATTTTTATCTATTTGAAGGCTTATGTGTGGCCCTTTCGGCACTCTGGCAATAAATTGGCAGTGGTTTTTGGGTTATGGATTGTAATTTTATGTTTGTCCCTCTGTTTCGTATTCTGTTAACTGAAAATTGAAAATCACCAAACCCTCACGTCTGTTGCATTTTGAGCTTCAACATCACGTGTAATTTCCATCAGCGCCCCTTATGTTCTCACATAGGTGGTATCAGTTTGAGTTTCAAACATTTTGAGGTTTTGTCACATCTCATAACTACATCTCTTTCATGTACACTCCGTCATGACTCTGTTGCTGCCTTTCTTTTTCTCTCCTACCACAGAACGAGGCGCTGCAACTATGCATTAAGATCAGCACTGCCATCGACCGGGTGGAGTACATGTTCACAAAGGAGTTTGAGGCGGAGGTGGAGGTGCAGCAGTACTACAGAGAAGCAATGATACAGGGATACAATTTTGCCTTTGAGGTGAGACCCTATATTTACAGTAACTTATGCTTCTATGGGTTAGCAATAATGTCTAGATATATTTGAAATTTATAGTTCTGATCTAGACATGAGTGTGTGAGTGACTGAATATCTTTTTGTTGTAGCTCCAGCACTCCTACTCATCTGATTTGACTCCCTCAGATTTCACCTCTTCCTAAACATGAAATAGACTTTACGTGGAACCTGTTTGGCCTCAGATGATGACATTATATCACCTTTTTGGACAGTCAAGTAAAATGAGTATGAAGCTGTGCGTTTCAGATTGAAAAAATAAATAACTACAGAGCTGCTGATTTTCATCTTCTATGCTATATTTATTTGTTACAGTAATCTCTATGGTTTTTTTCTAGACAATCTGAGAGAAATGTGACAGTTGCATATTGAAAAGGGGCAAATTGTCTTCCAGGAACCAAAGCTCAGAAATATCCCTAAAGACACATGGCTTTCTTACATTCTAAAGATCTAAGAAAGTGTCCTGCTTAAATATATTTGTAGCAGTAGTTAGACGTGAGTCTGTTCCTCAGCTCAGATTTTCCTTTCTTGTCTAGAATTAGAGCATGTAAGGCTGAAATACTGGGCTAATAAAGACTCGGTTCAGTATGATTAAGCACCGTCAGCCCCCACTTCTCTAACATTATATTGCTGTTGTCGTAATAGTCGAGGTGTTACAGGATGAATTTAAGAGACAAAGGAGGTGCGGAATAATTCATGGGTTAAATATGTGAACAGACCCTTGATTGCTGCACTTCCTGTTTTCCTCTTTCACAGTATCACAAGGAGGTGGTGCGCCTAATGTCAGGGGAGTTCAGGCAGAGGATCGGGGAGCGCTACATAGCTTTCGCACGCAAGTGGATGAACTACGTCTTGAACAAGTGTGAGAGTGGCAGAGGCACCAAGCCCAGGTAAGCCCACTAGCGTGCCGTCCTGGTGGCAGGAAAGGGATTAAGTATGTAGCTTTTAGTAGCATGTCTGCTAATAATCCTTGATTTTATGTTTGTATTTTGTTTACATGCTTAAAGGAACATACCAGCGATCATGCAGGTTACGTTACTGACAACATTTCCAAAAATAAACTACGTTAGCAGTTAATTTTAGATTTTTTTTTTTCCCCTGCCTTCCAGACTGCCATTGGTTTCAGTTCATTCCTGTACGCTATTGAAATCAACTTGTAGAGACTTGAAACAGGCTTAATAATCCATCACAGCAAACAACACGTCTATTAGGGATTTTTGTCAACGTAACTTTTTTTAATCGATCCAACACGAAGCTGCACAGAAGACAATGTGTGTCTCCATCAGGAAATATAGTCCGAAGGGAAGACGGCTTTTACGGAGCAATTAAAATGAACATGACTTCTATAATCATGCATAAGTGTTAGAAAGCGAAACATTAAATTTTAAGGTGGATATATCACCTGAACATTTGATTTTGAAAGATTATGAGATTTGAAAAAATAACAGGAAAACTAAAATATAGTTTTATGTTTTGGAAATTGGTTGTCAGTAACGTAACAAATATGCAGGTCGCATTGGGCTCAAACATGCACGATCACAGGTATGGTCCTTTAAAGTTGGTTGTAGGTATGGAGGTGTTTGTTCATTGTTTTTTTTTTATCTTTGATGAACAGCACAATCAGATATATTGAAAAGAAGAAGACAGTTCATGTAAAACAACATTCATTCTTACATAAAACGGATTTGTTTTGGTGTTCTAATGCTCAAGAGCCTTTTGTTTTTGCCATAACAAGCTACCATAGCAACCTTCCACTCTGACAACAGAGCCAAGCCTTCAGGTCAATTCATGAAACAGAAATGCAGAAGCAGGATTCCATTTTGGAAGATTTGCAGAAACCTTCTTTTCTTCATATGAAAATTATTAAATTAAAAACAGGCACACTTAGTATGAGCAGGTCTTATTTTCATCACATGAACACCCAGAAACTGCTATTTGTGCCATATTGTTGCGTAAGTGTATTGTCTTACTGTATTATCAAAAAGAGAACTAAAGCACAACTTTATTCATGTTATACTTGTATATTAACTAAGATACCTGAATATTGATGACAACATAGGCTGGCCTAGGCTAGAACCTCAAATAACATCTCAGTTGCAATACTCAAGTGTCCCAGTTTTCCCTTTTTTGTCTTGTCTCTTGTGTCTGGGATGGGCATCTTTCCTTTGTTCGTCTCTTTGAATGTGTGAATTTGTTGTAGCAAAAGTGGAAAAGTGCAAGAGAAAGAAATAAACAAAGGCATAAATGTTTGCGACACTCGCCTTTCTGTCGACAGGTGGGCGACTCAGGGTTTTGATTTCCTTCAAGCCATCGAACCTGCCTTCATATCAGCGCTGCCAGAGGATGACTTCCTGGTAAAATCCTCTTCTGTTTTCCTTTTGCCATTTGCACAACAGTCACACTCGGGACTGCGCGTATGTACTTATCTGTTAACTATGTTAATTGTCTTTTTTGCAGAAATTACAGTCGTTGATGAATGAGTGCATTGGGCACGTGATTGGGAAGCCTCACAGCCCCATCACCGGCGGGTACAGCGGTAAGGTGCTCTCTTCGCGATAAGAACTGTGTAACTTCCTTATCTGGAGTTTGGGATTTGGCTCAGTGTTAATGTTCTGTTTGAAAGTTTACAAACTGGGTGTTATGGTGACACATTAAAGACTTTCTGGACATGGTGGTGGTGCTGTTGCTGTAATCTATAAGAATATATTAACTTGTTCTTCTGCTTCCTTTGGCACTTTTTCTCTGCTTTCAAATTTTAAGGTTTTTTGCTAAATGGTGAATTACCTGTATTACCTGTGTGTAATAGTCTATAGACCACCAAATCAGAACAAAGCCTTTCTTAGTGGATTTTCTGAGCTCCTAACTGTTGTTATGTCAGGATATGACGACTTGAATATTCATGTCTGCTGTCCCCTAATACATTGCTACTGATTATTTGCATCTTATCGACTCTTTTAACTTAGTGCAATCTGTGACGTGACACGTAAAAAACAAATCACACTCTGGACCTAGTCTTGTCCTTTGGTCTCTCGCTTAGGGATTTTGTTCTTTGTGACACCTGTGTGTCTGACCACAGGGTTATTTTATTTGATGCTGAGCTACCTCTATCTATCCCAAAACTGCCGGTCCCAACTTGCTCCCGTACGATCAACTCTACTTCACCCAGTCTGTTTTCTGGTGCCTATAGTGCTGATTCTACAGTCTCTGTTACTGAATCCTCCTCAACCCGTTTAAACACTGATGAATTAATAGACCTCTTTCACAAGTCCTGTCTGTCCATCCTAGACTCCATTGCCCCTTTTAAGACCAGAGCTAGGAAGATTAACGCAGACCCTGGGCTGAACGAGTCCACACGTTCCATTAGAAGGGACTGCCGGAAAGCAGAGCGTAAGTGGATGAAAGACAGACTGCATGTCTCTTATGAAATGTACAAGGAGCTTCTAATCAAGTATCAATCCTCTGTTAAAGATGCCAAAGCAAAATACCTCTCAGATGTTATCACCAAAAGCCAGTCACAACTCCAGGGTCCTATTTAGTACCATAAACTCTGTAGTTAACCCTTCTGCTTCCTCCATTACAAATTCCTCCCCAATCAGCTTTAACAGTTTAAAGATTTCTTTTAAAACAAAATTGACAGCATTATATCAAGCATTTTGTACCCCATCAACGATTTCTTACTGGCTGTTGAGGATGTTCCTGCTTTTAATAATTTCCACCCAGTCTCTTCACCCCTGCTTGGACGCACATTTGCAGGCATGAACCGCACTTGCTACCAGCTTGATATAATTCCAACAAAGTTCCTAAAACAGTCACTTGAAGCAGTTGGTTCTAGCATACTGACGATTTTCAACAGTTCTCTAGCCACAGGTACAGTTCTGTCTTGTTTTAAGCATGCAATAGTTCAGCCACTCCTTAAGAAGCCTGGTCTTGACCCGGCTATTCCAAGTAAGTTTAGGTCAATTTCTAAGCTTTCCTTTTTATCTAAGGTTTAAGAAAAGGTTGTTATTAATCAGACTCTGTCCTTTTTGAAGGAAAACAGTATTTTTGAGAATTTCCAGTCAGGGTTCCGGGAACACCATAGCACAGAGACAGCTCTCTTAAGAGTGACAATTGACCTCCTCTGTGCTGTGGATGCTGGTAAATACTCTGTCTTAATTCTTGTAGATCTTAGTGCAGCATTTGATGCTGTTGACCACAGGATTCTGGTCGCTTGACACGCTGAGTTGGCATTTCTGGGTCCGCTCTTGATTGGTTCCGCTCCTACATTTCAAACAGACAGTTCACCGTCTCTATTGGCAGCTCATCCACCATGGCCTGCAAATATTTCTTGTGGGGTTCCACATGGTTCAGTTTTAGGTCCACTTCTTTTCTGTCTTTACATGCTCCCATTCACAAAAAAATCATCCAAACTCGTAACATCTCTCTTCACTGCTTTGCGGATGATACTCAAATCTACCTCCCCCTCAATTCCCAAAATCAGGCTGATATAACTAAATTACAAAACTGTCTCCAAGACATTAAAGACTGGCTGGCTCAAAATTTCCTTCAGTTAAATGAGGACAAGACAGAGATCTTACTCTTTGGCCCCCCCACACCTTACCACTGTCATTGCCCAGAACCTCAACCAACTTTCTGTCTACATCAGACTGCATCCTAAGAACCTGGGTGTTATATTTGATGGTGATTTAAGTTTTAATAGGTCCAGCTTCTTCCTACTCAGAACCATCTCCAAAATCAGGCATTTTTCAGACTGCCACTTCCCTTTTACAACTAATTCAAAACGGTGACATGTCATCGGTTATTAACAAGAAACGAGACCACATCACCCCTATCCCTGCATCCCTACACTGGCTCCCTGTCCATTTCAGGATAAACTTCAAAATCCTTCTAATTGTCTATAAATTTCTTCATAGTCTCACCCATATCTCAGAACTTCTCAGCCCTTACAGCACCACCAGACCCCTCAGATCCACCCACCGTGGCATGTTAGCTGTGCCCCGTTCATGGAAAAAAAAGGCTGGGGACAGAGCTTTTTCTGTAGCGGCTCCTAGGCTCTGGAATAGCCGGAGGCCATCAGACAGGAAGAGTCTGTTGATGCTTTTAAGAGGCACCTTAAGACCCACTTGTACTCTCTGGCTTTTGTGTTTAACCTGTTTTTCTATTTTTTATCTGATTCCCTGGGTTTTCAATTGTGTTTAAACGTGTCTGTATTTTAATCTTGCCTTATGCATCTATGCAGTATGTTTCTATGCTTGTATGTGTATGCAGACATGTCTATGTGAAGCACTTCAGTGCAAAAAACCCATTTGCTTTGAAAGTGCTATATAAACAAAATACACTAAACCTAAACATAAAGAATCCAGAACAGCGTCAAAAAATTGGCAATCCCTGATGAGTCCAAGGGTTAAAGAAGCAGTTGTATAATGTGAAGTGCGTGTGACTTTTTTATGTGTATGTGTGTGTGTGTGTGTGTGTAGACACTGTGCAGTACAAAGGGGACATTTCTTGAAGTGTGAGCACTCATATGTCTTTACATTACTACAACAGTTAAATTTGGTGCCGACTTCAACTGTAATATTCTGAAGTCTGTTTCAGGATGAGTTATTCCTTTTTTTTTTTTTNCCTTTTTTTTTTTTTGTTTTGTTTTTGATCACCTGAATCATTTAAGCTCTCCTTTTCAGCTCCCAGGAATAATATTGCTCGACCTTTCATGGTGCCTCGTTGCCATAGTGACCCTCCAAATCCAAATTTGTTTATCTCAAATGCTGAAGGTTTCAGGTAGGTGACTAAATACTGGCTAAATGCTGCTCAGTTTAGTTTTCAGTGTGTGTAAATATGTTTTTCCTGCATGGCTCACTGTGCTGCACATGGCTTCAGCTTTTGATAGGAGGAGCTTTGTCGTTATTGAGCTTTTTGTGTGTGTGTGTGTGTGTGTGCGTGCGTGCGTGCGTGCGTGCGTGTGTTTTGTGAGCTTTCTCTTCTTTTAGCTGGTCTCCATGTGTGCGTGTTTGCTTGTGGCGCTTTGCGAGCGCATCAGTGGACAGTTTGTTTTCTTTGTACAAGTGTGTGTGTGTGTGTGTGTGTGTGTGTGTGTGTGTGTGTGTGTTTGTCCATCAACCAGCCGGCCACGCACGCACAACCCACGCAAGCTAACTCACTTCTCAAGGCAGAGCTCCTCAGTTTGTTTTTTTCACCACACAGCTCTCGAAGTCTCCCCTGCGACCTCCGGAACCAGCTCCTCCCCAATGGCCCCCGCCCCATTCCTCAGGGCCCAGGGGAGCCCAGCCACACCAAAGCACCCGGCACTACCCCCACTGACGTCAGGTAGCTTTGCCCCCAAGTCGCCCTTAGAAACTGTTGTCAAAACACAGCCGCAGTCCCAAAGGCGAAAAACGACGGCTTCTTTTCCTCAAGTGTCCGGAAGCGGAAGGAGGAATCGCTTCACTTTCACTTTTGAAATGATCCCCTCAGATATCCATTAAGTCAGTCATTCTCAGCTGTACAATAATACAACTTCAGAAATAATAATCTAGCCATTTAAATGCAAAGTTGTTTTTATTCTTATGCACATAGTGGATTAAACTTCCTTTCAAGTACCACATCCAGTGCTCCCTTTATGTAGCAGTGATGCTAATTTACAGCTTGGCTGTTCAGTGGCTTATGTTAAGTGCTGAACAATGCAACTAAAGTAGTATGCTTTGTATGCAGAGTACGTACAAGTGCTCTTTGTATCTAATTACAAGGACATTTACAGCAAACTGTATTTGCAATAATTTAAGACTTCAGTGTTAAAGGACCATACTGGCCATTTTGCATGTTTGAGCCTAATATATTCAATTTTCATANCTTCAGTGTTAAAGGACCATACTGGCCATTTTGCATGTTTGAGCCTAATATATTCAATTTTCATACAGTAACATTACTGACAATCATAAAGCATACTACTGGAACAGTGAATTTAAAAAAATTTTTTCCTACCAGACTGCCATTGGTTTCAGTTCGTTCTGGTATGCTATAACAAAATAAAATGCTAAAAATGCTTCCTAGTGGTGCATTCAAGTGCTCTAGTAGTGAAAAACTGACAACAGGAAGCATTTTCAGATCACTCTGCGCTTTTTATTGCACTTAAACGCTAAAATTATGTAACTTCTAAAAAAAAAAAAAACCTGAACATGTGTTGTTTACGGTGATGGATTACCTATCCCAAGAACGTTTCAACTATCAACAAGTTGATTTTAATAGCATACCAGAATGAACTGAAACCAATGGGAATTGGGAATGGGAAACCAATATGGGAAGAGACTGCGATTGTTGTGCATGGTGTGAAAAAAAAGAAAACGTGCTGTGTTAATATTCTGCAAGTCTACTGCTGTTAATATCAGCTGCGGCTATTAATATCAGCTATTGTTTTTACACTGATAATTCACTGTAGTTGAGTGTTTGGCTTGATTTGTTTTGTTGCTTTTTGAAATTGGAACTTGCACAGCAGAGATCTAACCTTAGTGTTTTAAACCCTTAAATGTGGACACAGTCTGACAGTAGTTTATGATTGAACCCATGTTGCGTGACTTGCTGCTGCGTTCTTGCAGGGGATCCAGTTTCCATGAGAACGACCGTCTCTCTTCAGTTGCAGCAGAGTTGCATTTCAAATCCCTCAGCCGTCATTCCAGCCCCACAGAGGACAAAGAAGGTCGGTGCACTTAGCTGATCTGCTCATCACACTAGCTTCTGTCGCGCTATGTGGTGCAAGCATACCTCAACGATTGGCTGATGTGCTTTCTGTCTCCAGAGCCCTCCTACCCTAAGGGAGACCCCAGCAGTGCTGCACGCCGAAGCTGGGAGCTCCGCACCTTCATCAACCAGTCCAAGGGTAGGAATGTCAAGTGAACTGGCAACGCGCCGTATGAAATGCCGTCCCATTGTTCATTTTTCATTTTTTCATTTCATTTTATTAGAATCCTGACCATAAAAATGGTATGGAGTACAAACAATACATATAACAATACATATGAAGGCAGGCAGTATGGGTGACAAAAGAAAAACAACCTAAATCACTTAAAATTAACACATTTTGTAAAACGGCACCAAGTTTAAGGATCATTTTTGGATTCTCCAACTGCAATAACAAAACCAACTTAAACATAGATGGACATTTAACATAATACTTCAGCAAATACTTTTCTCTAGATTGCATTATTTCTATATTTGTGCATTCAAACAGAACATGATATTCATCCCCAACACAGTTGTCGTTGCATAATTTACATATTCTGTTTTTCCTTTCTCACCTCATATATCTTCCAGTAACCTTAGGAATTCTAGAATTATTAAGTCTAAAGTCACAAATTGCTTGTCTCTGCCCCCTATTTTGTTGCAATAAATACTTTTCAAACTTNTAAGTCTAAAGTCACAAATTGCTTGTCTCTGCCCCCTATTTTGTTGCAATAAATACTTTTCAAACTTAAAGTCCTTAAATTCAACATAAAGGTCACAAGATGACATGTGCCATAGCTCACTAGACCACTTCTGTAGAAACTGATCTTCTAGTCTCTGTTCAATAGTTTCTTTTTAAGCCAGTTAATTTTGTCACAGTTACTGAAAACCAGAGATATAAAAATCCACATTCATCTAAAATTAATCCAAAATCAATGATTAAACTTATCCCCACTTGCTTTCTCCTGTTTTAGATACAGCAGCACGGCAAAGCCCCATGGAGGCCGTCCGCTGTTCCATTCGCAAGTTTGAGGAAGAACGTTACGCCGTGATGAAACAGCGCAACATCATTGGCCAAGTGTGCCACACGCCCAAGTCCTATGATAATGTCATGCATGTTGGGCTCAGGAAGGTAACCTTCAAGTGGCAAAGGGGCAACAAGATAGGTACGACTCCACTCGGACCACTTTTGTATTTAATTTCACTAATACAAGAGCAAAAAGTGATGTTGATGTGTCAATGAAAACAGGTGAAGGCCAGTATGGGAAGGTGTATACCTGCATTAACGTCGACACTGGAGAACTCATGGCCATGAAGGAGGTAGTAACTCAGATCAGTTTAATGGCTTTCAAAAAGAATCACGGCTCAAGTGTGACATAATGTGTCATTCCTCGTTACTTTCCTCGTTTTCCAAACAGATTCGATTCCAGCCGAACGACCACAAAACGATCAAGGAGACGGCAGATGAGCTGAAAATATTTGAAGGCATCAAACACCCAAACCTGGTGCGTTACTTTGGTGTGGAGCTCCATCGGGTAAGTGAGATGTGTGTTTATGTCATCTTAGGCACCGTGCGATTCCCAGATTGCATTTTAAATGAGCTTCGCGTTGTTTTCCCATCCGCCCGTCTGCAGGAGGAGATGTACATCTTCATGGAGTACTGTGATGAGGGCACGTTGGAGGAGGTTTCCCGACTGGGGCTGCAGGAACACGTCATCAGACTCTACAGCAAACAGATCACCACCGCCATTAACGTCCTCCACGAACACGGCATCGTCCATCGGGATATTAAGGGTCAGTTTTACACACCGTCCTTAAGCTTGTACTGTTTCACCGATGCACAATTTACTACTCACCGTTACGTCTTCACACAAAAAAACTGAGAACAATATCAGTTTCAGTATTCCTATAGTTTAAGCTACTAGTGCAGTGCCCGTTGAAAACGTGCCTGTTAGAACCGAGCTAGACTTTATGGTGTGCACCACAGCCTGCCATGAGTGCCTGTGGAGCGGAGCATATGCTGCTGCTTACGGAGCGCATCCTGCCGCGCAGACTACTTTTTATCAGCACAGCTCAATACAAGAACAGCTCATCCAAACAACGTCACGTGACACTGCATGTCCTTGGGTCCTGAGCAATAAACCTGCCAAATATCAACTTCATACAGTGCCAGGTTCTAGAGATGTTGCCACAGATGGACGGACAGAGAAACTGTCGTTAAAGACAGAGATGTATCTATGACATTTGCCCAGTGCTGATTCTTTCTGCACATTTTTATATCAGGAGCCAACATCTTCCTGACATCATCAGGCCTGATTAAGCTGGGCGACTTCGGCTGCTCTGTCAAGTTGAGGAACAACACTCACACGATGCCGGGGGAGGTGAACAGCACACTTGGAACTGCAGGTAAGAAATTCTGTGGCGTGTGTGTGTGTGTGGATTACGTGCCACCAGGGGTCAGTATTTTAGACATTCCCCTCTCAAAATCCATGTAAACTCTGAGAAAGTTGCATGTAAACTATTCCTGCCTTATTTTTTATTATTGCCCTTATTTCAGTATATGTCTACTCATCTAGATGCTTATACATTTTTTGTATCCTTGTGCATTTTTATTTATTTAAATGTTTATTTGAATAAGGACTGATGCAGAGACAGGTTATTCAGAGAATAAACTAATGCTACACATCATAGCATTTTTAGCCAGAGCTAGTTTGCAAAGCTTGTTGGGCTTTTACAGAGGTACATAATCCGCAGTACAATCATTAAAATGACTATAAAACAAAATACATACTTACACAATTGAGCAGGCTAGACAATAAAACAATTACATAACCTGCAACATGATATTAATATACAATACAAATACTTATACACTGTCCATCATTAAAATCTGTTAAAATACAGTACAGTCCATTCCTGTAAGGAAGCTATACCGATGATTTAACTGTTCTTTTTCCTTTTATTTATTGTTGCCGAGTGTTGTAGGAATTGTTAAAAGTTTCATGATTTTTTTTTTTTTTTTATATTAATCAGCATACATGGCGCCTGAAGTCATCACAAGAGCAAAAGGCGAAGGCCACGGGCGGGCAGCAGACATCTGGAGTTTGGGCTGCGTGCTCATTGAGATGGTGACTGGAAAGGTAAGGAGGCAACAGAACAGGAAAATCCACCACACGCAGCATACACCTTCAAGCTGCCAGCTTTAGTCATATGTCCTCAAGCTTTTACAAAAAAGCCAAGAGATCACACAGGTTGTGCCGGTTTTTAATGACAGGCAGCAAGTTAAGGAGCTTTTTTGTCTCTGAGATGAATGGACAGACACTTGTGTTTTTTATTAGTGCATGCAGCTGTTTTAATTACCAATCAGTCAAGAGGAACATGATTATAGTTTGTGTCAGGAAGATGTGTTTTTTTTTTTTTTTGTTTGTTTTTTTTCTTAAGTGTTTTTCTTGGTGTGTATGTATGTATGTACACTACAGGCCAGAAGTTTGAGGCCAAACAAAAAACATAATCAGTACACTGTTTGTTTTACAATTAATTGCACAGGAAATGACAAAAATATATAAAATAAATGTAACTAATTAGTTTTCAACAAGAATTTGTCAACATCAAAGCACTTTGAAGTCATTTCAGGCTCAGACTTCGTTTCCGTCAAAGTAACCTCCTCTGGCCACGTCAGAATTCTCAAAACCTTTTGCTTCTCTTTTGAATGGATGTCATTTTGACTTAATTTTGATGAATGTTCTGGATCTTTGTCCTGTTGAAGAATGAAATTTTGACCAATAATTTGTAAACCAGATGAAATCGTGTGTCTTTGAAGGATGGAATAGTAACTCTTTCTTCATAATTCCTTTAACTTGGACTCCAGATCCAGTCTCCAGATCTCTCTCCCCTAAACTCCCCCCCCCCNCCCCCCCCCCCCACAGCATTACTGAACCCCCATGTTTTACATGCAGAGCAGCAGCATGAGCAGACTGTGTACAAGCATACAGCTTCAAGCTGCCAGCTTTAGTCATATATCCCAAAATGATGTGGGAGAAGGCAGACAGCAGCTATTGAATAGAATGTTAAAACACAGCAACAGGGAGTTTGAACACAACAGGAGTGCTGCATTAATACAGACTGATGCCTTCATTAAAAATAATTTCTGTAGCCATAGTGGCTACATAATGTGCTCTTGTTGACAAATTCTTCTTGATTAGTTACATTTATTTTATATATTTTTGTTATTTCCTGTGCAGTAAATTGTAAAACAAACAGATTTATTGATGATTTGTTTAAAATCTGGGGTAGCCTCAAACTTCTGGCCTGTAGTGTATGTAGGTCCCTGAATGGGTTTTTGTTGGGTCTGTTTGACCCCTAAAGCTACTTTAGCAGTTTGAGACAGAAGGAAGGGGGGGGNTGGGGGGGGCTGTAGTTGCAACATGCAACATTTTCAATCCAAGCAACATAACTCCTTTGACTCTGCCTTCCCACTTCCTATAAAATATAGTATAATACATAGTCAGCAGTGAAGAGCAAATATTAACTTAATTTTTTTCTACTTGGTTTGGTTGTTTTTTTAAATGTATGTTTGTATTTCTGTATTTCTCTGAAATTCTAATAATCTCCTGATTCATTTTAACCCAATAAAAACCACCAGTGGGTCTAAAACGTGAATATCTATAAGACTTAATTTTGCAACACAGTTAAATTGAAGTTAAACTTGTCTTTTATTCAACATTCATCAATCATAGGCTTATGCAGAATTTCATTGGTTTTCAGTTCCTGAAGAATACAAAGCAAAAAAAACTTTGCCTGCAAGTTTCTCTGTCTTATAAAATCTGTGAAAGGCAGTTGGTAGCCGACTAGCAAATCAAGCATCTGAAAAGTGAGACTTTTTGGTTAATCTATTAAAAATAGTTTTGTGAAAATTAACAATTTGTGTGCATGTCAGGTCTGTCAAATGCAAAATTTCCCCCCTGAAATAATAAGCTTTGATTTTATTCTTTAACTTAAGTGTCTTTTTATGCATACTTTTTTAAATCCTGTTTTTACTGTATCTGAAAATGTCTCCTAACATGTTTTTAATGTGAACTACATTGAGTCTCCCTCGTGTATGAAATGTGCTATGTAAATACAGTTGTCTTGACTTGTCTTGAAATCCTCAGACTCCACACTTCTTTATCCCTTCCACACCCACTCAGGAACATCACACCACCAAACAGAGCATGTCTGACAGTGAAAATCACTGTCTTTTTTTTTTTCTTATCTCACACAGAGGCCGTGGCACGAGTACGAGCACAACTTCCAGATCATGTACAAAGTGGGCATGGGCCACAAACCGCCCATCCCGGAGAAGCTGAGCACTGAGGGGAAGGACTTCCTGGGTCACTGTCTGGAGAGCGAACCCAAACGCCGCTGGACCGCCAGCACGCTGCTCGACCACCCGTTTGTCAAGGTCAGAGCACGCCGTGACTTTCAGCTCAGTCATGCATTGTAGAAACATTCCTGTTTTATTTATTTATTTTTTTTGAAAACTCCACTCTGACCCAGTATCAAAAACTAACACGTATCTAGCTTTTATTGCAGGGCTGTTGTTTTGAATTGCTTTCGTTACCATGGGCGTACCGAATAAACTGATAAGTTTAGTGTATCTGGGTCAGTGTGTGATCAGTCACCATACCAAACTGGCATATGACTGTGAAGGAATTCACCGTCGCTATGGTTACTCTGCACTCAGATTGTTGCCTGTACTGCAGTTAAGGCAAAAAAGCTGAGTCAGCGCTATACATTCGCTGTTCACTTAATATACAGTATGTCACTTCTTGCTTGACTGGCTTGCAACAGGAAGTACGCCAGGTGAGGAAATGCCTGATCAGAAAGCTTTTGTAAAATGATGGGATGGCTTGAGTAATGGAATACAGCAACAATGATTTATGTCCTTTTCAATCTGCCAATGGTGTTTTCATGCCATTTGATTAAAAAAAAAAACAAAAAAAAACATCAAATTAATGTCTAAATCACATGAGAATTTATAAAGTAATGAGTTTGTCACCAAACAACTTCCTGTCTTCCGTGCATCTCAGGTTTGCACGGATGAAGAATAAACGGGACCTGCTCTGGCTTTGAAGTTTACAAAATAAAGCACTACTGTTCATGCTGTCAACAAAAAGAGAAAAAAAAGATGTGGACATGGAGACGAGGACGTTATGGCCGGAGACACACGGAGATAAACTGAGGAACTGTACAATATCATTTCACAGGACAAGTGGACCTAAGAAGTCGAGGGTCGTGTCTTGATCTACTTATGGACTGAGGCGGGGGGGGGCGGGGGCAGACTGTATATACTGTAAGAATAGAATTGGCTTTAATTCTTGTATAAACAATATTGTAATGTTAAAGTTATTATTTCCACATTTGTTGTTGTCACTGATGGAAAAGCTCCGATAAGGCAATGAGGAATACATTTTTTTTTTTTTTTTTNGGTGGGGCGGTGTGTTTTAGTCACCCTTTAAACTCAAAGGAGAGAGAGGTCTGGCCTTCCATCTCTGGGTGTAATAAGCCTGAAAGAAAGGAAGTAGGACACGACACAAACGCATCCAAAGCACGGGCGCAAGGAAGGATCCTTTCTGTATTTATCTTTGCCGACAAGTAAACGTCAAGTTGGTACTGATGTGTTTTTCTGGAACAAAGTCACAAATGTATTTGCTGGTGAAGAGCTTTTCACTTAAATGGAGCACAGCCAACTGAAGAGGAGAAATGGGGTCCTCTCTTCCTCCCTGCTGCTGAACATGAAACATCCACACGATCGTACGGACAGTGACACACAACTTCTGGTCCTCTGCTGGTCCTACAGTGTTTGCTATGTACAAACAATATTAATAAACCAATCCTTTTTTTTTTTTTTTTTTTTTTTAAATGGAATGTGTGTCATCTTTCACCACAAAAATAACAGATTATTGTGCTGTACGTTGCCATCAAACAGGCCATTCATCAGTTGGGTGAGCACTGCAATATTTGCATCATGAATTGAGAATGTAGTGAAGCCATAATTTCATCTAGTCTTGCAGAAACTGAATCCACTCAGCTCTGGCCTCTTTCATAATCTTAAAGGACCATACCGGCCATTTTGTATATTTGAGCCTAACGTATTTGATTTTCATACGTTACTGATAATCATTTCCCAAAGGATATAACTGTATTTCAGCTTTCTTGATATTTTGCAAAATCTCTTAATCGTTCAAAATCAAATATTGAAGCGACACACCCACCTTAAAAATTGATGTTTCGACCTTAAATTAATTGACCTTAAAAATTGATTGCAGCCTTATGAAGTCACAGTTGTTTACATTTTTCCATAAATGCAGGTCTTCTTTTGGGACTATATTCCCCGGTGGAAGCATACATTCACTCCANTCCATAAATGCAGGTCTTCTTTTGGGACTATATTCCCCGGTGGAAGCATACATTCACTCCACACTTTCTTATTGCACTTAAACGCTAAAACTGTAACTTTGAAAAAAACCTGAATACATGTCTTGTTTATGATGATGGATTACCTATCCCAAGAATGTTTCAAGTATCAACAAGTTGATTTTAATAGCATACCAGAACGAACTGAAACCAATGGCGGTCTGGCAAGTAGGAACATTTTCTTTAAGTCACCATTCCAGTAGCATGCTTTGGGAAATGACTGTCAGCAATGTTACGTGTATGAAAATTTAATATGTTAGGCTCAAACATGCAAAACAGTCGGTATGGCCTTTTAACGTCTTGACTTTCTGGAGTGTAGATTTCAACGATTACCCAGAATGCACTGTGCTTTCAAAGCTAGTTAGCTTGTCGGGTTGGTAGCGTCCCGTCAAACTGGTGTTTATTCTGCTCTTAACAGTTTGCAGATTGGTAGCTGGAACATGGAGCAGCTCTAGTCAGGATTCCTCAGTTGTTTAGGAGAGCCTCCTTGTTTCCGTAGGTGGAGCCCCTGTTAATTTCAGTCTGGCCAATCATCCAGCGAACTCCCAGCGACACTGAAAAGGAAAGATTAATAAAATAAATCTAAAAGAAATCACAAAGGAGAGGTTCTGAGAGTATTTATATGATGCGGTTATTTCCACAGTAAATCTCCGCATTTGTGAAAACACACAGTTTGTCATTTTGAGACTGTATATAAGATCTAATCATTTAGGCCTGACATAAAACCAACACGTGATCATTTCAAGTTAGTTCAGATATGTTTGTGTTTTTGATCTTTTTGTCATTTAAATCCCACCATTTAAAAAATGGGCACAAACTGGAGCTTATTTACCATGAAAATTTGAACACGCTCTTCATGACCCCATGCTTTTAGAGAACTCACCTTTCTCCATTTCATGTTCGAGTACAACTATTCCAATAGATGATTTTCATTTTTCTTAATAAGCATGTAAAAGAGGGCATGCCTGAGTGCTGTAAAGACATGCTCCCAAGACTGTTAAGTCATACTCTCCAAAAGAAAAGGGAAAACTTACATTTGACTTGTCAAATCTGCTGCTTTATGGAATGTTTGGACAAAGAGGAGCTTGTTAAATTGAAGGAAGAAGCATTAAACCCATTTCAGGGTGATGTCACCATGAGCATAAACCAACGCAGGAAACCAACCTGCAGAGCAGAGAGCCACGGAGGCTACGATGGTAAGTACTGATCCAGAGCTGAACAGCTGAGCCAGTAACAGGCCGAGTGGGTAGAGGGCCAAACAGGACCAGAAAACCCAGTTGATCAGGTCCCAGGGTCGGCGTGGACAGCTCACTATAGTACCAGGAAAACGCCCCGTCTGTGTGTAATGCTCCTGAAAGCTATCCTGCACACACACACAGGCAAATTACTGCAGTCTCAGTGAAGAGTGTGACCAGAATCTAACTAACTTGTGTAGCAAAAAAGCACGAAAATCTGAATTTTGTCTCCATTGATCTGTCATATTAACCTTTTCTTGATAGAGCTTATGGAGCCAAGCAGCACACTCTGCCTCGTCATCTGGCACCGACTCTAAGGGGATTCTCCTGCAAGCAAACGGAGAGGTCAGATCTCTCAGATGACTCAGTAAACAGAAGCAAGATATGAAATAAACAGGATATGAAATGAATGGTCATGAGTGGCTGCCATTCTTGCAAAGTTTTTTTTTTTTTTGTACCTTACATATAAATCGGCATGATATTTCTTTCCATTAAGAACTCCAAGCAAACTTGGGACTTCTTTGTTTCTGAAGTTCAGCGTGGAATCGTATACAGCCGCAACTACACGACAGGAGAGAGAGCATGGATTAGCACTTACTGACAGAACTTACTTGATTTGCAAATCTGTCTGATAGTTACTAACGCCCATATTTAAATACTTCATGAGGAGGTTTGATACTAACCTTTTCCTCTGAGGTTTTGGACGGTCAGCCAGAATCCTTTGGTCCTGGGCAGAAGATGATACTTCAGTTTGGGCAAACCTTTGCTCTCAGCCACCTGCATGCTGATCTCATGCTTCTTTGCTGTGAAGCGTGTTCCTTCACAGTGAAGCAAGAACTACCCCCAGAAATTAAATTGTCCATTAAAAGCATTATTCAATCTTTAGCTCAGATATCTCGACATCAAAATGTTGTCCATAATGCTGAATCTTACCCAGAAGTTTACTGGGTAATCTAGCAGATTTTGAAGACTCTTAGACACCGTCCTTCGGTCCTCCTCCCATTTCCTCTTGCAGAAAACAATCTCCAGGAAGTACCACATCCAACCGATTACAGGTACATATGCGAGCTCTTTTTTAGCCAACACTTTGGAACTCTGAAAAACAGAAAGCATGTTAAAGGACTTTGGGATGGAATCAAAGCACGCATACCTGCTGGGACACTTTCTCTTACCCCAAGAACACCGAATCTCTCACAGAAAGTCCAACCGCACAGGAAGTCTATCTCAAAGTTGTGGTTGAGGACCACAATTGCATTCTCATTTCCAAACAGTGTGGAATTCTCTGGGTCTGAGTAGAGTGTACATTCTGTTCCAGACCACCACTCCAGAGCGGCCACCATCTCTGAGGATGAAGAAAGACGCATGCCTTGTGAGTAAGAGCAAAACTCCTTGACCTTGTGCAAAGAAAGAGTAATTGTACTGCAGGCATGCAAGAGTTTCAATGTGTATTCAAGCTAACAGATTTCTTTCTTCTGTATAGTAAACACAGAACAGGAGCGTATCTAAAGTATGTTCCCAGGGTCCTATGTTCCCCAGTTTCATATTCTGTTAACACACATTAAGTATGTGTTAAAAATAACCCTAACCCATTATGTGCTCTATTGTGCTATACGGAGCTGGGGAACATAGGACCCTGGGAACATAGGAATGACTTCCACAGGACCACCTCCCAGGCATACTGTTTTTTGTTTTTTTTTTTTCTTTTTCCCAGGGAACTCTAACAGCTAACAGACAAGTAGAAACAAAGCACTTACGGCTAGCGATGCAGTAGGCCAATCTGCAGTTGATCCTGCGGGCCAGCTGCTTACTGACCAGCCACAGCGGCAACATGCAGAGCTGCAGCAGGTTAATTATGAGGCCGCTGACCAGGAACACGTAGCAGATGATCAGGTGGCACAAGAACTGGGATTTCAGCAGCTGCAGGAGGCCCATTGCTCTGTGAAGATCAGACAGCATGAGGCAAGAAAGCACAAGTTTGCAGCTCCTCCCACAGTGGGAAGATCTGTCATTCAAGCCCATGTCACCAAGTCACCAGCTCCAGTCCTATGCTGTGACAGTAGCCGTTTCACAGCCCTCATCCTGCTCTGAATGGATTTTTTTTCTTCACCTCAATGGAGCCTTTGAGCTCTGGCGTGCATAAACTGCAAAGCACGGTGCTCACGAGCTTCACACTGTGCACCTTCAGCTAATCGCAGCCAAGTTTTATCACAGCATTTACTAAAAGACAAGTTAAAAATGCAGTTAGTCTCTGCTTTCCTGCTCCAAAAAGACAGGAGCGGAGATTTAATATGTTTGATGGCCTGCAAGTGTGCAAAGTGCCAACAAGCATCCCAAAAGTCTTCAAGCAGCATTTCCGTGTGTGTGTGTGTGTGGGGTGAGATGCCATAAGAGAAAAAACACATTTGAGTAAACAGGGAATAAAATAATGAAAATGATTAAGATTTTTACTTACACTACTGTGCAATAATTTAGACATTGTACATTGTACTCATCTTTGTGAATCAGTATATTTGTATTTGTACATATTGTATATATAGTAGTTCTAGTTTCTAGATTAGCATATAATTCTTTGTAAATTTAATTTGTAAGTTTTTGCATTTGCAGTACTTCACTTTATTGTTTTTATTGCACCTTATGTAACTTGTACTATTGAGCAACCTTGGCACAATAATTTGCCTCGGGATAAATAAACGTTGACTTATCTTATCTTATTTGAAACGGGTGTGGTAAATAAAATAAAAAAAAGTCCTGCCTATAATAAACACAAGACAAACATGCACAAACCCTAAATCCAACCAGATGAATTACCT
The DNA here is from genome assembly GCA_014773175.1 of Lucifuga dentata. Taxonomy (NCBI): domain Eukaryota; kingdom Metazoa; phylum Chordata; class Actinopteri; order Ophidiiformes; family Bythitidae; genus Lucifuga; species Lucifuga dentata. The sequence continues at coordinate 8,061 of VXCM01001050.1, read as the reverse complement.
TTCTGTCTCCTGTCTTTCAGCTCCTTTAAATCTTTCTGGCCGTCAGACCTTCCACCTTTCAAAGACAGAGAAGACAAACAGGCTAGACGTCCACGCACACGGTGTATCCCTTTTCTGCTTTAGATTTTAGGTGGATGACAACCCACGATCACATGTCTTCGTCACTCTCGGCAGTCCAAGGAAACTTCCCTGTAGCAAGAACCTCACCCACCAGAAAACCACGCCCAGCAGCCAGGATGGAGACTTGTGCCCACTCTGCTTCCTTCTAGAACCTCTGGAGCCAGACTGTCTGCAAAGATCCTTTATGTTTAAGAGGTTATATCACAGTGTAGCACCAATAAATGCAGCTAAATTTGGCAGAGGGTGCTGGAAATATCCGTTTATGTCATGGTGCTGTACGTCGCTGTATCTATCTGCTGCATCTACACGTAATAACCACAGATAAAACAATATAAATCTACTTTTGCGCACATTAAACATAGATTCATTCCCAACAACTAGCCACAAAGAGTACATCTTTAACTACGGGATACCTGCGGGTTTTTATTTTGTGCGTAATTTGGTTGAAGTAAATTTTTATAAGATGAGCTATTTCAATACAAAAGCGTACATATGCAAACATTTTCTGATGCAAATTCACTCACTTTGTGTGTCATGATTTAAAAATATCACAGACTGAGATTTCTCTGTTGTTTGTCCTCTCTGTCGTTGACTTTATTGGGTAACAGGAAATAAACGTTAGCAAAATGGGAGGGGGCGCATGCGTAGTTCCTTCTCTCTCTCTCTCTAAAGGAATTAAAGCAATCCCAGAAAATATTTTAATATATATCACAGTCTTTATGGTCATAAAACCATACCATACCAGAGGAAATGCTGTAAGTGTCACTAAACAACTACTGCTGCTTGCGTGTGTAAAACCGGGTTAAACTGACGACTATGAGCAGTTAGAAAACAGATAACCACTTAGAAATGTGATCATCTGTAGATTATAAAGTCAGATTGTTCTGCACGTGGACCTTTGTCAAACTGTTCACGCTAATTGTTACAGTAGTAATCAGAGGAGAATATTTCATTATTTTATGATCGTGTAGACATGAAGGTCCAGAGGGCTGTACCACGAAGCTTTCAACAGAGCCATGCTTTTTTTTTTTTTTTTTTTTTNTTTTTTTTTTTTTTTTTTCTTAGCTGGCTCCACACAGCCTAAAACTCCAGTCAGGGATAACGGCTACCACGACGGTGGATATCAACCGTCTTCGTCAACCCTTCATCAAGCTCTGTGGGCGTGTCCGCCATGTACCTCTACCGGACAAAATGGACCAATCAGAGGTGTTTATTTCAGGAGTTCAATAGTTATCATGCAGCGCTATGAAGATTTCAAAACTATCATAACTGTTAAAAGCAAAAAGCAACACCGTTGCTGCAAATAAGGCTAGCGAGGAATTGAATCTGATTATTACTGTAACACTTAACATGAACAGTTTAACTAACGTCCACATGCAGAACAATCTGACTTTATAATCCACAGATCATCACATTTCTAAGTGTTTCACTGCACAGAGAGTTAAAATATAAATGTTTGTCAGCGTTAGTGAACTTTTCCAAACGGGATGTTTTATTAAACATGTCAGTGGATTTTGTTGGTACAGATCAATACAGCTGTTGTGACGATATAAGAGGAGTTATTTTATTGTTTTATTTATCATTCAGAGCTGCACTGAACACATAAACATTTCAATCAGACAAAATTAAATATAAATAATCAGAGTAATTTAACACCTGAGATGTTGCTGTTATTTTTCTGTTCGCATGTTTGATGAAACTCATGCGGTTTTCACGTGTTTTCACTGACTTGTAGAAATATTGTAGTATGTTACCTACTCTGAAATCCAAATTTAAGTCTAAAGAATAGCTGAATATTCTGAACGAATACTCAACTACTTGTAAAACACCAATAAATATATTTTGTTATGTTTGGAATGGTACCTTGGTAAAGTTTACACAAAAATACAGGGGAGTGTAATACTTTTAGCCAGTACTGTACAAAATGAGAGCCCGACCCACACTCCTGACCAGTTAGTGAGGTAATGCTCTATTTAGTTGTTTGCCAACCGCCATAAAACACCAGGAGAAGAAGAAGAACACATTCCAACCACAGGATTAAATTACACTTTAAACTGGAAAACTCCTAACAGGGATGTGTACAAACTGTAACGAACCGGAAACAGTAAAGCATGTATTATTGGAGTGCATAGCATACGCTGAGAAGTGGAACGAGTTATTTAAAACCTTTAAGAGTACAAAACATAGTAATTTTTCACTAGAGGGTCTCCTAAGCAAGTCTGTCAGCAAAACGTATAAGTATGTAATTTTTTTTTTTTTTTTTTTTTAAGGAAATCGGTATTCTGAGAGGATTTAATCTTTTTCTTCTGTAAACTTTTGTTCCCCACTCCAGTCCAGTTGGTGGCGGTAATGCACCTATAAGCTGACTTGCCAACCGCCAAATAAAAGAAGAAGAAGAAGAGCAAAACATTCCGACTGGTGGTTGACTTCTCTTTAGTCGAAAATTTGGTGATTATTATTCCTGTTTGCGTTCAGTTCTTCTCTACATTCACGAGAAAAGAAACGTTACATCATCTGTGCGTAAGGAAACATCTTTCTGATTAGAAGCGCTGCTCGAATTTTAACTCAATAACTCGTTTCTTGATAATAGACTACTGAAGTTAGCTTAGCTTGCTAGCTAGAAGGGGAAACAACACGGTGCTAGCCAAAGGGACCGATAGAGAGTTTTTGAAGGAGTTTCGAGGAAAAAGTTTTAGTGGTGTCAAAATGTCTAAATTGCAGATGCTGAGAGAGCTGGGGAATCAGCGATCAGCTGCGGCTGATAAAGAGATACGTGGACTGTGTGAAACAACAGTTGCAGAATACCAGGAGGAATTATCTCGTTCAAAACAGGAGAAACGACGACTAATCAAACCACTGAAAGCTGCTTTTAACCCTGAAGTTCGGTTACACGGAGCAGATTAGTTCACTTTCACTGTTTTATTATGACTTTCAAACAAATTTCCGATGGTAAATCTATGCAGATCAGTTACGATCTGCATTAGTAGGGATACTTGAAGGAACTATATAAGAAAACTTTTAAAAGTTACATAAATCATTTATCCTAAGCATTTATTCCCACCCTGCCCATCTTCCAAACCCATCACACCCATTATCATTTGTTGTGTAGTGTGGGTGCACAGTATACCAAGGATTATTGACCAAAATTACACCCCTAAAAACATTTATACAAAGGAGAACTGATGTGGAATTAACAATAAGCATCAGTTAACCATGATGCACCATTATGTGCACAATGCTATGTTTCATTTGTGCATGCACAACTAATTACTAAGCATTTTATTACAATTCTAACTTTCAAACTAAGCCACCAAAATTATCAGATGTTGAAATTAATCAGATGTAAAACATTTAACAGACTGATTCCTTGTGCCAACATTATGACTGTTTGGCCACATGAAGGCACTTTTGAGTGGATCAGTCCTCAGCAGCTGAAACAAAGAGTTATTACCCATCGCAGAAACTGATTAGTTAATGCCTCTGTTGAATTACACCTGAGGTAAAAGTCAAAATCAAGTAACACAAAATAAACGTCCATTTTACATTTTGTATTTCTGTCGATCACAACTTGAGGTTAAACGTTTTTTGTCCATTGTCTTTTCAGAGTTTTTCCTGTCCAAAAGGGATTGTCTCTGTTAGAGAGAGTGAGAGTATGTGTGTGGTGAGGAGGATGGTGTGTGTGTGTGTCTGTCTGTCTGTCTGTCTACGACAGTTCTGTGTCCTTAGATGTTTTTGTTCTGAATGCAGGTTTGTTTACGGGAGTCAGTGCGTCTGATTTTTGGGAAGAGGTGAGCTTCTTCCTGCTGAGTGATCTGAAAGAAATGATTTGCAGCAGAATTTGGGCAGTAAAGACAATGGCACCCTGGGGTCTAAAGGGATGCGGGTTGTCAGTCTGCAGGCTCAATTAGCATGAAACAGTCATGGATGTTGGAGAATCAAAGGGTTAATTCCAGATGCTACACTAGTCTAGTTGAACCAGTTCTCAATTTAATTGGGTTGGTTGATTAACTAAGGGGGCAGTTACTTTTTCAGATGGTGATCTGAGTATTAGAGAGCTTTTTTCCTTTGATAAAGAAATGTTCTTTTGACAAGCTTGGGCAAAAATTAGATCATATTTTCTCCATAAAGTGTGTTTCTGTATTCTCTGCAGACATCCAGCAGCTGTTGGTGCAGCAAGAGAGGAGGTCCAGTCTGGACCAGGAGGAGCCTGAGCCATCACACATTAAAAAGGAGGAAGAGGAGGAACTCCTGATCAGTCAGGAGGAAGAGCAGCTTCACGATCTGGAGGAGGCTGATATCACCAAGCTCCTTTTCACTCGTGTCATTGTGAAAAGTGATGAAGATGAAGAGAAAGTTCAGTCCCCAAAGCTTCACAACCAAACTGAAGTGAAAAGAGAGTCAGAGTCTGTAAGCAGCAGCTCCACTGAACGAGAAGCTGATGAAGAGGACTGTGGAGGACCAGAACCAGCCAGGAACACATATCCAGGTATTCATTTATGACCCTGTAGTAATGACGAGACTTCTGACTCTTGAAAACCTGAGACTGAGGACAGTGAGGATTGAAGGAGATCAGGGAACCTCAGTCCAAGTCTAACATCATTTCTTAATATATGCCAGTATGTTGCTGTTTAATATTCATGTATGGCAAAAAGTTTTCTAGATTGAGTTTGTGGCAAAACAGATTATATTGCTAATGGAAATTAGTGACAGAATGAGTTCATCAAAACACACACTAATTAACTCTTACCAAAGATAGTGGGACGTCACATAAAGATGATGATGATGATGATGATTAACTGTAAGTTACCTGACTCATAATGCACAATACTTTTGGACTGGGCAATGAAAGCTGTGTTACAAGCCTGATAATTATATGAGAGCAAAGCAGGTATTATTTAGGTTGAACTTCATATTGATTTAGGCATACATAGTTTTCAGTAGAGGCATTAGGTGCTTTCCTTTTCTGGAAAAGCACCTAGTCTCCTCAGAGACTTTAAAGGCGCAGTAGTTTCTGAACCATTTGTAGTTTTTTGTTTTTTTTTTTTCTCCTGGCTAGGTACTCTGGTGATTTAGGATTTGCTGGGTGGAGCTCACAAAGCTGAACATCTCTGATTATTCAGACACAAACTTTCCCAGGCAGACAACTGCCTTTCTTAAATAGTCACATTTGAATTTTTGCACAAAAAAGTGCTTTAGCACTAAAGGTTCAGAATTAAAATAGGAACGATATTTAAAAGGCAACAAATATTTTGAACATAATTCGGTATAAATGTGAAGTTTCTTAAATCTGTCTCTCCAGTTCTGGTTATGTGAAAAAAAAAAAAAATTTTGATTTCATCTTCATTATTTGTTTATTTATTTTAGAAGTTGTCTTCTGTGAATCAAAGTACACTAGCTTTGAAGAACAGGCCATTCTCACTGAAAATTGTGTTGAACAGTTTTCCTCATGGTGGCACTACAGCAACCATCAGATGTTTAAATTAAACCTTTTGTGTCAAGATGAACAGTTTCCCTTCAACTCTATCATGTGTTTGTGTTTTCTCTGCAGAGATCCAGCAGAGTTGGAGCCTCAGCGTGAAGCAGGAGGAGTCAGAGTTCCTGCATGTTAAAGAGGAACAGGAGGAACTTGGGACCAGACAGGAAGGAGAGCAGCTTCAAGATCTGGAGGAGGCTGATATGACCAAGTTTCCATTCACTCTTGTAACTGTGAAAAGTGAAGATGATGACGACAAAGTTCAGTCCTCACAGCTTCATCAAAGCCAAACTGAGGAGAACAGAGAGGCAGAGCCTCTAGCAAGCAGCTCAACTGAACAGACTGAAACAGGAGCTTATGTAGAGGACTGTGGAGGACCAGGACCAACCAGGAACTTAGATCCAGGTATACAACCAGCAGGTAATGAGAAGATTTCAGGCTCTTTTGAATCTGAGACTGAAGACAGTGGGGATGATTTGAAAGAGACCAGAGAATCTCACTCAAGCTTTAACACTCATGACATCCATGACAGTGATATGGGATGTAAAACTAGCAAGAAAAGTTTTAGCTGTTCTGAGTGCAGTGCAGCATTTAAGAACAAGGGAAATCTGATGAGTCATATGAGAACTCACACAAGAAGTAAGCCTATGAGTTGCTCAGTTTGTGGTAAATCTTTCACTCACAATGCAAAGTTAAATTATCACATATGTCATTCAGGAGCAAAGCCTTTCAGCTGTTCCATATGCAATAAACTGTATAAAAGGAAGGAAGACCTTGTGAGACACATGAGAATCCACACGGGAGAGAGGACATTTAGTTGTTCACTGTGTGGTAAAAAATTTACAGTAAATGGAGATCTGAAGACACACATGAGATTCCACACAGGAGAGAAGCTGTTTAGTTGTTCACTTTGTGGGAAAAAATTTACAATAAATGGAAATCTGAAGACACACGTGAGAACCCACACAGGAGAGAAGCTATTTATCTGTTCATTTTGTGGGAAAAAATTTACACTACATGGGCATCTGAAGAAACACATGAGAACCCACATAGCAAGTAAGCCTTTTAGTTGCTCAGTTTGTGGGAAAACATTTACAGAAAATGGAACTCTGAAGAAACACATGAGAATCCATACAGGAGAGAAGCCGTTTAGTTGTTCAGTTTGTGAAAAAAAATTTACAGAAAATGGACGTCTGAAGAAACACATGAGAACCCACACAAGAGAGAAGCTGTCCACTCGCTAATTATGTGGGTAAAAATCTTTAAAGAAAATAAAAATCTGAAGATTTACATGAAAAGTCAAAAACAAACCATTTACTATATATACTCAAGTATTAGCCGAGTTTTTATTACCAAATTTCACAAAGCAAATCAGGAGGTGGCTTATACATGAATTCAAATTTGATCCCACAGAAGGAAATTTCCAGGGGTGTAAATACTACCCATTACCACTACCCATGGAAAATAGTTTAAATCATACCTTAGAATGAGATAAATCCTGACATCTTATCCAGCACATTTTGCAGCGGCCAGTAAGCGCTGTTGTGATTGGTCAGTTACGGTAATCAGCTGCTGAAATAAATATCATGTTTACCGATATTCAAGGCATTTCTTGGTTAATTATCAAATGTTTAATTTGGGAAAAGTGAAATCAAATAAGTTATTATTTTTGAATATTTATATCTTAACTGATTGATTAGGTGATGATCACCGGTTGCTTCACGTCTATAGACGCTCAGCTGGAGGCTGATCAGTGTTTATGTGGAACGGGGAAGCAGTATAGTTTTTGACCTCGCCTAATGTCATGTTTTGTTATTTTGATTTTGAAAATAAATAAGTTATGAAAAGAACAACAGCGTGATTTTATCATTCCGGTGTGAGTCAGGAAGAGAAGCCCCGTTAAAGCGGTGAAGTTTTAAAACAACTGCCACAACTGGTACGTGGATTATTTTCAGAAAATCAGAGGATTACTATGATAATACCAAGAAAAACAGGTAATTTGCTAAACAAATAAATTGATGCAACATCAGGGGTTGGGCTTATACACAGGTTTCTTTACAAATCTAAATTTGCAGGGAAAAAAAATCAGGGAGTCAGCTTATAAACAAGATATACCTGTATACTGTAGTTGTTTAGAATGTGGTAAAAGATTTACACAGAATTCTAAAATGTCACATCAGTCTACATTAAGGAGGATATCCTCAGATGTAGAGTTTTGAGGCTGAAGATTTAATTTGCAGTCACAAGTTAAAAATGATATACATCAAGAGCAGCAGTAGATAAGACTTTAACTTGCATAAAGTTTTCTTTTTTGGATAAATGTTGAAGGCATTTCTGAAAACTTAACTTCCACAAATGCTGAAAAATCTGTAGCATAAATATATATTATGCATAACAGTAGTATATGAATATTAATTAAGATAAAGCAGTGGTATGCAAAGTTGCAATGTTAAGATCATAATTTCAAT
>VXCM01001049.1:67334-152528 GCA_014773175.1 Lucifuga dentata | reverse complement strand
ACTCGGCCTGTCTTGGACAATCCTGCTTGTCGTTTTCCCTGGAAACCACTTCTGCCTTCTGTCCCCAATTCCGATTCTGGTTCCTGCGACTGGGTTCCCCGTCTGTCAGTTTCTGTGTAGGCACTTTGTTCTGCCTGCTTCTGTGTTGGACTGAGAACTCCATTAAAGAACTTAACTTGTCAAAGTTGTACNTGCTTCTGTGTTGGACTGAGAACTCCATTAAAGAACTTAACTTGTCAAAGTTGTACTGTGTGCTGCATTTGGGTCCAAACCCCACCCATCACACTTTTCAGGGATAAATTAAAGGCCTATAATGCCAACAATGTTTGCTTTGCCTGCATGTAACTGAAGATGTTTTTGCTATCCAGGTTTTTACATCCAGTAGGCATTCCTGTTATCACAGCGGGTTGAGTTCAGTAGAATTTATTGGAAGGTACTGTTTAGAGTCACTAGCATAAAAATTGCAAGAAATGAAATGATAATGAATAAAGTTGCCCAGAGGAAGTGTATAAATGAAAAATAAATAGGGTCCAGAATTGACTCTGGAGATATATCATACTTAGTAATTGACCATGAGGAGACATATAGTATATGGCTTAGTCATCTCAGTAATGGATGGCTGAAATTTTATCTACAGCAGAATATTAACTACTTTAAAAAGCAATTTGAGGCACCAATTAAATATGAAAAGATATCTAGTGTTTTTTCATCTGTAAGTCTGCTTCTTAGCTGGAATCATTGAACTAAACAGCAACTAATGGTCAAGTACCCAAACTTACCATGTGAACTGAACCTAAGAACCTGATTTCACAATATAAATAAGGTTTAAGGAGCTATGCTAAAAGATAAATTAATGTATTTACACATATTTTCCTCCTTTTCTTTGAATCACATAAATTAACTGTTTCATCTCTAACATTATAGTGGTAAAATGCATTTTTGCCTCTACAGTCTAGTGGAGCTCAGGATTTACACCTTTGGGAAGACCTGATGTATTCATTGATGTTGGCAGAAGTACACACTTCAGAAAGAGAATGTTTTATTCAAAAAGTTGAGTCTCACCTCTGTATTCATGAAAGCTATTATAGTGGTTCTGGCTGATGAGGGCATGCACTACATCTTTTATTATCTCTCTCTCTCCGGTTTCATCCAATGTGTGATATTTTCTTCTCTTTTCATTTTGTCCAGCTCCCAGACCCCCAGGAAAAAAGACTGCCTCATTTCAGCCCTGGTGATGACATCATTACCCAGACTGGCACATAGTGTGCTTTGATAACAGCTGCATTTCATGGATATTTCAGTTTCTACTATATAATTAAGCCAGCTTTTTCATTCATTATCTCATCACCACATCTCAAGAACAGTGGCAAAGAAAAGTGACCACAGTAGACATCAACCTGAAGCCTTGGGGAAGTCAGTAAACACGGAAAAGACTACAAGGTGATAAAAGGCAAAACTAGCAGGACAAGCATCAAATAATTGAAAAATTTCTATTACCTGGGCATGACTGTCACTCATGACACAAGACACAGAACTGAGGTGAGAAACAGGATTGTGTCAGTCTTTTGGAGAATTAAGGCAACTTACACACTGTGCAATTACAGCGATGTTATAAGTCCATTGAGCGTCACACTGTTTGGTGTCTACTTCAGACTGTACAGAATCAAGTTTGACTCATGAAATTATTAGATGAATGCCTGGTAAAATGTAACACTATGACAATTAGGGAAAAATTATACAGGAAAGCAACTATAGAGCTGACCGAAGTTCCTTGTTCACTGTATATTTCTCTATGTTTAATTTTTTTGCTTCACACATATGATCGTCTGTGCATGCATGACCAAACCTCATAGTATCTCTTTAACTTCGTCACAAGTATTTTCTAATGCTTAAAAACTTGCACTGAGAATGGACTGTTTGTGTGCTGCTGCAGGTACTGTAGAAGTGGGACGTTGTTCTCTACCTGCATCAAGTGTCTCTTCTTTCTACTTAGATCAATATGATCAGGACAGTTAAACATGAGCATGTCCTGCAAAATTTCATGGCAAAATAAGCAGTTACTTTAAGTAGAGAAAAAAGAACACTTCTGAACACAATTAAAAGAATAAAACTAGAACTTATTGCAGTAACACACACACACACACACACACAAAAAACAGACAAACATGCAATAGGGCAACGTGATCCACATACACCGATCAAATCAAAAAGTCCATCTCAGTGTTCCAAGACATTAAGGACAATGAAAACGGACAGCATTGTACATAATGACTGCCAAAGCCTGGGACAGGTGGGGCACATGAAAAAGAAGAATATCTTTACACTTGCCAATATGACTCGGGTTACACATGCAAATGTTTGAAAATATATTTTTACCTTATAAACCAAGGCAGAATATTTTTAAACCTCGTATCTGTACTCTCACAACATTAGCAGATCTTACAGTGTAGAAAAGCTCTTCATTCAAATGCTCCTGAAATAAAAAGTCCCCATTCATCAGCAGCATCATTTTCACAGAGCGTCGCTCAGCTGAACATAACAAAATCATAACAGTTGAGCTCCTGTGTAATTCTGTTGGAAGAGCATAAATCTGACAAATGTTTGCATTACTGCAGCAATTCATGAGAAAATGTTCTCTGTTATGCCAGTTCCATCCTTTATGGTGAATGAATGACTTTGGTACTGTGTATGTTGGTGCTTACACATCTATGAGACTGTTTTTGTGTGTAGTTGTGCATGTGTTATAGTTCCACTGTTGCTTTTTGAGTGGTTTATAGACTTAGAATGTGGCTGTTTTATACACGCCGTCTGCATGACTTAGCTCCAATGTCTCCTATCAGCCAGCAGAGATAAATCTGGGCTCATTGGTGCTCTCTGAGGCTCTAACTGTGCCGTTTATTCTGTTTCTTCACACCTTTACTCAGCTTACAAGCAGCACAGTTATTCTGATTCAAATCCTTTATCCTGTGGATGAAGAGACAGACCAGATTTGGTTGTCTTTGTATGGCAGAGTCAGGCCCTCTGTGGCTCAACTGACATTAAGCAGCATAAAATGCTTCAATGAATAAAGCAAGGTTTTAAGAAAATGCAATATTTTAGTGCAACATTTCTATAAAAAAGCACAATGAAAAGCAAATAACCACTGTCAGCGTTTAACTTCACTGCATGTTTCCTTTTTTCTGCTTCTGTCATTTATAGTATCAATGCATTGTCTGAACTTTCAAGTGAAACGTAATAAGACTTTATTATGACTTCATAATTGAATAATTAGGATTATTTTACTGCCTGACTACATAATTTTCAATTTGCAGTTTTCCATACCAACTAAATTTTTGATGCATTGAAGTAAAGTTATCAATCAATCAGCCTATCTATCTATCTATCTATCTATCTATCTATCTGTCTGTCTGTCTGTCTGTCTGTCTGTCTGTCTGTCTGTCTGTCTATCTGTCTCTGTCTATCTGTCTATCTATCTATGAATTACTTTTATTATTTTGAATTGACCTGTTTGCTTTAGCTATTAAAGGCCCAATATTTTTTAAAATTATAATTAAACAACACACCTAGTAAAAATGAATATTTACCTAATAAATATGTTTGAAATAATTTATATACTGTAGGTCCAACTCATCAGTCCTGTTCAGACCAGCTTATTTACTGCAGAAAGAGAGGAGCTTTCTGGCTACAGCTTGTGGTGCCTGGAAAGCTTGAGTCAGGGCAACTAGCACTATCATGTTATTTATATCTTAACTCATATTCTCAAACAAAAGGGGGTCTGAGGAGTGATACCGAAAAGGATGTTATGGTCAAATCACTGTAAATTAAAATCAGGACAGTTAAATTGGCAGTGAACATAAACATATCACATTGCGTGTGTATTCAGCTTCACCTTGGATAACCAAGCTTGAGCAAATACAAAGCTGCATGTGCCAGTGGGTCATGGAACCTTCCTCTTTGGTTACTTAGTAAAATGTGTAATAAAATAAAACTAAGTAAACCCTGATACATTTTACTGCTGTATCTCCCATGATTAATTACTTCTTGGGTACAAAAATGTATCTGCTCAGACATACTAGCTGTCAGCATGAAGCTGGTTTAATTGGAACCATTTGACTTGTTTGCCCAGTGGTGTGCATTGATGTATGTATAAGAGAGAACCTGTGCATTCTGTGTATGTGTGCTGCTGGAAACAGCTTGCACAAACATGATATATCCCCATGCTGACTAAAGATAGTTTTTTTTTTTTTAAATATTGTGTTATGAAACCAACACTTCACAAGATCAACTTCAGAGACACCAAAGAGTAATACAGAATATATAAAATAAAGCCAGGACTTTGTAGTGGATGGCTGGAAATTGGGAATTGTATATATATTTATATATATATATATAAAACCACTGAGCAAAACCTTATGTAGTGTGTCTGGATCCAGCCAGTTCTGCATAAAACATAATATGCTAAAATACAATGAATGTACAAAATATTAAGGACACCCTCCTAATGGGTTGCTGCCCCACAGCCTCACTTGTTTGAAATAAAAAAAAAAACAACCTTTCTCTCTTACTGCTTTATCCCTATTTTTCTCCATTTTCCTCCTCCTTTGAAAAGAGAAATCAAGCATAATGGCTTTTACCTGCCTCATCACTGAAAAAGGCACACTCCCCAATAAGTTGAACATTTGGTGCAATATTCAGTGATAACAGAAGTACGTAGGATCACACAGAAGCAAGTGATTATGCCCAATTATTTCTATTATCTATGTCTATCATAAACCTAACGGGAGTACCACATATCAGCCTTGAAATGCTTTCTGGCGTTTGTATTTGTTAATATATGGGAGATAAAAATAGTCAGATCAACATTTTTGGTACCAGTTGAACAGAGCTTTCTTGCTTGGAACAGGGAAACTGCCTAGAGCCTCCTTCTCCTGAAACCAGGTCTAGGAGGGGAGAGCGCAGATGGGCACCGTAGGGCCAGGTCTGACTTAGCCTGAAGAAACAATATAGGACAGATACTACATGGACCCATCATCCACAAGGAAAGGCATAAGGGAAGGTACACATTTCCAGTCCGGCAGAAGGAGAAGGCGGATGCGGATTTTAACACAGTTCAACATGTCGTCATAAGCAGAATCAGTTTGCTGAGCCCAGTATCTGGTCTTCAGAAAGAAGCTGAACTCTTAACGAGTTTTCTATTCATTAAAACAGAGTCCAATCTGTTTCATGTCCATGTCTCATTAATCTGTTTGATGACCTGAAATGACCAAATGGCTAAATTAATGGTTTTTAACTGCTCATTGGGTCAGACCATGTTTCAAATTACACACACTGTGGTTATTTCATATTTCAATATCCTCTCAAAAAGCCTCTGTAACGCTGTCAACAAAATCCAAGTCTCTTTTTAAAGATGAACATGAAAGATGAATGGATCAAACAAACCCTGTTGGGTATTTAGCAATAATTTGTGTATTAGCAGTATTTTTTTTAAGTCAATCATTTAATATTCTCCTGTTTGGAAAATAGATGGATGTTATGAAACAAATAGTCCATTAAATATCTAAAAATGTCTGACTTAGAAAGAATAATTACATAGTGATGTCAGAGTTAAAAGCTGGCTTCAAATCAATTATTGTTCCCTGACAACGGAGAAAAGGGGGAAAAATAAATGTTCACCTTCTCAGTTCTTTACTTGTCAGTTTAGTTGTCAGCTATACTTGTCAGAGGAAGAAAACGCTGATTGACACAACAATTCATTTGCACTTCAATTGTAAAATTGTCAGAACTCTTGAAAATGTTGTTGAAAGCTTTTTGTTTTGATAATGTATGGCAACTTCAGAATATCCCCATCATATCCTAGTAAGGTTTTTCTCATTAGATTTTATAATTTCATATTCTATAAATATTTGCTATGTAATTGGGAAAATGGTGTTGAGTGATTTAATATTAACTAGATTCCTCCTCTGTTTTTCCTTACAAAAACAAACAGTTTTGTAGAGGCTTTTTCGTGTCTTTCTGCAGCCTGTCAGTCCCCAGAGTCACTGGTGCATAAATGGGCAAAAGAAAGCAGAAAGCTGCATGCAAAACTAGGAGTCAAAGTCTTTCTCCATTCCAGAGTTGCAGTCATTATGCCACACTCCAGGGAGACTCGTTAAAAACATTCTGCACTTGCAAACTTTCATTCCATTTGCAACTTATCAGTGCACTTTGTCAGTGCCAAAGTGTTGTGATGTAGCTTTGGTGTTCCCACAAGGGCTCTGCCAAATGCCAAACCCTTCCCTTTCTCTTCTCACGCAGCTCCAACTGATTGCAGTCAGTATGCTTCATAACAGGCTGTTCATTCCTCATAGCATTGATTAAAGTATAAATTGTTTGTGAAAATTCATGGATAAGCATGGCAAGCTGTAAGGGGTTGAGAGATGCTAATATCTTCAGCAGTTTAGGACCCATGGGACCTTTGGCTTTGGACATGGAGCCCCAAGACCAGAGGCAAGCACACACACCAGTAAATAGTGGCTGGTCTGTCAATCATTCTTTATCAAACCAGGCCATCTATCCATCCCTTTGCTCACAGTAGTGTGGACATAGCTATCAGACCAGGGCCACTGAAGAGGGAAAAGGACAAGCAAAGAGAAAGTAATGATGTTTGTGATGAGTCTCAGTGTTGACTCAAGTTTAGCTACTAAATCCCTGGACTCTTACAGCCAGGCCATTACACACACTCAGTGAGGTCCCCATAAGCTGGCAGAGGGCTTTTAGGGGCTCTTATTGAAGCTGTGGTGGCCACCAGATTACTCTGCTCTCTGTGTACACACACTGCCAGCTCCATTTTTTTCAGTTATTTCTCCTCTCACTGAGGTTTGTGGTGCTCACCTTTATGATTCAGCTGTTTGCTGTTTGATTTTTGTTTTTGACAGGACAGCCAAGCAATTTTCTCTCTGCATCTCTGCTCTCATCCCTCATCTTTTGATAGAATGTGCATATACACTTTAGTCACCACCTTAGTAGATATTCCTGTAAGACCTAATACAATGAATCCTATCTTTATGAAGATTGTCATGTTCATAATGTTCAGTTTTTGTTGACACTGTGTCAGAGAAGTATTGATTCAACAATTTGTTTTTTAGGACATAGTTTGGTGTGGTGTTGCACTGGACGTCATTATATTGAGAGGTGCCTCCCTCTGTGTAAATAGAGGTGGAGAAAGTATTAGAAACACCTTTCAATACAGTTAAATCCAATACGTCACCAACATCAGCAGAGACACACATACAATGACCAAACACAATCACTCTGGAAGAGACAGGCTCACTTCAGTAGACACACTCCCACTCCCATTGGCCCACAATGGGGAGACACAGAAGAGAACAGTTATGCCTACAGTGAAAGAAAGAGGAATGGAAAGAAGAGACACACCTGCTGCTGTAGGCAGTTCTCATGAGATCCCATGCAGACGTGATGAGTTGAGAATTAACAAACAAACAGTGGCTTGAGTGGGTTAAAGGCAACTGAAGCAACCACAATTATTCTTGTCTTGATGGCTTAACCATAGTCTACTACCAACGATGATACAATTTTATTTCAGAATAATACTGTTAGCTAGCTAAATTTGTAGATAGACGAACAGAGTCTGAAGCGTATGGTAGGTAATGATCAAGCACACAGTATGTGCACATTTTTATTTCATTAACTGTAACAATGAAAAGTGATTATGCATAGTGTAGTTTTCTTTTTTTGTGAATATTATGCCCTTTTGGCAGGAGATGAAGATAGTATGGTAATACTAAAGACGTACTGCCTGTACATGAAATAATTTGGTAATTTTGAAACAAAGACAAATTAGGTCCCGGCCAAGAGACTAAAATCAAAGGGATACTGAGATGCCCTGAAAGGTTGAATCCTAGTTATAATCCTTTCTTAAACTGCTTCTGAAATCAGGTGTATTATGCATGAAGAATGACTTGAAATATGTTTCACAGCTATTACATTACAAGGAGCTCATGTGCTGCCTGCTTCCAGGAGACAACGCTGATGAGGATGTCAATAATTCCTCATGGGACAGACTGAGTAGAGACAGCTAAAAGACAACAGTGATTGCCACACGATAAATCCAAAAAGCTCTTCAGTCCTCTTGGTTTTAAGAGCTTAGTGAAGAGTTCTTGTTATAGACGTGATGAGTTGTCCGTGATGCGGCCACACTGGGGTTAGATGCTGCACTGCTTTTGAATGTTTAGCTAAAGCCCTGCCAAGGACAAATTTGCAGCATTTAGAGAGTCAACATGTTGATCCTCATTTCCATACTTCACCTGAGTGCTAAGCCCAGCATTAGAGTGCTCCTCCATAAATACAAAAGTAGCAGAGCAAATCAAACTGGTCTGCAACAAAATGAACTGTTTGAAATGCAAAACACACAAATATCACTTACAAATTGCCCGAAACAAAAACAGTGCATCTTTTGTGCTCAGCATATCATAGCACAGTTGGAGGTGTAAGTATTTTTGTTGAAAACCAAATAATTATTTCTATTCTCTCTCTCTTCCCATTCAGAAGAACCATTGCCCCAGTCTCCCTCTGTTTTCTGACAGCATTATTCAGATGAGTTCTGCATTGCAGTCAAAGTCATGTTTACTGACCAAAGCCGCAGTGTGAAATCTAGAATAATTGCTCTCCACAATTCCCCTGGCATTCCCTGGCATAATGTGCCTTTCTGTTCAGTTCATACAGGAAGTCCAATGGAGATAATGTCTGAAAAGAAATTAAATCAATGTTCTCATGAGTATAAAAATCATGAGGACTGAATGATAATGAAATGACAAGTACAACCTTTACTAAAGGTACACATCAAAATTTTTAAGACAAAAATTACTTAAGCTGAAACAAAGAAAGAGCAGGCCAGGGAACACGTCCTAGAATACTGCATACAGTATAGTTCTATTAAAGACTGGAGTTCTTCTTATTCCCCTCTATGCCTATAGGTGGCACGGAATGGTCAAGTCACTTGTTAGCAGAGGTGGAGGTGGCAAAGGCTTACAATCGACAAGAAGAAGAGTTGGTGCAGCAATAGTTCATTTAACGATAAAAAGACAGCAAGGAAGACATAGGAGATGGTATGTTTATCCTCTAAATCACAGTAAGAAGGGAAATAGGGAATTTTCTGTGTATTTGACAAATGTGGAGCTTGTATGTGTTGCTCCCACAGCACAGGAAGTCGTGAATAACCAAAACAAAAGTCGAGCTTTGTCCACTAGCTTCTCACTGGAGATGCAACCAGCTATGTGATATTTGGACCAATTATAGACAAGGGGAGGTATCAGAAAAAGAAAAGATTAAAAAAAAAAAAAAGTTTGCCATGGGTCCTTCACAAAGAACATTCATTGAGCCTGAATCACTGTCTTAAATCTTGAAAGACATTTTTTTGATCTGAAAGTTCTATCTCATGGAATGCTGGGACCTTTAGGGAACCACAGACAGCTCTGGCCTCTGTCACTGACAGAAAAGATCAACTTCAAGTCAGACCCTCTTATATGTAGCACTGCCATTTGTCATACTTTGACATGTGAGAAAAGATAAGCTATGACAAAACAGTGACTATCAAGCAGGTGCACCTAGGTATACTTACACTCAGTAGAGGAGAATATGTAATTGCATAAAAATAGCAGATGCAGAGAAAACAGATGTGGCAGGCCACAGCGTGCAAAACTCATTATACCAGAACCTTCTTCAGTATGCAGCAATACTCAGGGCCTATGCAAAGACATGCAGGGAGGAGCTCTGTATGTGTGCTGTGTTAAAACAGCCTTTACAGGCAGTACTGGTGACAGGCAGATAACACTTCCACTAGGATGGTACTGCCAGTGCTTTGCACAGAAAGGGTGGGGTGGGGCATCATTGACATTCAGTACTGCACTTAATAAACGTGCACATGCTCTCACACATAATCTCACAAACAGCCGTGTTTCCCCCCTACTGCCATGTCAGACTACAAAATTGTTTCATGTTCTTTAGAGCGACTAAATAAAACCAAAAGGCAAACAAATCCTCCCGGGAAAGAAAGGCAGAGAAAATTCTCATGCTTGATACTTTGTAGTTCTGCTTCTATCTGATACTTTCTAGTCTGGATTCTTCAAAATGGCATTTTATTTGAGCTTAATTTGAAAACTCTGAAGGGCTTTAACAGGAGTAGGAAGTGTGTCTTAAGGACGTACTGCCATCTATTGGTATTGAAAATGATTTGTATTTGTTCTTTGTGCTCTATAAAAAGACAGACAGTAAGATTAGAAAATGTGAGGTAAACGTAGTACTTGTTACTACTTTAATTGTACCCAAATCCAAAGCTTTGGTGGCCTATATCTACATCTGATTGAAGAATCCATTTAAAAATGACAAAAACTGAATAAAGATATTTTGGTTGGATCAGCCAACCAAAACTGATTATACTATATCCCAGTCAGGTGTAGAATTAAACATAACTCAAAACACATAATATGTTTTGCACCACAGTATTAAAATGAGTGTTCTGTTTTTAAACTTTGTAAAATTACTTATCAAAATGAATGTAGAGGGAGCCCACTTTTGATAAACGTCTTGCATCACCATCTCACTCTTATTTTTACATGCTTGACTGAACCATAATTACATTTAAAATGGGATAGTTGTGAAGTGAATGAGATCTTGTTTGCACCTCGTTCCAATGCATCTGATTGTCTTTCTTGGTTGGTTTATTAGTTGAGGCTACGTGGGATCATCCAAAGAAAGATTTTAAGGCAACATAGAAAGCGCTGTGACCTGCAGAGGGATTTCCCTAAAGATCTTTTTGTACTTATGGCTGCTAAATATGAATTAAATAGTTCATAATAGCTGTTCTCAATGTTCCCACTATAAGGGAATTTTGATATGGCTACCCATTATTAATAAAAATCTCCATATTCATTTCACATTTCTCTGTATTCCATTTCTGAAAGGTCAAACTGTACAAACATGGTGCTGCTTGAAATGGCACACTTCCATCACAAATGACAGAAACAGAATCTACAATCTTCCATTAAATTATGGCTGTTGTATGGGTTGCACACATTTAAATTTGTTTAAGAAAACAAGATGCCTTTCAGAGGAACAAAATACGGTTTTACAAATCAACCTCTGACAAGCAAAAGTTCCATGATTAGTATTGGTTCAGATAAAAAAACACAAAGTTATGTTATATTAAGTTATGTTATATTAAGGTGCAGTAAAATACAAATTATGATGGTCATTAGTTTGTGATCCTCAGTCTCACAAAAAAACAGAACATCAGTTTGCACTATGCACAAGTACCTTTGCATAATAAACATTATCACCAGTATTATAGTTGGAACTGGAACAAAGAACTGGACAGAGATCTGCTAGTAATCGTAGCTTGAGGCACAAATAAAGGGATAAATCAAATGCATCCATTTGTTAACAAGCATGAGGGATAAAGCATACTGTAATCTGTGCCATGTTTTCCAGCAATCTACGCCTGTGGGAGGGGAAGTGCTTACCCTCCTCTGCGTTCCTGAGCCACTCAACAAAGTTTTTCATCTGTTCAATGAAAATTTTTCCTTTTGGCTTAGTGGGCTTCACTATACCACTCCAGAATCACTTCTTCACTCCAGACATGCACTGTTTTACCAAAAAAAGCACACACAATAAAATGATATTCAACAATCATGCCAGCAGCACATCTGCGTCAGCAGGTGTTGGAAAAATAAATGTCGCCAGGCAGGTTGATAACATCAATCAAAACAGACTTTTGGCTTTAATCTCTGGCCATCTGGTGCCAGTGACTGTCTATATTTGTTTCTGACTACCAAATATAAAACTTTCCACAAATATGAGGATGAAAAAAGAACCTGACTTACATAAAAACTTTGTAGAGCAGCATAGCAAGGCCTTCATTAAGTGAATGCTGTTGTAACAGTGCCTGTGGATCTTCAGCAAGAGAGTGATCACAGAGAGGCCCTGGGAAGTAAAAGTCTTAGAGGGCTGTGTTGCTGTAAAGAGGGAAAGATGTAGATGCTGGAGTTAGAATTGAATTAGAAGAAACAGGTTGGACAAGGGTGTGCAGATGGGAGGTCTGTCAATAAGATGAACTCATACAGGATAGAAAAAGATATTGAGGACATTCTTTCTCTCTTTACTTCAACCTTGGTGCTAGAATGGCTTTGGGACTGGAAATCAATTACCTTCTTTGTCAAGTCCAAACTTAAACACCAGCCCAATCTGGAATAGTCAATTTCCCCATTCTCTGCAGCCCTTGTCACTGTGTATCCAGCTTTAACAGTCTTAACAGTGAGGAGTTTAACTGGGAGGGCATGGGTTGATGCAATCTCTCCCATTGATGTTGGGCCAAGTGCTTTTTTCCTATTTCTAAAGATCTCCCATTTCTAAGTCAGGTGATGTCTTCAAGGGAAGACATTTCATTGTGCACAGAAAAGCCACATAACAGAACTATTACCTTTAAGTGTTTGATGGCTTGTTCTATGACCAGCTCCTCCTCCTTGTTCTACTCCACAAAGCTCATTACACTGGACCAAATTAGTCTAATCATATTCTGTTCAGAGATATTGCTCTTCTTCATTTCTTCTTGGCTTTAGGCAGTGATCTGTAAGGCCCAAAACCAGCAATGATACACTCTTAATTGGCAAAGCAGTCAACCATGCCATGCCAAATATATACTGAGGCTGACTGTTTATCAAAGCTTGCAGATGTCTGAAGTATGTGAACCCTGGCAGGATACAGAGGCTTATAGGACCAGATAATAGGCTCAAGTTGAGTAGATGTCAGCAACTTGCCATTGATTCAGTACATCCTTTTCTCCAGCACTACTCAAGACAAACAGGGACAGAGGTTAAGAAGGAATATATGAATTACTTCAATGGTTTGATGCAGCAGAAAATGGGACTCAGTGAATGAATGAGAAGCTGAATAAGTGACATCCCCATGTGACAGCTGCTCTTGAAGCTCTTACTACAGATATTTTTTGGGCACCAATGGACTGCTGGTTCCTGGCAATGTCTGAAAGCTCCTGGTGGAGTCTGTGAAATACTCTGAGAAGTGCTCGCACTTCTGCTTGTTGGCAGTGAAGAGCTCCTGAAAAGGAACACAGTCAAATATCAAATCAGACTCGGCTCAGCAGAAGAGGCTTCTCCAACAATGAACCTTTGTTCATTTATTGCCTACATATTCATTTAATTTGGAACTGCTAGAAATTAATGTAGATTAACCTTTGTTTTCATCCAAACAATCTTACTGATTGGGAAAATGGCTTTCATTTTCTTAATGAAAATGGGAACATGGGTTAATTGTTGACCATCTGATCACAAATTATGATGTTTCTCAATTGCCTGTTTAAGGTCTTGTATTAGAGATGTCTCACCATGAGTCCATGTTGTCCATGCTAACCATGCGGCAAATGGCAGCAACAGAGCTGTAAAAGTTTTAAAGCAAAGGATGCAGAAATGCCTGTCGAATGCAGGAGCGTGGGAATCAGCTGTCACTAATAGACCGGCCAGGATAAAGTTAGGTCTGAGTAACTCTGATAAACAAAACTTCACAGGATGTGATTTGGGCAGTCTTTAAGAGAGACACTGACAACGCCTAGCAATATAAACACAAATGACTGGCACTGAATGGGTGGAAGGGAAACGTTGTGCTTTGAGGTTAATTTAAAAATATGATTCTCCTCCTTCATTTGACCTACACATTATCTCTGTATCCCATTACTTCTACCCCTTGACCTTATCTGCAAAACTGTAACCGAAAACACAATTAGGCATGGCTTTGGCACAGAAAAGTGTACCTTCTTTGACAGGGTTGTCATTGAAGAGGCTGCTGAGAATGGATGCAGAGATACTGCCATTAGCAAAATTCCTGTTATCATGGCCAGGTTGTGCTCAGACTCTCTCAAGCCCTTGAGAAGCAACAGCAGCAGCTAAGAGTAAATATACAAACAAACTGGCTGAATAAAACCAGACATGTAGCCAAATTTCCCTCTCAAAAGCTTGTTTAAAAAAGGGATCTCAAGAACCTGATTTGGAGAGGTATGACATTTTCTGGTAAAGCTTTCAGAAAAAATACAAACTTTTTAACCTCCTCCTCAATTCCTTTCTCCAGGTATAATGTCCTTGGCCGAGGTAAATAAACTACATCAGTTATTTGTGAGTATGTGTGTGTGTTTTGTGTGTGTGTTTAACATTTTTTATGTATCAGCAATATTTTAGCTGTAATAACTTTACTTAATATTTATCGATATTAAACCCAACAATACTTTGTATTATAACCGGTTGAGAAATACACCGTTATCTTTAAAGAAATCACTCCTTTAACAGTCCAGGTGATAAAAAACAGTCAGTCTGACATGCAGCCTGACATCGTTTATTTTACCTTTAACTGGTGTATGCTGGTGTCATTTAAGCTCCGACTAAAATGAAATAAAATTGTGATATAGCTTTTTTTTCTTTACAACCAAACTGACCCAGAACACACCAGACAACGTCCACTTATTAATTGTAGCTTCAGCCTCCATTTCCCACTTCGTCAAAAGCTTTATCACGCTTATTTATACTAAATAAAAACAAACGGCAGTTTAGCGAAATCCAAAACAGTAAGTGAAGGCAAAAGTCTTGTGGTGGGAATCCGTTAATTAAAAAAAAAATCCCGGCGAAGAGCGATTCTAAATGATTAACGCATGCGCACAAGCAGAAAGGATCGTTAAACTTGTGTGGGGAGCACCCAGTTCACAAACAGTTAAAAACCGAGGAATACTGTCAAAATTACAACAGTGATACGTCCACCAAAGAAAAGCTATCATGTGAAATATTGTTGTTATCGTTATTTCTATGTATGTTGTTTGTATGAGGGTGTAGCATAAAGAGATTCGTCGTAAATGAACCCCCCTGTTCAGTTACTAATTGTTTTCTTGAGTAAAGGGAACAGGAGGAAAGTTTCAGCCAAAACAAACTGGTCCAGGATCAGTTTTCCAGCCGTCAGAATACTGTCATAAGTTGTCTGTCAAAATATCAAATTGACCCAGAATTAGTACAATTAAAAAAAAACAGCCGCATCACTCAGCAGACCGCTGCTATCTGCAATTATGACACAGGATGGGGGTGTTGTGCTGCCATGTGGAGTGGTTGTAGGCTCGAGAGAGAACTTTTAGTTGTGTTTAAAGGAATCAGTTAATCAGAAATAATACAGAATAATTACAATGAAAGTTATAGCATGCTGGCATTTGTCAAATCAAAAGCAGACCATAGCCACTGATTTAAATATTTAGTTTCCACAAAACAAATTGTAATAAATCTCCATTAATGACAGTAATAATATTCTTGAAAAGATTATTTTAATAATGTGTGCATTACATGTTTTATTTTTGTTCTTTAATTGTAAGAGTTTCTACTTACATTTAGGGATCATGGTTTTAGAAGACTGATATATATATATATATAAACCTGATTTCATCATATTTGTTGACAGTTTTATCATTCTTTAATTTTTCCAAATGTGATTACAAGGCTCTTTGTAATTATTGAGAAAGTGCCTTATAAGACAACTGCCATCCATCCATCCATCCATCCATCCATCCATCCATCCATCATTTCATTCGTTTTCAGCAAGTCTTTCTTGTTAGTCCATCAGCACATTCAAACGCTCTCATATTCATACCCAGATTATTTTTGTTATCTAATCATTGTGCTGAAAATGCATCAAAATTGCCATTATTCAGTTTATCCAGTTTGTTTATATAAATTTGTTGGTTTCCAATTCTACTAAACTAAAACACCGATTTTTCTGGTAGTTTTTGAACGCACCATACCTCCTCCTCCCCCCGCCACGCTGAAGGCGATTAGAGGACGCTGAGCCGAGCCCAGAGACGCCGCTCCAGCCACTCCCTACGCCGGCGGATCCTGCAGCTTCAAGTCCATCCAGAGTTCCATTCAAAGTGCTGAGGTCCGGATGAGAGCCACGTTCAGCCTCATCCAGCGCAGCGGAACAAAGTTGAAGACAGCCGGGAAAGGCACCGGGAGCCTGTCCACACTCGGAGAAGAAGCAGCCCTGGGTTCTTACTTTTGTCCGTAGAGTGGATTTATAACGAGGGAGCAACTGTTTAAGTGTTAAAAAGGCAAGTTTGACATTTTGTGTTACTTATGCTAACAAATCTTCTCATTGTTATGACTCGTAGATGTTACTTAGATGCATTTGTACTAACTTTATTCCAAAGTTAAGTTAACTTGGTTTTTACAATGCCTGCTTCCAAACTCATTCATTCCCCCCTCACTTTGTGCAGGAGGGGGTTGGGGTTTCTTATTGTTTGTCTTTCCTTTTTCTTTGTGCAAAAATGGAACGGTTTTGGGGATAAAACTGGAAAGATTGAGACTCTGGATTTACTTTCATTGTTTGTCTCCGCTTTAGTCAAAACCAAGGCTCATTTAGCATTGTTAAAAGTGTGGTCGCTAATTGCCAACATCTGCTTGTCTTTGTAATTCAAGAGTCAAACTAGTGCAAGAGCCCGAAGATAGGAACAGATGTCAACTCTGGAAATCACTCTTTTTCACTCAGTTCTTTGTATTTAAGTTATTTTTAAAATGTGTGTGTTTGCAGGACATACCATTTACTGCAAGTATATAAGCAGTAGAAATGTGTTAATTTAAACCACTCCATGCGATAGCATCACCAATGCAGAGAAATGAAAATATACTCCTGAAAATGAGAGATTGCGTTTATATTTATCAGAATTCCAAAGTCAAACCAGAATGAATGCCATTATTATTTGTACGGTTGTCATTTGCATTACAGAAACAAATGTGTGAAAACATGTTAGTCTAATTTTTTTGAGCAGTTTGACATGTCTGACCTTTAGGTTGGGGTCATTACAAGTTCAACCTTTAAACTTTATTTTTGCATTATGTATACTATGATTTATACGTACACTAATCTATGGTAAGTTTACTACGAACTAGTGAGTATAAGTGTATGTACCCTTTAATTCCTCCCTTTAGTTAACTTTTTTTTTTTTTTGCTGCTGACTGGAATAATTTACTGCTCAACTTGGACTGCATGAATACGCTCCTTGTTACACGTACACACACACACCTTTAAGAAACATCCCAAAGTATACCCTTGTCAAAAGTTGACCTACTTTCTTTCTACTGTGTCTGCTTTGAGATCCAACATGCACAGAGGAGGTGAAGAGTGGAGGTATTCTTTTCACAGAAAAAACTATAGTACCTGTGATCAACACTGCATTTATCACAGGTACTATAATAGTTTGAAAAGAGATACTGCAACACAAAGTTAAAAAAAAAAAAAAAAGTCTACACTACAAAAATAAGAGAATTTGATAAATAATGTACCACTAAGTATGGTGAGGCTGTTGTAACCTCTGTGTAAAGTGCTGACAAGCTTTGTTGATATGTTGCAGTATGATAGGCAATTTATTTTTGTTAAGATAAGACAGGACACTTAGTGCACAAATTAGAGCAGAAATGGCAGTTCTGATTCAAGGTCTAGAAGTTGCTGATATTACAGAGTCTAAACATGAACCCGTCCTTGCCTTTTTATTGATTTGTAAATATAACATTTTCATGCATTTACTGTCCCAAATTATGAATGCTATAAAGGAACATTGAGCCATGCCTACTTCAAAACATGCTTTGAATGGAAATGTTAAAAAAAAATTCGGCCTCATTAAACTGCTCTCATCCTTGATTGGCTTTGCTGAGAGATTCATGTTTGCTCTACTTTTAATCATGTGGTTTATCAAATCTTGATAACTGGTTAACTTGAAATCCATAGACGACTGGATAAGACATTTACTTTTTTAAAAGATTATGTCTTTTTGTGGTTTTACACAAATACGTCTGCTTCTCTTGGCCAGAGTCTCGGTAAAGGAACCAGATGGGAACTTTATTACCAGCACTGATCAAACAAACTGATGTAAGTTGACTGTGAAAGCTAGTGTGGTAAGCTGTCAGAGTTGCATAGACTCCTGGAAAAAGTAAAGTAATCATTTAGCTCAGACTTGGAAAACAGTGCAGACCAGTTTTAGAAATGGTCACCTTAGTAGCCCTCCTCAGTGTAAGCCTGCAGTCTGCTCAGTTTTTTCCCACTCTGTGCTGTTTTAATGAGCAAAAAGCCTGTCCAGGGACACTGTTGGGTGAGACGCTATGGTCTAATGTGGTTTGTATAGAGGACCAAAGTCCCTTAGCCAATGCCATGGTGATAAATAGTGTTTGCTCTTGTCTGCCCGTGCAGCTTAGTGTAGTGAGGCGTGCGTCTTGTGTTAGCCCTGCATCAACAGAGATAACCAGGGTCACACATGTGCAGCTGCATACAATGGACATGAAAAGCCTTCAGCAGCCTCTTATATAGGAGAGTTTTCTGAAACCAGCAGCATCAAAGTGTCCTAATGTTCTATGGCTTATCAGTGTCACAGTAAAACAAAAATATCAATGTGAGTGTTTCTGGTGCTGTTCCCTTAAATCAAAGTTCACTATCCTGACAAAAGAGAGGCCAAGTTTAAACTCACTGGCTGTCATCTCCCTAAGGATGTAATTTTGTACATTTTGATTCAGTTTATTGGTTCTCTGTGAAGTTCAGGACAACTGTTTTTTCATTCACTTGTGTGAAACCAAGCCAATGTGTTTCAGCAGGCAACACTGAAGCTGCCAACACAGAACAGCGTGGGAAACATTTGAGTACTTCATGTGCTACATGCAAGGAAAATTCTTCACCTTGCAGCCATGGTTCTTATGTGTATATTTAACTGGGAAGATTCCATTAGAGGTGTTGTTGCTGGTGAAATGCAATTTTGTGAACCCTGAGGATCCAGAAAGAAAAGGTCTGCCCACAGATACCAGGCATATATAGCAGTAAGCCTACTAAATCCCTTCAGCCTCACTAAATCACAATACAGGGATCAGAGGATATAAACTCATTGCCTTAATCAGAGGAGTTCAAAGTTTTAATGTCAGTCTTGGCCCTTGTAGTATGCGTAGACTGCTAAAGGAAATAAGTGTGCATTAGGCACTTATTGGTAGATCCAACTAGAGAACTTAAGTGCTTATTTAGCTTATTTATATGTAATGGGGTGAACACTCATCTGTTTCAGTTCTAAAAGATAATGACTGAAACAGATAATTCCTATTAGCTATCCAGTTGCTTTTCAGTCGAAGTTTCATCAGTCCAGGATTAATAGGTTCAGATTTTGCACTGCAGCTTTTGATATTTCCCTGCAGTTTGAGTTATGCATGTGATCCAGGCTTTACCTTATGATTAAGTTTTGTCTACCAGTTGTCGAGCATATGCACCTTTAATACAAGACACATAAGTCATTACACTAAGTGCACGCTGTTCAAACTTTAGCACACCTATAAGTGAAGTTACTGCAAGTTTCTTCATGTACAAAATGTTACATGCTCAACATGGAAACTACAATCCCGGTCACTATCCCAGGCAGCAGCTTGTGCTCCAGTCATCTAAAGCTCTGTCGTCTCTGTCCTAGCCTGCTCTTTGGCGCAGCACCATGCCCTGCTGTTGCTCCATTAGGGAGGGCTCTAATCCCCATTATTGCCAGCAGGCTGTGATGTTGTGACTCTGCTGCCCGTGACAAGGCCAGCTCCATCTCTGGGGGATTTACAGTATATTACAGCACATAATGGAGTTCAATGTCATTTGTTTGCACATAGACGTCACCATGTTCTCAAACAGACACTCCCACAATAGAATGCTGCTTTTATATCTCGGTGTAGCCAACAAAATGTGCAAAAGTTTTCCCACAGATTGAATGTAATTTTAGGTGGTAAGGTTGCTTTGTTTATTGTCATGAAAATGTTGAAGCCAAGTACAATCCTTCTAACAATTAACAGCTGGTTTATTGGCTCATGTCTTGTTATTTTCACTACTTATGTGTTTTGTTTTGTTGTTTTTATTTTGCATGCATAGAGTGCCTGCATGATAGGAGAACCCATTGCTTCAGTGTAGGACTAGTAAATAATACATGTACATTTAATGTTGTTTTTCCCTATTTTCCCTATGGCTCTGGTCAGGGAATCTGAGTCAGTGTCAAAGGCACTCGAAGCAAAGCATGTCTCTTAGTATAATATTGTGGGTGACATGCTGTGTAATCCTAGGTCCAGCCCACTTAACTATATTGGCTTTTCCATAAGGAACCTCATTTATTTTTCAGACAACTCAGCCCTCTTTAATACAGCACTTTAATCTGTGGAAATCATAGATAAAAGGCTGTTCTGGTTCTGCATTTAATTCTGTGATTTGTACTGTAGACTGAAGCAAAGCAGTAACTCGGTAGCATCCTTCATGGTGTGTTTTATTTGACCTTGCCACCTAGAAAGGGAAAACTGCTTAATGGAGTAATGTTGGTATTACTCTGAATTAATATTAGCTGATGGTCAGAAATGGCAGCTAGCCTGTCTAAAGCTGTGGTAATGCTCTCTATTAAAGATGAGGTGCTTTAGAAAAAAGTACATCAGAGCAACATGTTAAACCTCAATCCATTAAGCTAGTGGTTCCCAATCCTAGTCCCCAGTACCGCAGCACTGCAGATTTTCCCCTCTCTCCCTGCTCTACCCACACCTGATGAGCTAAATCATGTCTGTTCACTTAATCAATAGTTGATATCTACCAGATTTTGATTGGCTAAACACACTTGACTTCTTCAGTCAGGTGTGGGTAGGGCAGGGAAAAGTTGGGTACATTCTGAAACTCTTATTTCATCCTTCCTTGCTCCTTGTGACCCAGGAATCATTTGGGGATGTTCCAGTTCATATATTTCATACACAGAGATCATACATGGAAGTCAGTCGGCACTCTTTACAAAATTCTGTACAAAAAAGCTACTCGAGGACCAGGATTGAGAATCGTTGCTTTAGGGCATCATTCAGGACACATTATAGGAGAATTTCTTTGACTATCACCAGAAATAAAGTGTTAGAGCTGATTGAAAAATGAATCAATTTCTGATTAGGGAAATTTTTCTAGTAGATTTTCCAATCATTCTGTGCTTTAAAATGCATTTCCACAAAGACTTTGGAAAGTTAATAACATATTAATACAAAAGCCATGTGAAATGTGTTTTTGAGCCTCTCTTTGTTGCTATGCTGGTACACATCGTGCAGCCCAAGCAGCATGTAATTTGCTGAATTTAAATGGCATGGAAACCTCACCCATCGGCCACAAACCAGCACTGTGCCATTAAGATTGGCTCCAAAACCACTTTTGAGAGCACACGAAGCAAGACAACAAACATCCAAACTCCAAGTTCTGCTATGCTTCCTGAGATTGAGGTTTGAGATGAACAGCAGCTAAACCTAGGAACGTACCTGCCAAATAATCAGCTTAACCAAGGCTGTTTTTCAGTACAGTGGTTAGCAGCAGATAGGAGCTCTTGTTAATGGGGTTGTCATATGCTGCCTGGAAGCATGTTCTAAGTCTGGGTTAGTAGGTTAGCAAGGAGGTGAGAGCATCCGGTACCCAGGCAGCAGAAAAATGGCACAGATACTCGGACACACACATACTCCTCTCCCCTCCCCCGGGTTCAACCAAAGCTTCGGTGTCTGTATTCTCTTCCAGCTCTGAATTGGAGAAACTATTTGGTTCAGTGCCAGAAAGTCGACTCAACACTTTCACCATTACATCTATACACACTTACTGTTGGTCAACAATGTTTGGTGTGGCTACATATTGGTTTGGCCAGTATAAAATGTGGCAAGGAAGTACTGATAGAATCTTGACAGGCAATGTTCAGCAAAGTTGGTTTCCTACTTGAGTGGTGTCTTGGAATTTGAAACAAAGTGAAGATTTTCTCTGTAAAAATATTGGAGTCTCATGTCCTCCAGTTCTTTTAGAGATCTTTCACAAATAACTTCTTATTATCTGGATAATATGCAATTCTTTCATATTGGAGATGCTCATATTTTGATTATATTCCAACTACTGACTGTTTGTTATGCAGAAAGATGGATTGTAGTGAGAGAGAGCAGTGAACAATAGATGAGTTCATGGCCTCATCTATTGGCCTGGTGCAGACCGTCTGTCACAACAGTCGACCCTGGATATGTAGTACAGCAAAGCCCTGTATCAAGGCCTTGAATGTGGCATAGGCCCCTCTTTTATTTCCCACCCTATAGCTTTGGGATTACTGTCCCAAAGGAGATGGGGGCAACATTAGAACTAAAACTGCCACCCCTAGCAGTGTCTTTGTCCAGGCGCACTCTAGCCCAGAACCTTTACTGGCCCCAAAAATTACATTGGTACAAGCAAGTGGGGAAAAGCTAAAGCTGTGACTTTTTCTTTCTGGGGGAGGGAGGGCAGTGGTATTTGATGTACAGGAGGCCCAGTTACAGGAGCGGATCCCAGCTGGGCAGGAACCCCAGAGGTCAAGGGCAACGTTTTTTATTATGTAATTCCCCAGGGGGATATTGTAAGATCCACAGTTTGGCAGAGTAGAACTAGACTGAATAGCCAATCAAATGGCCCTGTTCCTCCCCCGGAGTCAAAACACTGCTGAGCAAATATGTCAGTTTATTTGCATTGGCTAAGTTTAGGACTGTTGTTTGTTGACTACTCAGAGTGCCTCTGGAAACTATGCTGGTGACTTCTCAAGTAATTGCTGTGAAATACAGAATAATGAAATGTTAGGTGTACATTTCTTCATCCTGACCCGACCTTTCTGATGAATGCATGTTTGATGCAATCTTCATGTTTTTATGGACAGGGGGGGACACGTGCAGCCAAAATGGAGGTGAAGACGTCACTTCTAGACAACATGATCGGGGTTGGCGACATGGTCCTCCTCGAGCCCCTGACGGAAGATTCATTCCTTGAGAACCTGAGGAACCGCTTTGACCACAATGAGATCTACGTAAGTCCTACTATAATGTTTTCATATAATGTTTGGTCTTGATAATTGAATCTCATCTTTGTAACTGTATTATATTACATTACACCTTTCTGCTCACCACCATGTCTGAAAATGGATACAGCAGGCTCCCCTGAGGATATATCTAGATACTTTTCATAACTCTATTGTTCATCCATTCACTGTCATTCATTTTCTTTCTGCCCTCAGAAAACAGTGGCACAGATACAGACCACAGTAAGCAACCAATCAGTAAATCATATCACTGGAGAATGTAGATGATGCCTTTAAATGAAGCAGAAAATCCAGAGCCCAGAGACGAGGAGGGCACTGTCTGTCTAGCTGTTTACCTCCAGAAGTGGGGGATGGGGTGCTGCTGAATTCCTGGATCAGACATTTGGTTATGGGCTTGATGCTTTGGCACTGCATGAATCTTGTTCTCTGCAGGTTGGCTGCTGCAAACGTCAGCTCGGATGATTGCAGCTCTGTTCTGGTCGCTGTTGGCTGACAGGGCTTGGGGCCCAAAAGATGATGTCATCTCAGTGGTGCACTCAAAATTTTGTTGAGATGAAGCCCACATCCTGCTGAGGAATGGAAATGGCATGGGGTCTTGACAACTCAAGTGCTCCAATTTTCTGTGTCCAAAACTGAAAGCTCACATTTTTTCTTTCCTGTGTGACACTGAGCTAACTATTATGGAAGTAGTTTAAGGAAGGAAACATGCACAGCTGGGTATTTTTAAACTTTTTTTTTTTTTTTTTTTTTAACATTATCTGTAATAAAAGCTCTCCCAAAGAAACTTTCCATAATACTATTTTGGTAAATCTCAGCTTCTTTTTCTAATATTGGCTTTTGGTTTCTGTAAAAGTAAGTAAAAGAGTAGCTCAGTCATGGAAAGGTAAATCACATGGTTCATAATGGAAGCTTTTGGATGGCATAAGCTGCTCCTCAAAAGTGGTGTCCAGCAAAAACACTGAAACCTATACTTATCCAATAAATCTGTGGTGTTCAGTGCTCACATGTGAACATATTTTTCCCTCATGAGGCATTATTCCTCAAATTTCCCCCCTTCCCTTATGTATCATGTGACAGTCAGAACACAGAGAAGAAGCACGGCCTTGTTTTGGGACAGCGTGTCATGTATCGTATTACTCCATGGAAATTCAAAGAGTCTAAAATTGCATCTCAACAGCACTGAATGTCTGACCTTGTTTGCATTGCTGAGGACAATTCAATGACAAAATGTTGGACATACTGTAATGATTCTCAAGTTCATGTATCCTCGTTTCTAAACCTCTGCATTTTATTTTCTACCACCAAGTCTGGAATGTGAGTTTTTCTTTACAACAAACCTATAGCAAGATGATCAATACCCCCCCCCCCCCNCCCCCCCCCATATCTGTAATTTAGTAAGTTGGTGTTCCTTTAGATTCCTCTACTCAGGGGTTGTACACAGAAAACCTCTTGATATTTTACCATAAACATCTGTTTAGCAGTATTTTTATGATTTGGCTATGCTAAACCAGCCAGTAAGACATGACTTTGCATAATGGCTGATTCATTGCTCCTGACCCTGGATCATAACCCTGTTACCTTCTTTACTGGTTTATAGCTGCAATGATTAATGATCTCTGTAGCTCCACAGGCCCTGACAATAATTATTTTATGAGGTATTTATTAGTAAGAGTATTCTGGAAAAAGTCTTGGGAGCCACAAAGAGCTGTTTTCTTGCTTATTCGCAGAGGCTGGAAGGAAATAAAATTTGGGACTTTTTTTTTTTTTTTTTTTTTAAACTTGTTACACAGGAGAAACTGTCATTGACGTAGTTTGTTTGCATTGCAGCATTTTCCCTTTGCTTCTTTCCCCTCTGCACTTCAAAAAGCCTCATTCTGCCTCCTGTGTGCTTTTAAACAAGAGGCCGTGGGAGGCAGTTGTGTTGCCACGAGTAAGGCCAGGCCCCACTCCTGTCAGAGTGGGTTATGCAACAGCCATTACCATGGAAAGTGCAGAAAATGGCTCATGATTGATGTCTGAAAGTGTTATCTGGGCTCTGAACGTAGGAGGAGGGTGAAAATGATGGCTGGATACATTTGCTTTCAGAAATAACTAACAAGTGTAAACTGTTGAACAGAAGCAGTGTGAATCTTATAATTTTGGTCTTCTATGTGAGGATGTAAAACATAGAAATAGAGTTTTCTGTGTTTGCCAGTATTGGTCTTTGAATAAAAATCCACCTCTGTGTTAGATAAGATTCAGTTTAATTTGATTTCTATATTATGTAAAGCATTATAAAGGGAAATCATGGATGGATTCTGTCGAGATATACTGATTTGATTGTTGTAAGTTTTTAATGAAGGTATTTGGAGAGTCTTTTCCATGGCTTTGAGTGGCTTTGGATACTGGAACAAAAAATATTGTTTTATTGATTATTGCACATATTCATACATATGCCATTATAAATCCTGCTTCAACACCTTGACCTCATTAAGCTCACTATTTACTACCAAGTCCAGAGATTCCTTAAATTTTACTTCAGGCATTGCATGTCTGAATGCTGCATTAGGAATACCCAGTTGGGAAACCTAAGAGAAGCAGAATTCCTCTTACCTTGTCCAAAGAAAGGAGAGACAGAGAGGAGACAAACTTATTAAATTCCTTGCTGTTTGCAGTTGGTGTAATAACTGAGAAAATGCTTTGTGGAGTCACACTGCTAACTTTTAACCCTAACCTTCTCCCTCCAGACGTACATCGGCAGCGTGGTGATCTCCATGAACCCATACAGGTCGCTGCCCATCTACACACCAGATAAAGTGGAGGAGTATCGCAACAGGAACTTCTATGAGCTCAGTCCACACATGTGAGTCCATCTGCCAGGTTCTCTTCAAAAATTGTACCTGCTTCTTTACTTTTATTTGGCAGGTTTTAAACTTGGCTTACTTCACATGAAATATTTTAGCGTAGCCAGAAGAACCAAAACAGCGGATAGGACTTTTTCCAAGATTTAAGTATGAATGAAATAAACAGTCATCTGTCTGTAGATGCACACGTATTGCAAATCTCAGTAAGGCTTAGTATTGTGGACACATTGGCTAATGGGGAGTGGTTAGGGATTGAGATCAGAGGGGCAGTCCCTTGTGCATGGAGGGTCAGTCTGGTGTGTTTGTTGGCCATTCAGCATCATGCCATCTGTTCACTGGTAACACTGAGCCAGCATTGCTGAGGGGCTGCCAAGATAAAACAAAGCCCAGCACTCGTCAATTAGCCTGCTGTGACTAAAGGCTGAACCTTCTCACTGAGATACGGTCCTTGTCCCAATACAGACACGCTCCCTGCTGATAGTAACGCAAAAGCTCCAACTGCACTGAACCGACTCATTGGCACGGTTTCAGTTGGGCCCTTTTTTCCCATTTTTGTTTCTGTCTTCCAATTTTGCTTTCGAGTGGTTTTAAGGACATATGCAAAACGGTTTCTCATTGCCAGCTACCTCTTTCATTGGCTCTCAAGATTGGAGCATCAGCGGTCCAATTGCCAAAATCTTTCAAAATAAAAATTCTGTACCTGTTGTGTGTTTGATTGTTGCTTAGAGGTGGAACCACATGTCAAATTCTGGTCCAGTCACAATTGGCAAGGGGGAACTTAAGTCTGGTTAAGGATTCGCCAGCACCATACACTGGCTGTGTTCTGCTAAACACAGCTCGTAGAAACACATTATGATAGAAACACATTAGAATAACTACTTTACTGATGAATGGGCAAAACCAGGTGTTCCCAACAATGTGCCATGGAGAGCTGAGACTTGGCAAGCTTTCAATGCAAGCAGAGAAAATGCCAGCTGATTTCACTGATCAGAAAAGCCTCAACTAGAAAGGAGGAGCTAATCATGAAAAAAGCTCTTGTCCTTTGGCTGGCTGTGCTTGGGATGGCCATATTAGGGATACAGGAGGCCGGTCTGGGTCTGTTAGATGTTTCTTGGGGATTTGAAACTATATGAATATCAAGTTTTTATTACCATGGACAGGACTTGTGATGTTTTAAAATTGCTTGATTTGAACAACTGGAATTGACTGCGTTGATTTGATCGCTGACTGCATCTGGCCATCAGTAGAAGAGACAGTGCTTTGCTGTTAGTTGAGGGGTTTGTTTAATGTAACATAAGTTCTTACAAATGTTAAACATTCTGCCTAAATGAACTGTTCATACTGTCAGAGTAAGCCAATCCTGGTCTGCCATTTATATACCAAGTGTCCCTCTGAAAGTTTATCTTGAAGTTTGACTGTTTTAAGCGGAGTCTGCAGCTGTTTTATCTGAAGAGAGCGAGCTGTCAGCAACAGGCTCAAGTATTATCAGTCCATCTGGCTCCCTTAGTTGCTGCGCCTCATCCAATTACGTGCGTGTATGAAAATGATGTAATGCAGCATGGCCAATCATTGCGTGTCTCTTACCGCTGAGCTGTTACAGATGGAGAGCAGACAGACTGGAGAGAAATGCAGCAAACAGTGACAAAGAGACAACTTGTACAGAAAGAAGTAAGAAAAGCTGTAAAAGCAAGATGAGACGTTTATAGTCAGTCTGCTTTATGTTAAGATTCACAATATAAGTTTTTATAGTGAGAGCTTAAAGAGAGAAAAAGGAAAAGATGATAGGCTTTAAGACTGTAAATGTCTACTTATGACTGAGGAATTCTTATGTTTGTTTTAAATGAAATGTTCTAATTATTAATGTGCTCACTAGATCATCTGTAATAATAATAATGTTTGTGAAAGACAGAATGTGATTTTATGCCCTAAATGTGCACTTATTTCTTGTTTTTGTGTTCATTTTTGTTTTGTTATAACATCATTATACTTATCTGGGATACCTGTTCTAACACTGCACTCAGGCTCATTATTTCTACATTTCTGAATGATTTATTTTCATTGGAAGATGGAAAATATCCTGTTGACTAAAAATTTGAGACTTTAAGCAAAAAATTAAACTTTATTTAGCCAGAGATTTTAAAGAAAAGCAGATTAAGCCCCATTTAATTGGAGGGACTTAAGTCCTAGTCAAGACCAGATCGTTTCAAAATGCTGCATGAATTGATCCTAATCCTGTCAGCCCATCTGCGCTAAGTTTTATGGTTTTGCATTGATCATCTGTCATGTAATGCAAAATCCTCACTTTGATCATGTACAACAGCACTGATGATTTACAAAATGATGAATTTCTGAAAAGTTTTTATACAAAATTTTCATATTCATGAAATATATGAAGTTTGTTTCTTTTTGTCACCACCATTATTACACACAGTCAGAGCATCTTTATTAGTGCTGTTACAGTTTTAAAGAAAATATTGGGTTCTAATATGATCCTGACAATATTTTAAAGTTAAAAATCCAAATTCTTCCTAATATTTCTAAATCAGAAATGTTTTCTGTGACCCCGTTTTATGTTTATGGTTCATCCATAACTAGCTGAGGGGTATTATTGCCACAGTGCCTGGCCAGTGCTTTTTTTTGGGGGGGGNATCTCACTGTTGAATTTTAATTAAGGTAACCCCGGGGGTTCAGGGAATCTGTCTTTTATCCTCACTAAAGCTACAGACACACCAATCCGACCTCAAACTGCCTCTGACAAAGGACATCTGATGCCTTTCATCACATCAGTTGTTAGGCTGCTTTTACTGCACAGTCTAGAGTTTTTACATACTCACCCTCTTTAGAATGAAGTAATTCCAGCTACTTAGACCACATATAGCACTTTAAGAAATGGGATTAAAAAAACAAACCAAAAAAAAAAACAAACACACCTCACCTCTGCTAGCTACAACCACCAATAATATAAAGAGAGGGGNCAAAAAAAAAAACAAACACACCTCACCTCTGCTAGCTACAACCACCAATAATATAAAGAGAGGGGTTAACTGGATCCCTACAAATCTCATTTGTTTGAAATCATTATTTGTACATGTCTGAGTACACATTGAATCTGTACATTTTTTTAAAACAAACTTTATTTTATTTTATTTTTATTTTTTTCAATTTCACAATTTTCACCATTATGGAAATGGCTCAGATCATGTGTACTGGAGCCCTTAATTTTAGACAAGATCAAATGTGCATTGCCTACAGTTCTATCACCATCTACAGCTGTAAATTAGCCATGGATTTGCTGGCTGTGGAAATATGTTTCTTGCTCCAGTATTTTAATTTCTTTTTTTTCTAATTTGCACTTTTTGCTCCTCTTGGGACTGTCACTGCTTTCCAGCAGAGCAGTTGCTGGGCTAGCTAAGGCTGTTGAGATTACACATGAGATTAGGAAAGAAGACTCAACTGCTGCTGAACTCTGGTGATATATTTGAGCTTCCCTTAGACAATTAGGTTAAACCCTGTCTGCACGATAACATCGGTTTATAGTGAAGACTCATCAGGGTCATATTACTGTGGCTAGGCTGCTGCAGTGTGCACATCATCTTATTTAACTTGAGCTACAATAGTTACATAAAATGTGTCAGATTTCAATATTTCATTTTATTAATTTTATAATTGAATAGCTTCTTCATACTTTACAGGAAATTTCTCTTGTACTTAAAGGATTATAGCTTATGATTTAAAAAAAAAAAAAAAAAACATGTATCAGACCAGATGGCCGTTAAGCCCGGCTGATGTGTTACATGGCTTCTGTATTCTAAATTGTATGTTCTGTTGAGATATTGGATCTAAAAAGTGTGGGGATTTTGCATATGTTGAATGTTAGCTTGTGATTGCATGTGCTTGATAAGCTTCTGTCCCCAAACGTTTCTGACCAATGAGCAGAGTGAATGTTGTCACATGCTTTTGTTCACATATTTATTTAGATTTAGTACCTTCTGGTTCAGAAGAAAACACTTTAAATACAGGTCTGTGGTCAGTGGTTTGATTGAAATGCTCATCTGTCACTGCAGAATTGAATTACAGAACAAATAAGCAACAGATGATAGTTAACCTCTCATAACCCCACTTTCTTTTTTCTTTCTTTTTTTTCATAACCCTGCTTTCATGCTGACTGATAAGACTGTTATATCATCATTGACTGTGTCTCTGCATCTACGTAGGTGTCTTACAGGGAAACAGAGCCTGCGTTGGCTTCAAGTCATGTCAGTGTTCTCCAAAAAGGTTTAGAGGGGGGACAAATTGTCAATCATTAATAAAAACTTCTCAACCCACTCTGACATCATAATCCACATCTCTGCTGTTCAAACTATAGCTAAATGCAAGCCTTTCGTTTGTACCTTACACGGCGCATAAGAAAAACCAGAAAAAACATTGTTACACAAGAACATTTAAAGAAATGTAATCCAAGCTGACCACAAGCACTGTTCTTTGAAGCGTGAAGCTACCAACTTTTACCAACACCTTTCAAATCTACAGGGGACACTGGGGTTTCACTTTAAGTATGTTTGGCAGTGCTTTTGTGTGCCTTTTGAGTCTGAGTTAAGGATGTGTGTGTGTGTGTCTACTCATGCATGTTTGTCACACCTGCTCCTGTACTCCCAGAGGAGGGGTGCTCTGTGTGTGTGTGTTTTTGCAGTGGTGGTGATGATGGAGAGGGGATGGTACTACAGCTGGTGTCCCATCTCTAAAGTTGTTAGTGGACTAATTGCCTGCGTAGCTCCATTTTAATTAGACCTTAAGAGAACAGTGGCACTTAAAAACAGTAAATATCTGTTCAGAGTCAAGACAGGGCGTTTCCATCATCTATCCATTGTCAAGTGAACAAAATACTAAATATGATTCATGTAAATAGATTTACAAAAATAAAATAGACATGCATCAAATATAATGCACTTAACATTCAACTTCAACAGCTATTGGTGAACAAAACAAAACTACATTTTTAATTCATTTGTCAACACAGCGCTATGTTATTTTTCAACATAATTTTTTGATTGCCATCTTGCATATTTGTAATATTGAGGAAATTAGATTTTTTTTTCCTGTTTCTTTTCATTTATCATAATTCATATACAGTATATGCTATGTAAATATATGTAAGGGCGGCACAGCCACCATCCTCCTCGTACAGTGGACCATTCTTCTGTCCATCATTTTCTATTCTGGCTGATTGAGGAAAATGCTCTCCTCCCAGATGAGGCCTCTCATATAAGCTGGCAGGTGTTTCCCTCCTACACACACACACACACACACACACACACACACAGTCTGAGCATTAAGATGAACTAATCATTTCTCTCTCAAAGCCCAGCAGCCTTACAGATGGCCCGGAGTCATCTTTTGTATGTCCCTCAGCGGCCAGGCCAGACACAGATTGTGTGTGTGTGTGTGTGTGTGTGTGTGTGTGTGTGTGTGTGTGTGTGTGTGTGTGTGTGTCCCATTTCTCTTGGGTAGGATCATATTTCCCCAGTGTGTAATGAGGTGTTGAGACCCCCAATGATCTCAGCAGTCAGTACCTAGTGCCAGCAGAGCTTTGGCCACAGGGGGCGTCATGACTGGCTAATGGATCAGAGGTGTCCGATGCAAGACATATGTCAACGCTTTCAGCTGTCATGCACATGGTTATGATGGCTTGCCTCCAAAAACTGGGAAAACTGCTTTGTTAGCACTTTTACAGCAAAGAATATATTGATGTAATTTGCATTAATGTTTCAGATGTGTTGTATCGTTAAGCGTATGATGCCAGATTATTTCTTGCGCAGGTCACATGTCTGCTTTTGTGAGCATGTTTGTTGCTTTTAGTACTGGCAGGCGTTTTTAATTTGCTGAACCATTTTGATAATTCTTGTTCAAAGAGACTGACAGGAATCAGAATATTAGCTTGTGAATGTGATGCTTTTTTGCAGCAGGCATTAAAGCTTCTGAATTCTAAGACTGTGGGAAATGTAAAGAGAGCGGTTAGTATGACAGATAAACATTATTAATAGTCTCATCTGATGTCCCTCAGTACATTTCCACGCACATTAAAACTTTGATTCTGATCCAATGAAGGCAATATCCCTCTGCGTAAGTCAACATTGGTATACTTGGAGTAACAGGTCTGGATTATAAGATTGTAAGTATTAACGCAAGCAGGTAATCGATCCATTGGCTCGCAGCAGTCATACACATTCTGCATATTCATTTCCTCACCTTATGAACTTATCTTGTAAACCAATGAAGCAAACAGTCATTATATTGTTTCTTGACATCAAAAAGATCTACTGTAGATCTGGCACTGGTACATCTCTAAAAAAATGGTATTTCTTCATCATCTGGTAATAGGAAAAGTGTGGTTTATGGTTTTCCTCTGCAGAGCACCTGAATTTGTGTTTTGTTATTATGGTATCACCTTTTATTTATTTTATTTAAATTAGGTGTATAGTCCAGCTGGATATGTTATATTCCATGAGCTGTGTCCACCCCTTTTTTTTTTTTAATCTATCACATTTACAGTCACCAGGCTGATGACACGTGTATCATGTGTTTTGGTCTTATGTAAGTGAGACTGTTCTAATTTAAAACCAGCCTTCATAATCAGTGAAAGGCTGCACAGAACCTGTATGTAGGTAGCTTGAAGTGGGCATTTGTTGAAATGGCATTTTGACTCAGGTGGGCAGTGAGTCCTCTTAGCATGTGCGTTGGCGTGATGTGAAGTGCAGTGA
This sequence comes from Lucifuga dentata, assembly GCA_014773175.1. Lineage (NCBI taxonomy): Eukaryota > Metazoa > Chordata > Actinopteri > Ophidiiformes > Bythitidae > Lucifuga > Lucifuga dentata. Next base: position 120,018 of record VXCM01001049.1, on the reverse strand, counting down.
GCCTGGAGAGAAATGATGGAATTGAAGGTGAAACAGTGTGTGTGTGTGTGCGCACATGTGAGTGTGTCTCTTTTCCACCTACCACGACAACTCAAGAATGAAATACTGCTGCATTATAAGTAATGGCATCTTTTTATAATCAGTAACTGCATACTCTAACGTACTTTATTTGTTACACAAAGCAGCAATATGTGGATACGTACGCTCTCAGTCCTGGTATCTTTAGCTCCATCAACACCTTGCATTAAAATGTGATCTGTATCTAGAATTGTAGTCCAGATTTATGCAAGGTGTAAATGCATCCAGAACTTGCATATTGAATCTCAAGCGTAAATACAATCCATACACTGAGGCACATTCATGAAATAGAATCCGCCCACAAGTTGAAAACATCACCAGATAAAGTATCTAGATATAGAGATCACATTTTAATCACATTTTAACGCTTCCACTTTGATTCATCTTCTCTCTACATCTTTATTGAAAACACAAAGCATACAACATGAGATCCCAAGCTAATTCTTTACTCATGCTTAAAACATGATCTTTCAGCAGATGATTAAATACAGCCTTAGAAGATCCTTATCGTCTATTAATATATAGACTTGATTGTACCATTTGTGCATATGAAATTTCATACACTGTAAAACCAGCCTATTAGGAAGGACTGTCTCAAATTACCAAGGCCCAGGAATAATCATTAATAGAAAAGTTATGAATTTCTATTCTACTTTGTTTTCAGAGATAATGCAACAACCAACCCATGGTTTAACCCAATACTGATTGCCTGTTCTGTCTTTCATTGCTTCTTTGAGTGTGTTTTATAGATTTCAAAACCAATGCTTATTCTTTCCATTCATAGTCGCAACAATGGCTGCGTACCTTTTATCTGTATACACAGCTTGCATAACAACATGTGACAAGCTTACAGAACTGGCGGCATGTTTATGAGATTAATTTCATTTGTGTAAAATGTTCATCCAGTATGGAAGTTGGGATTTGAGTGCAGTAATTATTGTTAAATTATAAATTGTTTGTAAATCAGTCTACAGAAGAGAGGACAGTTCTGTTATATTTTAAGCAAAGCCTTTGGATTATCACTCCTCAAAATCTAAGTGACGCATGACTGAACGATTTGAATTCACTGCTTGACTGCACATGACTAAAACGATTCATCAAATGTCAGTTTTCTGTCACTTGACCAAAACATTGACTAAATGCTTAATTCATTATTTTACATTTTTAGGTGTTCAGGAGCATTATCTCTAATAACTCTCAGAGCTGCATGATGAATCATGTCCACTAAATTAAATTGTACTTTTACACGGTATATAAAATGTCAAGATTTTATAGGGGAACATGGACTAATGCATGATTCAGTTCTGTTTTGTACATTCACAACCTTTGTTCAGAAAAGCGAAAGTTGTTTCCTTTCAAGGAGCTTTTCAGCTGCGGCCCTGGGTACGATTAGGCCCATGTCATGTTTGCTTTTCTCATTGTTTACATTCCTAACTGTTACTTCCCATGACTGCAGCTTAACATGGTCTTCTAAAAATCCTTCATCTTGTTCTCCTGCCATTGATAAGTGTTGCCCCTGTCTTGGCGGGGCAGCATGTCATCGTTCCCATCACATTAAACAGGCTTTCCAGCAGGTTTGGAAGTACTTTGAGTAGATTGACGATTCTGTTAGCCGTGGAAATTTGGCTGGGAATCGGTAACTTGTCTAAAGCTTTCTTTGGGCACCAAGTCTGGCATTGAAGCTATACATGCATTGTTGGTTACAAGCAGCATGAAGTTCACGCAACTTTTGTTCCACAAAACATTTTAAAGCAAAGTTGCATATGTACAGTAGCTTTTACTGGGTGGTAACAATCGAAATGATTTGGGTTTTACGGACCCATAATTTGTTTACCAAATGGAAATTTTCCAACCATCAATCACAATTAAGCTAATGCTAGCTGACATCCACTCTCAAGTTACCTTTTATTTATAGAAATACCTACCCTGAATATAGCAAGATTCATCGGTCATGCATGCTTTTCAGTGTCCATTGGTTCTGCCATCAATTGATTGTTCTGGTTGTAAAAAGCTAAAAATTTCCTGAGTATTTCGATTAGCTGCAGTGCAGACCTTGTTGCAAAAAATTCAAACAATGTGCTCATTTCTAAGTTACATGCAGCTTTTAGGTTAAGTGTTGAATCCAGCCACTGTTTATGAATTTTCCATTAGATGAACCAGGACCATTTTTCTCTTACCTTACTACTCTAATATTTCAGTGTGAAGTGTTTATTTTGGTTCTGGAAATCCCCCAACCCCAACCATGTTTCCCTCCTCTGAACCTCCCCCACCTTGGCCTCCTCATTTCCTGGTTTGGAGGAATGGAAGGTGTCAACCTCCAGTGTGGGAACAATAATGTCCCACCATGGACAGTTACACTTTCTGTCTGGGCCTGCTGGGACACAAGGTTATTGCTTAGCTTACTTTAAGACATGCCAAGTGATGTTATACTAAACAAGCTGGATGTGGATTTAAAGACTCCATGTTCTCAAATTCAAATTGTAAAATAACCTGGTTTTATTGCAAAACATTGAGAATTCAGAATAATGTCAGATATGATGATTTTTTTGGTGTGACAGCCTGTTAAGTGTGAGACATTACATGACAAATCTGCCCTAAATCACTTAAAGAGGAGCTACTAATGATGCGCTTTGAATTCTCTTTCCATAGAAAATGGATAATGGACTCTAACAAGGTATCTTACACACAGATGCCACAAACCTGCTGAAAGAGGCTCTGAAAAGTCTTACTATTATTTTGAGGATGTTTTGCTGCCTTACTCAGCATGCTTATTTCCTGCTTTTCCAGGGATCAGACAAACAGCCTGGATGTGTGTTTTCCCCTGCTGTGGAACACTAAATTGCTGCACAGTAAAGTAAATTAAAGCCCTAGACCCCCTCAAAGTCTCATGTATGAGTGGGGGAGCATCAGTGAGTATTTCTGAAGCAGTCTGTGGTGAGTGTTGAAGGAATTAGAGATGCAGTACTTCACCCTGAGTCTTTAATTTAGATGAAGGGAAGGTATTTCTTATCACACTTTGTTAATTGCACATTGAGAATGCTGTTTTTTTTTTTTTTTTTTTTNTTTTTTTTTTTTTTTTTTTTCCTTTTTGTAATTTTATTATCATGATCTTGTGTCAGATATTTGTTAAATTTCTGTGTGAAGACCCATCTGTGCTGTCATAAGCATGACACAGATGGTCCTCATCTGTTGAAACCTAGATTCTTGTGTCTTTGTTTGTGTGCATGCATGTGCGTGGGCATGTGGGTCCACTCCCCGCCGACCCACAGTAGCAGGTTCATCAACCTCTGTGCCAATACCCTTTGCCTGTCAGTTTTTTGTGTGTATCTGGTGTGTTGAGACTTAAATCAGCCATTCAGTCTTTCCACCTGGTCATACAGCACATCAGGAAAGAGCTGCTTCCTTGGCTGCTTCATCACAACCGGATGGATTTCCTGAGGCCCCTGGAGCAGCCAATCACACTGAGATCACAGGCTACTGTACAGTCCCTCAACCCCCCATACACAACCCCACAGTAGAAACATGGCTGAAAATGGCAGGGCAGAGAGAACAAAGTAGGATTTTTGTAAAAATATGCTGATGCAGTTATACCCCAGTGAGTTGAGCTGCATGTCAGTATGAAACCATGGCTAATAGCATGAAAGAAAGATTATATTTTGTTTGCACAAGGCCTGTCATCTCTCCATAGCTGGGTGGGCTGTACTCCAGCCTATACCTTACAGCTTCATTAGCATCTACAAATCTTGCTTTTAAAGTGTGCTGGAGCAGGCCTCAAAGAACCTCACCCTTTAAGATTCACAAGCTGCAGGCCCATCATCTTGTCCAATGCCCCAGTTACCCAAGGCTGGTAGTGTCTATTTTCTGCTGCTTACCTCATGCCACTGTGGCTTTGTTCACCACTGCCACGTGCAAGTCCAAATTACAGCTTGCTCGCAGATGTGAAAGGGATGTGCCAAACGCTACTCCTGGTTCAAGGCCTTATCCCAACCTAACCCTCACCCCGCCCAGTTCCAGGCTTCATACAGATCAGGGTGGCCTTAGGGACTGTGTTGCCTCATTTACTGGTTCCTCAGCCTTTGATGGTGACCTTGGTAATGTTTTTGACATCTGATTTGTGGACTGGTACATCCTGTTGCTGTTCATAGTGCCTTCATGGTCTTACATTATGTCTAATTCTGCTTAAAGGAGGAGGGGCTGCTTTGGGTGCAACCATCCACTCCTGCTGACTGTTGGGACCCTCTATTCATATTATGATTATGCAAAGGCTATTCACATTCATGTGACCAGCTGTGTGCGTGTGTGTGTGTTTCTCCCTGGGCAGAGGACCTCCCACTCCTATTTTACATCCCCCTATTCCTGGTACCCCCTACCATCACCACTCCCCTCTCCGCCTGCATGCAGGCCTCCACTGCAGGCAAGATAATTGTGTGATAGTTTGCTCATTGTCGGCCTGTTTTCACAAAGCAGACATCTGCTGTGCTGTCCTGCATGTTTCAGCAGTGACGTAATGTCGTATGGCAAGTCTTGGCCATGCAAAACTGGAGGGCTGGTGTACAAGAGAATTATTTTACTGAGCTCTGATAGGGCACTAGGGTTGTGGGGTTTTCTGAGGGACAAACCTGAGCTTGGATGAACATAAAAAAGTGAACTGCATCTGACTGCACAAAATGGAAATGACACTGCAGTAGCTTACTGCACAGATATTGGATCACTTTGCAAGCTCAACAACAAACTTCACCAGCCTGACAGGCAATTCTATGGTAACAAAGCCTACCATTTTCTGAGGGTTTAGTGGCAGAAGGCTGGAGAGGGACTGATGGCAGAGCTACAGGGGTTCTGGTCCACAATGATATGTGATGGTGCAGAACCACAAACTCCATTAGCTAGTCTGAGTTTTACTCGTTATTCTGGCTTGGATTGAATTCATCTGGCTGTCAGTCTCTTTTCAAATCAGAGGTCAATTTTAGTTCATCATGTGATCATATGCTCCAAATTCTTCTCCTAGCCACAATGATTCCACTATACATTTGCTGCTGTATCCCAACTTATGATTAGCTTCTGTTTCCATGTGTTTGTTTATATGTGAATGTTGCCATAGAAATAAAACAAATTACGGAATAAACCATCATTTTACAGATTGAATATGCATTTAGTATGAAAATCTCTCTTGAGGCACTTTCAGACAAAAGCTCTGGAGCTAAATTGGAACTACTCTACCCAGAACTTGCTTGCATTCACACCACACTTCAAGTACCGTGATGCTTATGGAAAGTAGAGCAACAACACAACAGTCGTGTCATTTCTTCAACACAAACACAATTTATGCGTCACGATGGACCATGAATTTGTCTAATGCTGCCAACGAAAACATTGCCAAGTCTGCCTTACTGATGGTCGCGAAGTATGTTTGTCAGTGTCCCAGAATAGCATCCATTGTGCTGTTCTACTTGCTGCTGTCAGAGCTGGTTTGATTATCGTGATTGCTTCAGACTTTTTCATTATTACATTTTTCTTTGACCTACACTTGAGTACGACCTACAAAATAGCACATGGTTCCTTGGTTGGTGGTACAAGTTCTGGAGTTCTTTAAAAATTTCTGGCTATGTGAAAGGTTCTGTAGGTAATCTTCTGAAACCTGTCTGACCAGTTTGTAAGCTGCTGGTTGATGCCACATTAAATCTGCACAGTGTACTTGATCTGACTCCAACTTTGCCTCTACAAGTACTTGCAATGTCAGCAAGCTTGCTCTACAGTCTATAATAAGTATAGGATGTTCATTTCAGGCCAAGTTACAGAGCCCATTGGTTGTGGCTTGTGAAAATCCCTGTCAGAATCTGCAGCTGTCAGACATTCCTGTCTGCATTCGTTTCTGCTACTTTGGCTGCGTAATAAATGCTTAATGATATTACTCAGAGAATTGAGAGACTTGAAGTGCCCCCCACCTCCCATGGGGAAAGAATTAGCCCAGTTAGATACTTGAGATAGACTACTTTGATGCATTCCTCTAAAATTACCCTAAGCTATATTTATCCCGTATTCAATGCAGACCATATGAATTATGATTGAAAGCTGGTAAATGGAGATTCATATTGGTTTTGAAGTCATAGCATTGGGGTATATTAACACTTGACCCATGCTTAGAGTTGATAGGGTTTCATTGTCAACAAAGGCAGATGCTCACTTTCACAGGGGTTTCAAGTTGACTTTCCTGCTTCAGCCATGAGTTCCTCAGCTTAAGAACTAACTTATGAGCTAGAGAGCAAGTTGATGAACCCCTTCTAGCACACCACGTACAGCACAGTCCTGAAGAATTTGAGCTTTTTTTTTTTTTTTTTNTTTTTTTTTTTTTTTTTTAAATGCTACTCCAAGCCAGAAGGGGGTCCAGAATAGTCATGAGTAATCTGTGAAAGAATCTTATAATCAACAGAGAAAGAAGTTGGCAGTGGCTATAGTTTATTGATCAATTAAAAAGAACCCAAAGAAAACAGAAGGATTGAGTACATTTGTTCTCTAAATCAGGAAGGAAAATGGAGAATTTTCTGATTTTTAGACAGCTGGGGAATTTAGATGCAAAGTGAACGAACCAAAGCAAAATCGGTGCTCTGCCTGCTACCCTGTCACCAGTGAGGCAACCAACCACATATTTGGACCAATTACAGCCAAGGGAGGTGTCAGAAGTAGAGATGACAAATTGTCACACCTTGTGGGCCCTGCATAAAGAATATGCAAAGAACCTGGATCACTGTGTCTTGTGCATTGCAAAGCATGTTTTTGCTGTGAAGTTCTGCTTCATACGAGGTACACTCAGGCCTTTGATGACAGCAGGTCTCCTTATGGCTGTCTTGGTAAATATGCCAAATCCACTTCATTTTATTTCAACCTAGCCATATTTTCTCAACAGTAAAGATGTTTAAAGTGTGTAAAGAGGCAAAAAGGGAATGCTGCACAATCAAGGCTTTTATTATACATGACTGAAAAAATTCCTGAGTAATGGAAGACGTGGATATTAATTTGAGGTCTAGTGGGCTGCTGGAGGAGAAAGTTGGAACATGACTCCTGCAGCACTGCCAAATGAAGCTTATTCTCACCCTATAGAGTTCTTTCTTTATGGGTATTCCACATTAAAATTATAGCTCACCATGCTACACAGCATAAAAAAGGTCTCAACACCATCTCCACCCTACTTACAAGCTATCATAAGGGACTGTGCATACAAAGAACAAAAAAACGTATTGTTTGGGAATCTAGTGGGAGTGACGGTGAAATAATTGGTCCCACTTTCCCATTCTGTCACTGTCCTGGAATGTATGACAATAGGCTTCATTATCGTACAGGAACTTCTTTTAACAGTTTTCGTATGAATTGTTGAATCAGTAAACTACTTAAAAGTAAAGCTGTTGCGTGATGGCTGATTTTACTGATATTTTTATTGACTGTAAAATTACAAAACAGTTTAATCTGCTTTAATTATATCGTGCATGTTTGAATAATTGCATTATTAAGTGAAAATGTAAAATAACTATTCGAAATACACTGAATGTAATTGTGCCACAGATGCGACCCAGTTCACACTATTGATTAGTGGAGAAGCCACGCAGCCTCCATTTTTAAAAAAAAAAAAAAAAAAAAAAAAAAAACTTTATAGAATAAGTAATTAGAAAAAGATTTGTCTTTTTTACCAAATTTTAAGATGGTGAATATCTTAAAATTTGAAACATTCCAATCTCACTCTGGATTTAGCAGTATCTCAGCTTCTAGATGTCATACAATCAAAAATTTCACATCTTACTCTTAGATCTGCATTTTCAGGGCCGAAGAATCCAAATTTTCTAATTAGAATAAAGAATATATTATTGTACCAAGTTTTGACTGCCAAGCATGAAAGTGTGGCTGCTTGCTTCAGCCAGAGCTATCAAAAATTATCTGTTTCCAGATTGTTTATTCTCTGTACTTTCCAAAAAATGTTTTAATGATTACACATGGAGCCTTCAGCATCATCCCAAAAGCTGAAAATGTTTTTGAAGGAAACCCATAAAGTTTTTGTTCCTATCAGATGTTCAAATATGTTAAAGAACATAATCTTATAAATAAGCACATTTGAAGATAAGGGTATTACGTAAGACATGTAATGTAATATGAAGACTAATGACTTCGTACCTTTGTGTTTCAGCTATGCTTTGGCAGATGAGGCCTACCGTTCTCTGAGGGACCAGGACAAAGACCAGTGCATCCTCATCACAGGGGAGAGTGGGGCTGGAAAAACCGGTAAGTAGCCTGTAACTCAATTTAGTCTGACCTTTACTTGACCTATCCTACACATTCTGCTCCAACATCACCCTGCTTTGTATTCACACAGACATTCATACCCTGGATCGGTTTCTTAGAACCACCATCATAAATTCAAAACTGTTGCCTGGATGGTTGAGATGAAGCTACATAGAAGGAGCCTAACAGATCCCTGGAGCTATAAAAGTCCCGGTATATTTCACATGAAATAGAACTTTCAGGGCAAGAATATGTCATTCAGGCTCTTTGGCTATTCTTTTGGTTAGTTGTGTCACTACCAAGCCCTGCCTGCTGGAGCCTCGCGGATGATGCAATCAGTCATGTAATATTTGGACTTTTTGAAGAACAGGAAGTATTACAAATTAGAAAACAAAAATCACAGTTCTTATGGATTTTATTGCTTGTGGTGTTTGAGGATGTATTCACTGGCTGTCCTTTCATCAGTTTGTCTTATCTTTTTTCAAGTGCAGTATACTGGGGCTTTAAATGCACCATCAGCTCTTCCTGGCAGTCCTGAACAACAGTTTGGCCCAAGTACAGTCAAAACATTTTACGAAAGGCAACAGTATGATAAGGATTACAGTTTACAACCCCTACGGCTTTGATAAAATCTGTCTACTCTAACCCCATGCCAGTTTTGTCTGGAGAACACAGGCCATCGTGTTGGTACAAGCATAAAAGTCTAATTGAGAAATGAAAGTTGAGATTGACTCTGATGATGTGCGTCTGAAGTGCTGTAGATAATAAAGGTAGACACACTAAAGTAGAGCAGCAGCGTGAAGATGGAGTCCTGGTTTGGTGACATTACCTCTTACAACACTGTCTCAAAGTCAATGCCCACACTTCCCACTTGGTGAACTCAAAAGCTCACATGCTGGACAGTTGGTTGAATTAGTGACAGTGAATGGCTCCAGCTGTGTGTGTCTGTTGTGTCTGATGTTTTTGTAATAGTGTGGCAATGTTCTGGAGAAATTTCACACGCCACTAAAAACCCCACAGGAATGGTATTTCCTGCTCCCAGCTGGCACTGCTGTGTTTCAGGTAAAAGTCATGTTGTGTTGTCAAAGCACACACACTGCTGGGAAAAAAAAAAAAACACAACCTAGAAACCTACAGTAGAGACGGACACACATACACACACACTTGTGTTTAGCAGTGTCATTCTTCTTCAATACTTGAGCGTGACATAAGGTTATTGAACCTTGAATTTTCACTTTGGTGTAATGTTATACTTGTTTCTTTGAGTTTCGTTAGTTCAACCCTCTTGTCCTTTGAGCTTTGATAGCTGATTAATGTTGGTCGTTCATTCATGGTCCCACTCCAAAAGCCATTTCAATTATGACTGTCATCACTGGTGCCAAGACATAATGGTGGTGGGAATGTTTTACTCTGAACTTTAAATACAGCAAATAGTAATCTGTCTCACTGGATTGGCATGTTGACAGGCTGTTACTCAAATGTGCAAGTAATTTGTTTGCAAAATGCCATTTAAATTGCCTAATCTCCCTTTGGTCCCATTTTGGACTTGCCACCTGACCATGGGCAATGCGGTTAAAATTAAATCTGTGATACTATCACATTATTTTCATCAGTATTTTGTGTTTAGTTATTATTCAACATGATAAAAGGTTAAATTCATATTCATCACATTCCGTCATTTGTTTTGTTTTGTTTTACTCAAAATAAATGCCTTTAATTTTTAAATTGTATGTTCTCAAGTATTTAAAATGTCATGTTGTGGCAGATAGAGAAATCTACAGTTAGACATGATCACCATGATCTTTTAACATCATAAGTTTGCAGTATAATTATGAAGTGATTGATTTATGGCCCAGACCTGTATTCATCTCACAACAGCAGTTATACAACGCATTTGATGTTGGTGTGTTGGAATCCTGCTCAGTTGATCTCAAGTTAGAGTTCAGATTTCACAACATAACAAGTGTCACAAATCCAGTCCATTTAAAGATGCAAGTGTGCAAATGTCTGCTTATTGTGCAGTATCTTTACCTGTCTGTACATAGTATATAACCAGCAGGCACACTATCCCTCTTATAGTAGTTATTCACCATTATTCATTATCATTTGTTAGTATATATACCCACGTACTTTGCAGTAGCTTGGTATTCTGACCTTGAATCCCTAACCTTGGTTGTGTTGATTGCATGTCAGTACATTCAGTGCCTGTTGAACCATAGTCAAATTCCTTGGTTAGGAAAGCATGCTTGGCAAAAATAATCTGATCGTGATGCTGTATACATGATGTTAGGACTCACAACCACTTATGGATATTAAAGAAAACACTCGGAAATCATTTTAGATGAATTTGAAATTTATTAATCTCCTCATCAGCTATGAAGCTCTTATTTGGAAAAAGGTTGTCAGTAAGATGTCCGCCTCACCGAGGTGTGTCAGAGACGTTCATGTCTGGTTTAGGTTCTTGCTTGTCTGGCTGTACATCTATAGAACGGAGAACTGAGACTAAAGCTACTATCAGATGTTGCATACTTTTATTATCTAAGCGAGATAATATGAATAAACACATTTTTCTGAACTAAAAGATAAAGAAATATGCATAACTCGGTTAAGTTAAAACACTACTCGGGATGTTTACCTTTTTGTCACAGCTTTTTGCTATTTTTCTTAAACAAGCATGTTTTCTGAAACTAGAAGAATTTGCCTGTCAAATGAGCCCTCATACCTGCATTTTAGTTTTACATTCTTTGGTATAAGAATTTTTATTTGATTAAGCAAATGTTTTATGCTAGAATCTGTAATCAGCCAATACAGTAGCTCTTTTCTGTCCTTCCCTGGCACTCAAACTTTGTCATTTTTGGGTCACTGTCATCTCACTGGATGGGGGTGATGACCCTGGCTCTAGTAGTCGTCAACAACGCATCTTATTATTCCAGAAAGCATGGGATATCTCATTTTGTAGGAACATGGCGTCCACAAAACAGCGTCTCTCAGACTTTCAGATCAGCTTCAGTGGCTGAACAGGGATCATCTCTGTAGATCCAAATGAAGTCATGTCTCATTCTTGCTTCCCAGTGAACCCAGTAGCTTAAATGATGATAGATGCAATAATGGTCACCATCTAACTAAATAGAGTGAGTTGTCATTATGGAGTTTGTGAAATGAGACCACTGCGCTTATAATGTCCCCAGACTAATGGATCCCCACCCAGGCCTGATGGGGCTCTGGGGGGATGATGTAAGGGGGATTTTTAGGGGAATGGTGAGATGGATGGGTATGTCACACTTGTGCCCCAGTCTAGCAAAGACGTGACCCAATATTTGTGTGTGTGTGTGTGTGTGTGTTCCAGAGGCCAGTAAGCTGGTGATGTCATATGTGGCAGCAGTGTGTGGGAAGGGCCAGGAGGTGAACAAAGTGAAGGAGCAGCTGCTGCAGTCCAATCCTGTGTTGGAGGGTGAGTGAAGCATCCTGCACACTCTGTCTAGCCCGATAAACACACTTGGGATATCACACCCTCGCCATGGCAGCTACCCAATGCAATATATCAACAGCAAAAAATGCATATAGGCTGATGTTGGCAACCACAGAATCGTGGAAGTTATGCCATCATAACAACATATGCACACTATACTCAATTAAGGCAAAAATGTGATTAAGACATATACATAGATGGAATTAATAGGATTCAGGGGTTCACCAAATATACATTACTCATTGCTTAAAGCACCATGACCGGTGATTTTTCATGGTTGAGCCCAATAAATACAACCCGTATACACGTTACATTACTACCAGACATTTTCCAAAACATACGACTGGAGAGGTAAATTTTAGTATTGTTTTCCTAAGAAGAAGTAAGACTGACATAACGTGACTGGTTTCGGTTCATTCTGGTACGCTATTAAAAACTAGAGACTTGAGACATGCTTAAGTCTATCACAGCAAAGAACACATTTATTAATTATTTTTGTCCAAGTTACTTAACTGACTGAACACAGAGCTACATGGAAGAAAATGTATTTCTCCACCAGAGAATACAGTCCCAGGAGAAGACTGCATTTACCAAGAAATTAAAATGATTGTGCTTTTTACAATCACGCGTAAGTGTTAGCAGGTGACAGATTGAATTTTTAGGTGTATCACCTGAACATTTGATTTTTTTCCAATCTGATTATAGTGTTTGTAGGACTTTTGAAAAGATAAACTTATTACCTTAATCAAGTTAGAATTGAAGTTTTAAAGTGCATTGAAACATACTGAGTGTGACTTCTTTTTGTTATCCCCTCCTCCTCCATAGACACACATACAGTACCCCCCACCCCACCTCCATTCCTGCTGGCACAGGAACAGCTGTATTTAAATTGGGGGCAGTGGACAGGAAATGCCCATGAATGATGAGGCTGTATGCCTGAGCTGAGCTGCTGCACAGAGTCTGCACATCTGCAAGAGTTTAGCTCCTGCCGATCTAATTGCCTGAAGGGGGGAGNTGCACAGAGTCTGCACATCTGCAAGAGTTTAGCTCCTGCCGATCTAATTGCCTGAAGGGGGGAGGGGGGCAGTTATCCTGCTGCACACAGTGATAATGTAATCTACATCATGCCTGCTCTGTAACTCTTTTGCTTTTCTCTCATGGTCTGATGCTGCACTGGTTTCTTTCTTTGTCACCCTCTGTTTCTTTCTGTTTCCTGTTCCTTTCTCTTGCTCTCTTTATCTTTGCGTCATTCTCTCTCTCTCTCTCTCTCTCTCTCTCTNCCCCCTTCCTTCTCTCCCCGCCATCATACCAGACTAGCAGCACACATATTCACACAGATGACAGACTTAAACACACTTCAATAAGCTATTATCAGCAATTAAGCAGTTATACAGACAGCACTGTGATGTCTGATATTAATAGCATTTTAATATGAAAAGTTTGTTAGAAGGCAACAGAGACAAGTATGAATTGAATCTTGTCCATAGCTAGCACAGACAGATTGAAGCACTTTGACTTGAATGTGGCATGACTGCAGTCCATCATAAGCTTAGAAAGCTCTAATTATTTGCTTAATTCATAAAGAATTATGGAGCTTCATCAGTACAAATGGCTTTGAGAGGTAGCCATACACTGATTGAGAGTGAGATTGATAAGTTTTGCAATAATTATAAACATACTTAGTTCTACCTTTCGTATATTAGCTATAAGCATGTACTAGATGGATTTGTATAAATTATGCATGAGGCTGTCTTAACATGGTGTGTTGTGATTTTTCCTCCTTTTTAGCTTTTGGAAATGCCAAAACAGTGAGGAATGACAACTCTTCCAGATTTGTAAGTATCCTCTCTAACACTTATGGTTGTTAATGTGATGAGATGAGATGATTGCTTCTCAAGTGAGTAACTTTTGCTGGAAACAATACCTGTTATTTTCTCTCCTGTCTTGAGTAAGAAGAGCTACTGATGAAGAGCTACTGTGTCCATGTGTGACTTCCACCAGCATAGCTTCACTTTCAGCACATCTTAGACACCAAACACTTTTTTGTTTGTTTTATTCTCCACATCTCATTAATGTTAACGAAAATGGCATTTTGTTAAGCAGCTGACTTTGAACAATTTCCTCTCATAACTGAGGGCGAAAGAGAAAATCTGATGAGGGAAGCTGGAAACGGCATCATAAGAGTGATTCAGATTGTGTGACACTCTCTCTCTATTCAAACACAAATCCAGGCAACTGTTGATTTTCAGGCTGAGGCAGGATGGAACGAGACATTTTTGTTTCTGCAAGTTATTCTCACAGTGTTCTTAGAGGCCTGTTTGCAGCAGCGGTTGTCAACACATGACAGCATGACCACAACTTGCATTCATTTTAAATTTTGTAACATGAAATGTTAAAATGTTTATTTTGCTGTTAACTATTTAAAATGATCCAATTAGATTGAATAAATCCCAGTATATCCCAACAAAGTTTAATCTTTAAGATAGGAAGCGTAGATTAGACAAATTTGTCAAATTCTTTTTTTTTTGCACTATCTGCCATCTTATGCACACAATGGCACTGGTAAACATGTCCCAGTGGTCAGGCTGACAGACATAACAGGGGTATTATAAAGGATTATATCCCTGATCTGTTTATATTTAGCTAACCTTGGAATAAACCTTCATGCAAGGACCTCCGGCTTCCCCACTAGATACCATCATAGCTGTTTTGGCAATGAATTTAGCTGTCACTTCATTTTGCTGAGTCCAGCAGACTCTGAGAGTTTGGCTGGAGTCTGCTCACCATCTGAGCTTGGCCTCTTCTCAGGTCCTGTCTCCTATTAATACAGCAGAGTGGAAAAAATCAAACACACAGGCTTCTCTGTTCTAACTCCCAAGTTTCAGACAGAAGGGGAGAGAGGACCTGAGACAGTGAGAAAAAGTGAAANGGGGGGGGGGGGGGATGGGGAGGTTCCTCCACAGAGGCCAGTTATTTCAAAGCAGTTATATTTGATTGGCAGTTGGTTGCCTGTAGGCTGTAACCTTTCTAGAGTTTTGGGGGGAGCTCAGGTGGGCTTTTACTGTGTTGTGCAGAGATTCTCACTGAACTTTTATAGCATTGCTATTTTTTTCATGTTTCCAAACAGTGAATGCTAGCAAAGGAGCACTGGTTTCTTCCTCAATCAGCAGTCAGCATGATACATGTGATTTATTCGAGATTTATTTAAGCATTTTCACAGAGAAGGCTGACAATGAAGAATTATCCTTCATAAAGCTCGTTTCTAACTGCTGTTCTCTGATCCACAGGGGAAGTACATGGACATTGAGTTTGACTTCAAAGGAGATCCTCTAGGTGGAGTAATCAGCAACTGTGAGTATCCCTTAAGAAAATTTTGGATCCTTTATCATTTAATCGCATTCTGTCCTTTCTACTCTCACATCCTTCCACACATTACATATTATGCTACAGAGTTAATCGTTGCACACTGGTATCCCTACGCAATCAAAACACAATATGGAACATGTCAGACACTCCCTCTATTATTTTAGATAAGAAGACATGTTTCTGTATGCTCTATATGGAGAAATTGATGTCAGCATTGTATTTCTTCAATAAAACATAAGTACACTCTCTCTATAAGGAATAGGATTTGAATAGTGTGTGTGTATCTTTTGTCTGAATTTAGTATGTGCTTCAGTAGCTCATAGTCTCTTTTTGTTATTCATTTTCCAAAGGAGATTAAGAGAACATTTGGTTCTCAAATGGGTATACCACAGCACTCTCTATGAAGGCTGTCGGATTGGTTAATGCTTTATTGAAATAAAACACACTCCACCTACTGACTTCTGTCCTCTTTTCTGTTTAATTTTCATCTTGCTTCTGTGCACATTGTTATGTCTGCGCAGAGTTCCCTGCCAAAGGGCACAGAAACAAAGAAAGGAGCTGATGGCTGACACACAAATGAACCTCTGTTTCTCTGAGTTAGTCCCGCACAAGGGAATGTCTGAAGAACAGCCATTGACATGTGACTACTGCTGCCTGGCTGGACAGATGGATGAAGATGTTCTTGCGGCTGGGTTCAGTTCCCCCCCCCCAGCTCATTTTTCTCCCGTTTGCGCATCCTGGGAACCCACAGCACTTCATAACTGAGATTAAAAAAAAACAAGCATAAGAGACAAGATAACAGAGCATAAGCCATAATTTATGAAAAGGCAACACGTAGCAGCTTCTGTAATGATAGAGTGGCAAGCTTGAAGTTTTTGGCAGCCAAACAATTGAAGCCCTCAGTCAAAGCACAACAGGATATTGTCCCCACATTGCAACTTTAATGTATGTTTGCATATCTAAAGGAGCATATCCTGAACACAACGTGCCATAAATACCATTCAGGATGCTTTATATCAGCAATGTAAAGGCTGGAAGCTTAAAGGCAATAAGATGATGTAACTGCTTGGCTGCACACCAGGTGATAGGTCATTTCTAATCTCCTCAGAGTGAGAATGTCTGAAACCACCCACTTCTGCCTGTGGTGTTAGAACGCTCAGGAATGTTGGCAGACGGCTATCTGCGCTAAAATAAAACAGAATGCACACAAAAAGATAGTGGAAAGAAGAAGTGGTTTCTCAGCGTCAGTGCTGCCAGCTGCTCAGTCATGGCTTGTTGTGTTATTGATGCGCCTGTGCCGAGTCTTTCAAAGCCATTTAGGTGATGCATGGCCAGTGGGCACCACAGATTCACATTCAGCCCGATCAACAGCTCACTGACAGCCCTGGGTCTCTTTGTCAGACTCTCAAGTGAAGTGCAAGCAGTATATCCACAGATCAAGTGTGATGTGGTACTTCTAAAGCTCTTAACGCCCACTGACAGGATGAGTCAGAATTTGTAATATAAGATTAAATGGAACTTTTGTTTGGCTAGAAATGTGATATTGCTGATAAATTTTTCTTGATGAGGGCAGCACGGTGGCTAAGTGGTTAGCCGCTTATCCTGTGCAGGATTATGGATGCTGGAGCCTATCTCAGCATTCACTGGACGAAAGGCAGGGTCTATCACAGGACTGACACACCCACACAAACTCCGTCCATTCTCATGTTCACACCTACAGGCAATTTAGAGTTTCAAATCTGCATGTCTTTGGACTATGCCAACACCTGGAGCACCCGAAGAAACTCCACACATAAACCCCAGGTCCTTCCTTTGAGGTGACAGAGGAAGAGGATGGATGGAGATTTCTACATTTTCATTTAAAATGCCTTTCCTAAAATAAGATGCTTTTTAAGCAGAGAAATGTAATGATATTGTCCAACTGGACTGGTAGCAGCGACTCTCAAGCCACAATCTGTGCGGAGCTCTATAATTTGTCTTTAATTAAACCGTACTAAACCTAATGTGGTGAACATGATGGATCTCCTTTTTATCAAGTGCTGTTTCATTCGGTCAGTAGTAGAAAGAGCTGCTGTTTGATCTGCTTGTGTGGTTTCTTTTTCATGGACTTCCTATCCTGTTGAGAGTGTGTGTACACACAAATAATGCACAACATTGGCCTGGTCACCTTAGCAACTTAAATATTTGGTTAGAGGACTATGAACCTATCTGAGCATTATACTTTTAATAACAGATCAGCCATAAAGTTACTATTCAAGGACAACTCTGTGAGTCATGGCTGAAACATTTCCAATGTGAAAGCTGTCATTAGGAACTGACTTTTTGTCATCATGTCACATTATTTCCTTTTGTTTTTTTTTTTTTTTTTNTTTTTTTTTTTTTTTTTACTCTTTTAGATCTGCTGGAGAAGTCACGTGTGGTGAAGCAGCCAAGAGGAGAGAGGAACTTCCACATCTTTTATCAGCTCCTGTCTGGAGCCCCCGAGGACACACTCAGTAAGACCTAATACTAGGGAAAAATTTAAGTTAGAGAAATTATTATTTTTATTATGCACGAGGAAAGATATGCTTGAAGGTATAGCAAGTAATAACCTAGCCTGGATTATATTTAACGTTGAAATCTGCCCAGTTTACCAGCATTCATCACAAACTGGACCCATATCACTGAATGCCACAGGAAGTGATTTATTTTTCAGAAGCAGCTAATGAACAATGTTATCCACAGGAAACTAGACTTGTAATGTTTGGAATTTTGATGAAAGCGTCATTGACCAGACTGGAATGGTAAAATAGCATTTGTGATTTTGGATTATTGTGACATGATTTTCTGGGTTCTACATTTTTAATATCTCAATCTTGAATTTAAAGGGGACATTGTACTTAACTGTTGTTTTCTCTCATTTTTAGTGTGACATAGTATGTAATATGAACAAAAAGCTGAAGTTGGCACCTGTGGAAATGCATCCAGTAAGACAAACCCATAGGTCCTGAACTGCCTTGAAAACTTTGTTTTTGATTGGTTCTATACTTTACAAAGTATGGTTTGACCTGTATCCACATTTCGCAGTCTGTGGGTGTTGCCAACTCAGGCCAGACACAGCTGGCCAATCAGAGAGCAGAAAGAGACACCGTGTTTTCACTGAGTGTGCACAGCAGTGCTGCAGCAAGGGAATGTAATAGTGGATCAGTGTGTTTTTGCACATTAAAGAATTGCAAAGGTTTCAAAAGAGCCCCTAAAATGAAAATGGGAGTATGGTAAAATGTAAAATAAATCAATTTGAACAGTTTTTAATAGTTAGCTCTGTCATCTCGATCCAGCAGCAACAGGAACTCCATGAGAGTTCCTGTGCCGCTTTAAATTCTGTAAAACAGAACCTTCCCTATGAGTAAGGCATGTTTCCAGCAAGCTTTCAGCTGGAGGAACATGTGTTTAATGCATTAATGACATGTCCTTCCTGTCTAAGAAACACTGCAGAAAACAAAGGCGGCCATGAAACCTATTCCCTTTATTTGCTTTTCATTGGAATGGGGACATTGTTTTATGTCCTAGACACTGGAGAGCAGTATAATGGTCACTAACTCCAGAATACACACATCAGATTCAGTTGTAGTTAATGCAGCCATAAATGAAATCCAACACATGCACCAGCAAAAGGAATAGATTTCTTTGATAATAGATTGGGGCTTTTAAGAGGGTCATTTGATCTGTGTGTGTGTGGGGTGGGGNGGGTCTGTGTGACGATTAGAGAAATGCAGCCCAATGCCAGAATGTCATCCATTTGAGTCCTTGAACCATGGGTCCCATGTGTGTTTTTTGTTTGTTTTTTTTTACATGGTCCCTTGGGGAAGCTGTGTGTCTTTGCAGTTATTATAAATAAGGCTAAAATCAATCTTAGCTAACCTGCTGGACTCTGTGTTTTTAAATGGTAAATTTGCATGTCGTGTGTGTGTGTGTGTGTCACAGAGAAACTGAAGCTGGACCGTGACTTCAGCAAGTACAATTATCTGAGCCTGGACTCAGGTGCAGTCAACGGCCTGGATGATGCTGCCAATTTCAGGACAGTCAGAGTGGGTACCACACATCAGCACACACACAAAAACATACACATTTGCCTAAGGCAGTTATTCTCCACTGCCCAACCTGTTTAGCTATAAATCAGATGTGTTTAGTCAATCAAGATCTAGGGGAAGCTAACTTTTGATCAAATGAAGACACCTGATTTAGGTCAACTATGTAGAGCTGGGAGAGATGGAAAATATCCTGTACTGTGGTGCTCAAGGACCAGGATTGAAAACCATCAGTCTAAGTACCATTAACCATTATCGTAATTATGGTTTATCCTGAGTTTTACTTTAACCGCCTGAAATGTCTGCACATTTTTTCATCATGATTTCAATTTTCTAAAGCAACAAACCGGTTCTTACATAAATCTGAACAAAATGAACACACACACACCCCCCTTCCAAGCAGCGTCTGGCCCACTGACTGTATGATGTCAGTGGGCCAGGTGATGTCACGCCACATTGATCTAAGTCCTGTTACAGCAGAAGCTGATTTCTCCTTATCTGCTGCACTTAACAAACTAGCAGAGTGGATTACGAGAATGTCCCTTCCACTTGTGAAACACTCCACAACTCCCTCACTCCCACCTGTTCTAAAACTAGAGGAACTTTGAACTGTCATGTCTGTATTGGTTGAACACGTGAATTTACACGTGCACTATTCAATAAAACTCCAGCCACAGTGCTTCAGCTGGTATAGAACAGTGGCAGCAGCTTTTGTTTGAGGAAACACAGCAGAGAAAAGGCAGCTGCTTCCTTTTCTCTTTGAATAAGCTCGCATGTGGAGTGCCACTCCTGTTTGTCCTGTTAATGCTCACACACATGATGTTGTGTCTGTGTGACTAATTCTGCTGCACTCCATTGTTAATTGTTATCACTCCTGTTCTACTCAAGTGGAACTCTTTCCAGTCTGTTCTATGACATCGTTCTGGACTTGTGTCCCTGATATCAGCACATCCTGCTTCTCATCACCTCTCACAGTAAGCTGATACAGTATTTAAATACAGCTGCATTTCAGAGAAACACAATAGTCTGAGGACATTCCCAACAAACTGTCTCTCCCAAGCCAATGAAGGCTTGTTCATTACAGCCAAAGATTGCAATACAACATTATTTCATCCTTAAAGTAATAAATAGAAACATTACTTTAATATAAAAGGTAAGTTAAACATCAAAATGCGGAAGTGCTTAAGTACCACAAAAGATAAGAAACACAAAAGTGCTCCTGCTCTTACTTTGGACATGTTTACAACTGTGTCAAAGGTTTGATATTTTATTGGGCATCTGTTTGTGTGCCCTTTAAAGAAAACAGTTCTATATTTGACCTTTAGCATCACTTCAGGTGGACTGGGATTCACATTAAGTCACAGTGCTTATATGTATTTAACATTGCCCTAACAGAATGCCATGCAGATCGTGGGGTTCATGGAGGATGAGGTGCAGTCGGTGCTGGAGCTGGTAGCAGCCGTGCTGAAGCTGGGCAACATCGAGTTCAAACCGGAGTCCCGCTGCAACGGCGCCGACGAGAGCCGCATCAAAGACAAAAATGGTGGGTTTGGCAGCAAAGAAGCGAGTTTCTCCATCATGGAAATACCTCTGACCTTCTTTATTGTCATAGCTGTTGAGAATTACAGTATGTACATATTAAGACTGCAGTTATTACACATTACAGTCAATGCTTAATTTAGCTTACTTTCACTTATTTATCAGCCTGATGTTGAGCCGCTGCCACCTATTGGCTGCTCGACTCTCTAGTCCCGCTGTAGGCCTCATCACCCCCTATTTGTGTTTTATGATTTAGCTGGCAGCCTTATCAGCCACAGATGTTCTCTGTAAGCAAATATTACATTTACATGTTTCCCTCCATGACAGTTAGATGAGCCACGTTACTGCCAATAGCTTTTGCAAAAAAATGCAGATACTTATTAATTAGACTTACTGAGCTCAGTCACGTGCGCTCATGACCTTGCAAGTGCCACTGTGACTATCAGAACTTTCCTGACTTTCGATTTAAGCTACCGCCAGTCTGAATGCAGCCCTTAGGAATACTCCCATGATGTTTTAAACCGTAGCTCCAAAGCAACGCAGTGATCAATCTAGACAGGGCTTTGGTGTGTGTGTGTGTGTGTGTGTGTATGTGTATTTTGCCCTTTGCACAGACTTGAAGGAGATGTGTGAGCTGCTGGGAATTGAACAGTCTGTGCTGGAAAGAGCATTCAGTTATCGTACAGTGGAGGCGAAGATGGAGAAAGTGTCCACTACCCTGAATGTTTCCCAGGTCAGAAACTCGCTGTCTCACACACACACACACACACACACACACACACACAAACTCAGAGCACATATAAAGATAAAGGAGCCACTTCTTCCCCCTGACTTGCTCCAGTGGCTGCCAGGCAACATTCATGTCAGAGCTTCATGAAAACTTCTCCATTATAGATGAGCAGCATTCGTCCTAGAAATTCAAATGTAGGTCATAGATTGGGAGTGGCGATATGAAGTGGATGCTGCAGACATGCTCCTGTTTGTCCAAAGGCAGCTCAGAAAAGGGGGGAAAGTTCAGGAGATCAACATGATTTCAATTATGCAACCATCTCTGATTGCATATTGGTTCCTGTTTCATTGTTGTTTGGCCCTTGTATCAAACGTTTTTCCTTGTTATTGTCTTTTTTGTTTTTAGTACAGCTTTTGGCTTTTGGAATTTGTTAGGACTTGAAACGATTTTGATTTGTTGACTTCGAGTAAGTTAGCTTTTAGATGATAATGAAAAAGACAAAAGAAACATGAGCAGTGAAATGGATCATCAGCACTTGCCTATGGATGACTTGAACAGATGTCCTTGCCCAGCCAGCCCATTTCCAGCAGCAGATGAACTCTCCTGAGCTACAGGACCAGAATTTAGTTTTGGAAGTCACACAATCAGGTGGTTCAGTATACAAGATCTCTGGTGCACCTGCAAAGCCAGAAATGAAAGATCATGAATGAAATAACTAAGACGTTATTTTCTACTTGCACAACCTGCAGAATTCTGAGCCTCTGTGATCTATGTTTAATAACATATTTTTCACTGAAGCAAATGTTTACAGCAGCTACTGTCTTCTATTAATTTAACACTTTAATCTTGCATGGAATTGTGGTCCATAAAAATGATTTATGTATTTTGTATTGGTTTCTTCAATCAATATTTTGTTGTTTATTGACAGGCATACTATGCTCGTGATGCCCTGGCCAAAAATCTCTACAGCCGTCTGTTTAGCTGGCTAGTTGGCAGGATCAATGAAAGCATCAAAGTAAGTACTGTCCAAGATGCAGTATATTCTGTATTTTTTGTTTGTTTTTTGCTAGCAAACTGCAAGTTAGATTGGCAGCATATCATTGTCCCACTGCCTTTCTGATGTTGACGTCTCTCTGCAGGCACAAGTCAAAACTCGCCACAAAGTGATGGGTGTGCTGGACATCTATGGTTTTGAGATATTCGAGGTAAAATAAATGTCAGATCAAACTCACACTTCCTATTCTGATCAGACATGAGGACAATATCTGACTGCATGAACATTTTATAACAGACGTCAGGACCTTCTCCAGGTGCTTATCTGCAAGAACTTAGAGCCGATAAAACATATTTACATTAGATCAACATTATTGCTACCCAGGAGGAAATCATCTTTGTGGCAAGGTGATTTCAACAATAAAATCATCCTTCCAAAGTTAAAAATTAACTACAACATCAATTCTTGCTCAACATACGGGAGATAAACACATCTCACACATAACATTAATGTGTTATTGACACACCATCAAAACACAAGTCAAGTGAACAAAAAAAAAAAAAAAANAAAAAAAAAAAAAAAAAACATTATTTGTAACACATGGGCAGAAGGACAGGATAGAGAACCAGCCAGCTGGCTTCTTAAATACTGTCCAGTTCAGTGTGTAGCTGCATGTGAATACGTGCTTGTGTGTGCATGTGAACGCAGAGTGAGTGAATTACGCAGAGTAACTACAGATGGAGTTGTGTTCGTTGCCTTGTTGCTTGAGGCCGCCCATAAGTTCATGTCTTTTTTCATCATATCCCTGGTTGTTTACCCCCACTCACTTTCAAGTCCTTCCTCTCTCCTGACTGCTGTGTTGTGTCTGGGTCACCAGGATGGAGTAAGTAACACCTGCAGAGGGCTGTTTGCTGTGCCAGTGTGCATGCTGTGATCTAAGCCCCTTTCCTCCTAATTCAGCTACTCGTTAAAGACTGTTCAGATTCCTGGTGTGCAGCGTGACTACATGGCTGAAAAGATGAGAGGTGTAAAAAGTGACTCAAGAAGACTAAGACAAATATGAATAATGCCATATTGCTGTTGTATTGAACTTAAATCGAATAATACTGAGAATAGTACAAGTGTAAATTTTAATGATGACGTGGCAATTTATGTCCAGATGGGTGACAAATTAAAGGAAAGCCTAAAGTCTCAGGAGGAAAGGAGATACGCATTTGCCCACTTGTGAAGAATATGATGGATGACTCATGTTTCTCTGCAGACCAGTGTCTATGAAGTTTTTTTTTTTTTTTTTTTTTTTTTTTTTTTTTTTTGCACCAGAACGAACCCTCTTTCCAAGTCACTTAGACCTTTTCCTCTTGTTATCTTGATCCAAAATCAAGGTCAACTGTGCTTGCTAAGTATTTTTGTGTGCAGGGCATGGTAAGATGTTATTTGCTTAATTGTATAATGCAGAACACCTGTGTGGAGTCTGCACTCGTTAATGTTTCTCCTTTCATTTATTAGTTTTTGCTTTAATTTGTCACCTATCTAGTTCATCATGATCTTGTGTACACATCTCATGAACATCTCAGATTAGATTTTTCTTTGCTCCAGTTTGTTCCCAAAAAATAGTTTGAGTTTGCGACATTCTGTGCAGGGACTATAACTTGGAGGCTAATGAGTTAACACCACAGGCCCACTGACTTCAAAGCATAGTTTTAAAATGGTTTCTTCCTTAATGTCACATTTGCAGCTCAGATGTGTTTGGTTACAGTATAAACCTGTCATTTCAGCCTGGTGTCTGCTGCCACTTGGAGATAGACATGTAGACATGCGTTGATTTGCCATTGTGTGTGTGTGTGTTTGAGGAGTGAAGACTACTTCCTGGTTTCTCTGTAAAGGGAAAATGAAGGACGCTGAATTACCAGTAACAGCGGCTCCATTTCCTGGTCACGGAGAAACCCTGCTATGTCTTTCGCTCCATGAACTCTTAGACTAAACACACTCTAACCACCGTTGTGTGAAAGTGTCCAAAGCAAATTAATGTTGCCTAACCCAGCGTGCAATGAAGCCATCAGCCTGGAACCATGGCTCTCTACTAAATGGTCAGAATTGACAATAGTAATTTCTGAAATGTGGGGCGTAAAACTGGTTCATGTGGTTGTCAATCAATCAATGATTAATATAATTGTATCACGGGAATTATGACTAGGTGCTGATTAATAACAGCTCAGTAATGATATCAAAGTGATGAGTTTGCAAATCAGGTAGCAAAGGGAACATCGGGTTTTATTTTGTTCATGCTGGTTATTACTGGTATTATATCAGATGTCATACCTGTGAAATGAGGGCTCCGAAAGAACAAAAGCAGTGATATTTTGGTAAATAGGCAAATGGGATCGAGGTTTTATTTGAAAGAAACATCTTCTTTTAAAACGATGTAGCATCAGAAATTTTGCCAAACTAAAGTACTACTAGTACTACCTGGGGGATCTTGTTATTTAGGGAATTATCCCCAATATTTGTGTGTTGCATTCACATGGGATAAACAGTCTGTATTTCATTTGAATTTCCAGATCAAATCACTGAAAATGCTGTCAAAGCTTGTACTAAAATATTCCACATTCCAGGAAATATGCACAAGAAAGAAAAGACCTTGAATGATAATATCACATGACCTGTGTCTTTCATGAAATATAGTAAGTAATTTGTAATGGAATTTTTACTTTACAAATTACAGATGAGAGATTTGCACAAATTACAAATCTCATTAAGTCCCTGGTAATACTAGTCCCATGCAAGTGGGGTTTAGTTGCTGTTCATCTCTTGAACTGAGTCTGTAGGTTCTGAAAGTGTTTTCCAGTTCAGAAGAATTACAGGTATAGGCTGAAATTGGAGGGGAAAAAATATTTTAAAATAAGTCCACAGAATAACATAAGTTCAGACAGTCCAAGTTCTGTTCCACCAACTTCTGCAAATATAATCAGCATCTCTTGACCTCCTGCTGTGGGCAGGAGGAGAAGAAGGGCAGATTTCATCATGTTAACAGTAGTATTAGTAATTGATTTTCCACTGTTGTTGCTGTTGCAGGACAACAGCTTCGAGCAGTTTATCATCAATTATTGCAACGAGAAGCTGCAGCAGATCTTCATCGAGCTGACCCTGCGTGAAGAGCAGGAGGAATATGTCCGAGAGGTAAGTTTGTGTACACGCATTAACTCGTACAAGCACAGTCCGTGCACTTATGAAGTCCAGCCCTGAAAGCGCTCTTTCACCTGCAGGCGCAGATCGCCATCTTTCAGCATGTCAACACACCAATTTGTTGTGTTGGTTGTTCAGCATGACAGGCCCTGCAGCATGATCCCAACCTGGCCATGTCCATCATCTGCTTAACCTCGTTGTCTAGACCTACATTCTTGCCCTTGAGCCCATCACTTTTCTATTTAAATTGTGCCTCATCGTCTGTGTCTGTCGTCCATCACTCACTCCATTCACACACTTCTTTTCTCTCTCCTCCTCTCCCTCTGTGGACTCATGGGGACGGAAGTGATCCCTCACTCCAGCAAGAGTAAACACTCCCCCCGATGGGCCTATGAGTGAGCTCTGTTTGTTTTCAAAGCTCTATGTATGTGAATGCTGAGGTCTGACCCCCACACCCCTTCCCCACTAACACCACTACCACCAGTGATATTCCAGTCCTGGCCACTAGCCAGTGCAGTGCATGGGAAAATACCACAGCCCTGGAAAGAGGAGGAAGGACCACCAATCAATAACGTGCAACTCATATGGCTAGTCACCCGTTGGTTTAAGTCTTTCCCTCTCTGCTGCCCCCACCCACCCAAAAAAAAGTTACACCAACCAATGGAAATTACCTTCCCAAGCCATTATCGTAGTTATCAATTAAAGGTCAACTTGACTGGATTTTTCATAAAACTGTTCTTTTCCTCTCCTGAAAGGCTTGAGGTCCAATGTCTTCTCTCACTCTGAGTAGAAAGATTGAGGCCATGGTGAGATCAGCACTGAACCAAGTATTAAGTGCTTCAGGTGCTCTGTTTCTACTAGTGCAGGCATGTTTGAGTGTTGCCTCATCATCCACTGCCATGTCAGTTAAAATGACCTGCAAGAGATTTCTTGGAAGCTTTAATAAAAGTTGTTCAGAATAAAACATGGAACCTTTCACCCTAATCTCTCTTTTTCTTCTTTTGCAGGGCATCGAATGGACCAATATTGAATATTTCAACAATGCTGTTATCTGTGACCTCATTGAGAATGTAAGTCAAGCACAAACAAACCAATTTAACAACAATCCACATTTTGATGACACCCAAAGTTGGTTGTCGCCCATGTAAATAGGCCTCATGATGTTTTGAAATGTTGTGTATTTTATATGCTCAGAACCAAAATGGCATCTTGGCCATGTTAGATGAGGAGTGCCTGAGACCCGGGACGGTCACTGACGAGACCTTCCTGGACAAACTCAACACAATCTGTGCTGATCACCAGCACTTTGAGAGTCGCCTCAGCAAGAACTCAAAGTTCCTCACTGACCACAGCCTGCCTCACAGCTGCTTCCGCATCCAGCACTACGCTGGCAAGGTACAGGACAGGAATCTTTACTCGGCTCAATTGAGATTTGAAGATCACATACTAGATTTTTATTGAAGGATGCAGTGGTGAAATGGAGAATCACATTGAAGAAAATGAAATGAGTGGAGATTGTAAAGCTGGAGATCCCACTCAGACGTATGAATTCTGATCAAGATGAGCTGCTGTCAGCTGTGGTATTGATATTGAGTCTGTGTAAACAGGCCTGCTGTCCTGCTCAGTTGACATAACACCTCAGTGAAATGCTTGGTGGGTTTGCAGTTTCTCAGCTTGGCTGGTGAATCATGTTAGAAAATATTGGGACCATCTGCACTTGCAATAAAACTAAGTGTCAGATTTTGGAATTTTGATCAGTCATATTTTTTGCATTTTAGATTAACTAAAGCACAGAGGATGTTTTGTAAACTCTATTGATTTTTAACTGACATCAATGTGCATCCATATCGCCTGCATATTAAAGCATATGAAATAAACTGCATGGACATTAGTTTTCATTTATTTGTACTTTGTTGCATGATTAATTTTCTGAACATTTCAATGATTGCTGTTGTTATGTCAAGGTGCTCTATCGTGTGGAGGGTTTCGTGGACAAAAACAACGACCTATTGTACCGTGACCTGTCACAGGCCATGTACAAGGCCAACCACAACCTCATCAAACAGCTGTTCCCTGAAGGAAACCCAGCCAAAGTCAACCTGAAGAGACCACCAACTGCAGGGTTTCAGTTCAAAGCATCAGTGGGCACACTGATGAGAAACCTGCAGACCAAGAACCCAAACTACATCCGGTACACTGATGTCATTGTATATTATTTCTTACTCTGTCAGTCCAGATTGTTCTTTGTGTTTTTGTTGGTGTCTGGTATTTGTAATATCTTGGATTTTTGGGGGAAAAATGTAGTTGTTTGCAGTATGGATAGAAAAACATTTTACTTGTTGTCCAGGTGCGTCAAGCCAAATGATAAGAAGGCAGCCCACATCTTCACTGAATCTCTGGTTTGCCATCAAGTGCGCTACCTGGGCCTCATGGAGAATGTCCGGGTGAGGAGAGCTGGTTATGCCTTCCGTCAACCCTACGAGCCATGTCTGGAACGCTACAAGATGCTCTGTAAACGAACATGGCCCCACTGGAGAGGACCCGCCAGGTAATGCCTCTTTTTTAAAGGACTTGAGCAGTGACATTAGGGGTTAGAGACATAACTCAAACACAAACCAATCACAGTTACGCACACACCTCCTGAGCTCTGAGAAACTGGCAGCAGTCGTGTTGCATTGTTGATTCAGTAGAAATGAGACGTTACCTCTCTGATCCACGACATGTTGAGACATTTCATCCTTATCTCCGTCTTCCCCTCTATCAGCCAGACTTGCATGTTTGTTAAAGCGCTGATTCTTATCTGATTGTTGACCATGTTGGTATGTTATTATCCCTCAGTGCTTCATGTGGTTTACGCATGCATTGTCCCACATATTTCTTTAGATACATTTATTTACTATAAGCATCTTTACTTCTTTGGCTCAAAACCTACAGCTTTTCTGTTCTTTCTACATCTGCTTCTATCTTTTTTGTCCATCTTCTCACTTCTTTGGTCCCTTTTGTGTTTATGGCCATTTGAGGTGTTGTTTGTGCTTTGGGTGAGCCTTTTTATCTTTCTGGTCTGTTGTAGGGAAGGAGTGGAGGTGCTGATGGCAGATCTCCAGGTCCCAGCAGAAGAGTTCTCTTATGGCCGCTCCAAGATCTTCATCAGGAATCCCAGAACGGTACAAAACACACAAAACGTGCTGTTAAAGCCCTTTAGCTGGATTTTCTATAAACCATGACTGAACCCAGCCAAGCTCAGTTGCTGCTTTATCTCACAGTAATAGATTTCTAAAGCAGGGAGGGCTGCATTTTGAGCCCCCCACTCCAGCAATGAGTACACAACCATTCGTCTGAGAACACATGTTTTCACCTAGCCATCCCATCTAGCATGGGAAATTAGTTTCTTTACTCGATGCTTGTGGGCTTTCAGCCTTAGAATGGACTTTCTCCCCAGCCAGCATAAAACCAAACAAAGGTTGTAATAACATGATCTCATTGTGGGGTTTTTCCTCCATAATTGCTGTCTATCAGGTCAATGTATTTCCAAAGTCCTCTGTTTAATGTAGCCATGCCTCTGGCTCAGTTGCTGAGGAAGTTTTGAGAAATTTGTGTCAGAAAACAAGACAGAAATTGATGCCTTGTCCTCTGCAGGGGTCAAACAAGCTTCAATTGATGATTCACAACACTAGCTGATTACAATTAAGTTAAAGGGCTAGAATAACAGTTTTGCATGTTTGACTCCAATAAATACTACCCATATACATTTTACATTGCTGCCAACCATTTTCCAAAATATAAAACTGTATGTTATTTTTATTACTTTGCCAAATCCCCTAATCCTTCAAAATCAAATGTTCAGGGTGATATGCCCCTTAAAATTCAATGTTTTGCCTGATAACACATGTTTGCATGTAGAAGGCACCAACTTTTAATTTCTCTGGTAAAAGCAGATTTTTAGTAGCGCACTGGAATGAACTGAAACCTCTGCCTGCCTGGAAGTTAGGAAAAGCAATTTGAAAATTTACTGATACTAAAAGCAGTTTTCTCCTGGGACTATATTCCCTGGTGGAGACATACTGTACAGTCTCTTCCATGAAGCTGGATCTGTTGGATTTGTTAAACAAAGTCACTTTGAAAAAAAAGAAAAAAGAAACAGCTTCTTGGTCGATGTGATCGATGACTTATCTCAAGCATGTGTTAAGTCTCTACTAGTTGATTTTTTTTTTTTTTTTTTTTAATAGCTGAAACCAATACCTGCCTGGAAATTAGGAAAAGCAATTTGAAATTTTACAGATAATATAGTATTTTTTAGAAAATGGTTGGCAAAATGTGCAGGTAGTATTTTATTGGGCTCAAACATGCAAAACCTGTATGGTCCTGCATTATAGGATTTACACAGGATTTTTTTTAGTTTGCCAAAGGTGGGAAAATCGGCGATTTCAAGGAAGTGTGAGACTGTCTGTAGATGATTAAATGAAAAACCTTATTGGTCCTGTTGCATTAGCTTATCGCAAGACAATAAAAAATGATCAGCATGTATTCCTGTTGACATAAGGCCAATAGTGAAAGGTTTTTAAATGTTCCCCCTCAGGACAGAGTGGATTGGACTTTGTTCCTGATATCACTGTTTGCTCAGATAAAAATAAGATAAAATAAGATAAGATAAGATAAGATAAGATAAAATTTTCCGCTGTCCGTATGATTGTATTGCAGAGTTAAACACTGGCTGATCTTATTTGNATAAGATAAAATTTTCCGCTGTCCGTATGATTGTATTGCAGAGTTAAACACTGGCTGATCTTATTTGTACTTTCCAAAAGAGCTGCTTACTTAATGATAAAATGTACGTTCTCAGACTTAATATTTAATTCTCTCCTCTTCCCTGCAGCTCTTCTGTTTGGAGGAGAGAAGGCGGCAGTGCCTGCAGGACTTGGCCACGCTCATTCAGAAGATCTACCGTGGCTGGAAGTGCCGCACCCTATTCTTGCTGCTGAAAAAGAGTCAGGTGGTGGTGGCAGCATGGTACCGACGATACGCAGTAAGAAATCACACTCAGAAAAGAAGAAACGCAGATCAATACCTAAGAAAGCACGGAGTTAAGTGGTGTGCTGTCCTTTTCTTCTCACAGCAACAAAAGAAATACCAGAGAATCAAGAGTGCCACCATTATGGTGCAGTCCTACACCAGAGGATGGAAGGTGCGCTCATTTAGTATAAAATGCAGCAGGAAGAAATGCAAAAATTCATAACGGAAACATAATTAAAATGGTTTTGCTTGGTTTTTCTACCAGGCCCGCAAACTTCTAAGAGAGCTGAAATATCAGAAGAGATGTGAGGAGGCTGTGACCACCATCGCTGCCTTCTGGCATGGCACTCAGGTACTGACTAGTCCCATTGGCCGATCACCATTAAAACACCATTGGCTGAACTAAATGGAGCATCAGCCCTAATGGCCATTTTGTTATGCAGTTCTTTAAGCCTTTACAGCTTTATCTTAAACATTTATAATCTTTTTAATCGTAATCAGTGCTCCTAGCTAATGACCTACACAACCGTATAACAGTTTTACAAGCATTGTGTTCCTCAACAGAGCTATGCTTGTTACTGCTGCTGTTTCCCCTTAATCCTGCTCCTGTAGCTGATCACACAATTGCCGGTTTCCTTTTCTCCGCACTCCTCCTTCGCTTTCTTTCTTATCTTCCTCCTCACATCTCAACCTGATGTGCCAAACGCCCACCACACTCGACCAGGCTCGAATGGAGCTGAGACGCCTAAAACAAGAAGCACTGAATAAACATGCCGTGACAGTAATTTGGGCATACTGGCAGGGAACCAAGGTATTTCACCGCAGCCATAGTGTGCCCCTGTCCCTTCTGTCTTGTTATCCCTGCTCACCCCATCCCCCCACTTTGAAGCTGTCTCATAGATTAGTTGCCCTTATAAATGACTCACCAACCTGTCCTGTCCTCCTGTTAAACTCTGACCTTACCATGGTGCCTTACTGGTGTTTGCAACTTGTCCCTTGTTTTTTGTTTGGTAGCTGCTACAAGTGAGATAGTTCATTTGATTTTAATATTAACTTTAGATACAACCAGGTATCTCAAGATGTTTAACCAAACTATATACACTCGTTATAATGACGTGTACTTTCTTGGATCTCTTTGGCAACTCTGTGCAGGTTTTATCTGCTGTATGTGGAACATCTACTATTATCTTAGCAGCATTTACTGCACCTGTCAGCATTATCATTTAAGATATCCTTGGCAGCTGTTAATCATCAATATTTTATTTCAAGCTCTCATTGTCGTACTTATCAAAGAGCATTTTCTGGCTTGTATTATGTGTGTAAGACAGTGTGTGTTCTGTCTTGCAAACAAAAAGGCGTCTTATTGGCCACAGATAATTTAATAATTATCCAGAACTGTCTCATCATAGTCACGGCTTCCTTACCAATATCAAAAGTCACAGGAAGTCATAGGAAGCGCCACTAAATGTTGCTGTCATGTTCGTGTTACCCACACCAGTGTACCGTCTCTTGATGTTTGATTGTGTTGGTAAATGTCACTTCTTGTTGCTTTTGTACACCCACACACTACCTCTTGGAACACTTAATTATTGATGTTCATTGAAATTAACCTCCTCCACAACCGCCACCACTTTCCATTAGGCCCGGAGAGAGCTGCGTCAGCTGAAGCAAGAGGCGAGGAATAAACATGCCGTTTCGGTCATTTGGGCCGGCTGGCAGGGCACCAAGGTATTTAGGAAGCCTGCTGACGTGCCGTGACTGCGTGACTTTTCTCCATTGACACCCCCACCCACCTTTCCAACAACCCCATCAACAAGTTTGCTCAAACCCCACCCCATTACCATTTCATTTAGAATAGAAGACGGTTTACCATATGTCCTCTCTTGTACGCACACGCAAACCATCATCCAGTGGACCAGTGCATGCTGAAATCAGGAGGGCTCACAGTCAAAGTCACTCAGTATGTTTGCGTGCATGTTAAAACAATAATTCTATTCCAATCAAGGCAAGAAATCAATTTGTTGTTTTTCAGACTCCATGCAAACACCATATTCAGATGAATATGGTGTTTGCATGGTGTGAATTCACTTTGGTATATTATGAGTAAAGACTAAGATCATGCAATATTGTAAATCAGGTTTTTTTTTTTTTTAAAGCATGTAAATGAGCGGTTGTTAGAGTAATCCACCTCTGCATGTATGTATGATGGAATTCTGTCAAGTCCAGTCATGTAGCGTTAGTCTGCATTTTGGCATTTCTGCACTACAAACAAAAATCAGGGTGTAATGTGCACGTAAGCATACTGAGTGTTGAACCTGTTTGCCATACAGCAACTGAGTCGTCCTCCCCCCCCCCNCCCCCCACACACACACACACACACACACATATTGGAGACTGGGCTCTGATAGGTCATGTTTTGGGTTTGTGCTTTTAGCTCCTACCTCAAAGCTCCATGTGTTATAACTGCATGCTGCCTGTTCTCCTTGCATGTCTTCTTTCTTCATCTGTAGTTAATGCATGTTAGCACTTTGCTTGCTGTTTTAAGCTTTGCAATACTTTAACTTTTTTTTTAAGCTTGAAATGTTTGGTTCCTTTGAGGTGATACCAACTACTTGATTTGTGACTGCTCCTGTTACACTTGAAAGCCCAGTGAAAAGTGCCAAGTTTGTTTCTTTTACAGATGTTCCACTGATAAATGATCATAATGACCCACAGTGTTCAGTGCCTATTCATTTGTGAAGGTTGGAGCTGTACTTTTGTCCCTTGACAGTCACACAGGGTTTGTGTACTGTGTGTGTGTGTGTGCGCGTTTGAAGATTGCTTGCCTCAAGCAAGACAGCCTCTCCCTCCTCTTCTCCTCATTTCTCCTCGCTTCATTTGTTCTTGCTCTCCCTTTCTCTTCCTGCCCCCCCACCCAAACAGGCTCGCAGGGAGCTGAGGAGACTCAAAGAAGAGGCCAGGCGTAAGCATGCTGTCGCTGTGATTTGGGCCTACTGGCAGGGACTCAAGGTAGCTACGAGCCCCGTGGTGCGGCCCTCACCCAAGTCCTACCACCTGCCCAACGCCCCTCACCCTCTTTATCCTCCTCAGCCATCCGTGCACTCGCGTTATGGAAGCCAGTTGTTGCTTAATTTGATCACTGTATCCATAAAGCATTTGTATTTCCTCAAGCTGCAGAATTCTGTCCAAGGTTCCCATTACTTAAGTATGTTGGGATGGAAGTGATTAGACATGCTTATTGGACAGCTTGCAACTCTTATTGTTGTAGTTCTATTTTGGGGACTAAATATTTCCACCATTAAAACATATTGGAGAGTCTAATATCGACTGTAAAAATAGTAAAATAGCTTAAATGTGAAACATTTGGCTTTTGTGTACAAAATCATTGTCTGCTACACAGTCACAATCAGCAACAATGGTCTAGAGGAGAGCTGTTCAGCGTGTGAAAACAGCTGTAATGAGGCTTTTGTGACTGTAGAGGGTGCTGTACACAGTTAAACTGACCTCTGTGATGTCAAAATAGTTACTTCCTGTTGTTGCTAAAGATGTGTTGGTGCTAGACCGCAAGTTTGAAAACTAAAGCCTCTTCTTTTTAATGAATTCAACACACTCAACTTCGAGAAGTGGGTTTAGTTTTCAAAGTCGTAGTCTTTAGCACCAACAGAAAGCAACCTTTGTGATGAAGTAAAGGTCGGTTTCAGTGACTTTGCACAAAGGCCTCTACAAACACAAAAGCTTCTATGCTCTTGTTTTAACATTCACATTCTGAATAGTGTTCTCCAAAAACTGAATTTGATGTGGGTGAATCAGTGGCATCTCCCTTTAAGAACATTTGACTTTAAGAAGTCATATGCTTCCTTGAAGTTCAATAATGTAATCCAAGGTTATTAAATGAAAAATTAAGCTGCCCACACAACACACATTCTGGCACCATTTTTTGTTCCAGAGGATGGATGGATGGATGTGACAAGGTGAACCATTTTCTTTCAGGTTAAACTTCCCACATAATCCCAAAGCTTTTGCTTAAGTGATAAATCATTCAGTGATAAATGCTTTTTTTTTTTTTTTTTTTTTTTTTTTTTTTTTTTTTTTTTTTTTTTTGGGTTCGCGAAGGCTGCAGATTCAAACCAGCTGGCTCTAACTGATGTAACAGAGGCTGTCTGTCCCTGTCTGATCTGTTCTTTCTGTCTGCATGCTCCATGGAACTAACCGCATAAAACAGCACTGTTTTTTTTTCTATCAATGTTTTTATCACCTGTAATATTTCTTTGTGTTTAGGTGTGTGAACTGTGTCCTACTTCTTGGTGATTATGTCTGTCCAGTTTTAGAGGAACAATTGTCATCATGCTCATGATTTATTGCAATGCACCTGTTTCACTCAATTTGTGTGATTAAGGTCTGCATGAAGGTCATTTATATAACCATCATTGTGATTTTCCTCATAAGCCGGAAGCTTGGAGTTTGTCTGTTCCAGTTGTTTGTGACTAACCAAACGTCTGTTGTTCTAGTTTTGTATGCTTGTGTCCGATGTCATCCCCTCAGTTTTTTCTTGCCTGTTCCACATCTAATTGATAGGGTAATGCATGATTTGGACTTTTTTTTTTTTTTTTTTTTTTTTTCTCTCATAATCAGGTCCGCAGAGAGTACAGAAAGTTCTTCAGGGCAAATGCAGGCAAAAAGATCTACAATTTCACCATCCAGAGAATTGTAAGTTGGACTTAATGTTTGCATCAATTTGTTTGGTAGTTAATCCCAAAGTGAAGATACTTTGGGATTAAGTGAAGATACTTTGTAATTCTGACTGGATTCCCCTTAAATATGCTTCTCATATGTATATCTGTACAGATGCAGAAATACTTCCTGGGCTTGAAGACCACCTTACCCTCCATGTCCCCTATAGACAAGAACTGGCCTGCTAGGCCTTACCTCTTCCTGCATGGAACCCACACAGAGCTCCACAGAATCTTCCATCTCTGGAGGGTCAGTAACCAGACCAAAGTGTCATCTTGTGCTCCGTTCTTCTGGTTAGGCAATTAGCTGTTGTGTAATTTAATTGGTTATCGTATCATTTGGGGTGCTTTTAGTGCACAAAATACAGGAGCCAATTCACAGAGGAGAAGAAGGCAGTGTATGAGGAGAAGCTGGAGGCCAGTGAGATCTTCAAAGATAAGAAGGCTCTCTACCCCAGCAGGTACTGCAGACACACTGAGACAGAATGCCGTTTGTTTCACATTAATACAGTAGGTGTTTTCAAGCGTCGTCTAAATAGCTTTATGTGTTTTGATAAATTATATTCAGCACAAAGCCTCAAACATTTCGTGCCATGTTGTCAGTGTTTTTCCTCTGGGCATAATGTTTGGACTTGCTTGCCTTTTTCCGCAGCGTGAGCCAGCCTTTCAAAGGAGACTACCTGGAGATCAGCAAGAACCCCAAGTACCAAAAACTCAACAGCTCTGTGGAAGAAAAGGTTCTGCTGGCTGATGTGGTCAACAAGATTAACAGGGCCAATGGCAAGGTAATAAAGATAACACACTGCCACTAAAGTAGTTGCTGTCACTGCAACTGTAGTTACCTTTGACCTGCTGTTTTTACACTATTGGGGCCATATCTTTGTAGTTTTGTCACATTTGTAACCCAGTCAAGCACAAACAATTTCAGTTTGTTATTTAACCCAGTTCTGTAAAAAAATTATATTTTTGACACCTTAATAACGGCCATATTTCTTTTCAGCAGAAGCCAGACATGCCTGGACAGGAGTTTATGTTAGAAGTTATCATATTTTGCTCTCAGCCGTGTCTCACAAGATCAAAGAGGCACTTTACGCACATTTCAGCAGCGTGTGCCTCTCCCTCCAACAGAACTGATGATAGGTAGCGTTGTCTTTATCTTACGGTGAGCTGAAGAGTGTCTGCTCTGGTTTGCAGGGTACGCTGCGAATCTTCCTGCTGACCAAGAACAACGTAGTCCTGGCTGACCAGAAGACAGGCCAGGTGAAGGCCAGCGTCCCTCTGCCTGACCTCACCAGTGTGTCAGTCAGCACACAGAATGACGGTTTCTTCGCTCTCCGACTCAAAGAGGTGAGGGAGGTGTGGGCAACAAGG
Organism: Lucifuga dentata; assembly: GCA_014773175.1. Taxonomy (NCBI): domain Eukaryota; kingdom Metazoa; phylum Chordata; class Actinopteri; order Ophidiiformes; family Bythitidae; genus Lucifuga; species Lucifuga dentata. The sequence continues at coordinate 83,216 of VXCM01001049.1, read as the reverse complement.
AGCTGCGCTGATGTTTAACGTTAGTGGAGCAATGGCTGTTAGTGTTTTTGGAATTTGCCTATGGTTGTGAAACTAATGTCATGGTACTGCATCAGGTAACAATGATTGGGATTTGACATGTAAACTCGAGTAAGATACTATTTGACCTGTGTGAACATGCCTGTATGAAACTATATGTCCTTTCGCACATGCACTCGTCAGGAAAAGTTCCTGCTATTGTCCGGGACAGCGGCATGTGAGAATACACGCTTGAAGCAGAATGCAGGACAAGTTGTTGTGTCAATTGTCTTCCTCAGAGACTAGCAATATTCCCGGATAGACTCGTGAGAACAGAGGGCCAGGACTTTTCAGGACGAGCAAGCGAGCGATGCCTTATTTGTCCTGCAGCTCACACATGAAAATTCCCTTAGCATGTTGCCAGCAAACAAGATTTCCAGAAGAAACTACACGTTATTCAAAGAAATGTCTGAAAACTAGACTGTTTCAGAGGGTCTTCCATGGCATGCTTTTGTGTCTTTTTCTTCTACTTCATTCTCTATGTGTTGGCGGTCGGCAAAACAGTTTTTGGGTGCCTTGCCTCTGCTTGCTGTTCAGAGGGAGGATCATACCGTCTGCCTGACCAGGAATTTCAGGTTTAAGCGAGAACAGGTTGTTGCTGCTATTGTCCTGCACTTGGCTGCAAGTGTGAAAGGGTTAGTCAAGGACCTTCCCTCACCAGGTAATCCTGTTTTGTTCTGGGATACGTGTGGAAGAGGCTATAGATGTAATTAAGTCCTCCAGTAAAACTTTTCTCATGAGAATAGAACTTAAGATGTGAATGTGGTCTGTAAAGTACACCCATTTTTATCATTCAAAAAGTGAGTCTGCCTTCTGCTAACCAAACTTGAACGCTATGCTCAAAGGAAATTGTGGGGGGAAATCTTTGGCCTCTGGAAGTGCTGAATGGAAAACGTAAGACCAAAATACAAATCTGTCTCGAAGGGCTCCATCCAAAGAAAGCAGGGTTGACCCACATTAGGTCTTATGCTGCTATGGTAACTTTGGTTTGCTTTTCTTTTTTTTTTTTTTTANTTTTTTTTTTTTTTTTAGTGTAGTACACACTGACATGGTGTGCAACTATAATCATTCTGTGTACAGTTCACTGACATCAGCGCGAATGCTTTTTCTTTATTTGGAGCTGTAAACCTGCAGAGTTTCTCGTTTAACCATATTATATTTGCATTAGGGGTCAGCCTCAGCTGTCAAAGGAGACTTTTTGCTCAGCAGCGAGCACCTGATTGAGATTATCACCAAGCTTCACCGCATCGGGGCCACTGCTGCAGACAGGGAGCAGCTCAACGTTGACATCTCAGATGAGTAAGAAAGCATGATGAATTGCATCCTGTTCTTCTGGTCTAAGGATGTGATCTCTTTCCTGTATTTAGTGCACTGATGAATGTATCTCTATGGCAGATTTCTGGTGCAGTTCAAGCACGACAAAGTCTGCGTGAAATTCATCCAGGGAGCCCTGAAGAACGGCAACAGCGTGTCCTGCAAACGCAAGAATAACCGCCTGCTGGAGGTGTCTGTGCCCACAACAGCATAACAATGACGCGCCCCCCCCCCNACCCCCTCCAGTTCTACTGTACTGTTCTTGAGTGCTCAGACTGGCACCAAACCACCCCTGCCCTGAATATCTGGCCTCAAGAACATCACCCCAGTGCCCACTATGACCCCAAAAATGAGTGCAGTTATTTGGCATGTCTTTTTTTTTTTTCTTTCAACCTCTTCTGATCAGATTTACAACGGCACCACTATCGCTGTAAATATGTGCCAGCTTTTTTGGCAAAGAAAGCCTTTAATGGGTTGCATGCCATAGAAATTTGGTTAAAAGTTTTTAACGGGTGTTTTGTAAAACTGGACTATTAAGTTGAAGACTAAAGAATAAACAATTCTGTGGAGTGCAAAGAGACTTCTGTATACCAGTGGTGATGTTGATGATTGTTATGCCTGTATGTGGAACCAGTTTTTAGAGATATATCAATGTCTACAACTTGATGACAACTGGCCTTGGCTCATCTGTTTTTAAGCAGCTTTGACCATAATGACTCTAAAGATTTGAGTCCGGCCTGGCAGATGTATTTTTCTGAAAAACTTGACTACTTGTTTTAACCACAGTGTAATCAAAAAGATGGTCTGAAAATAGATTTGATTGTATATTGTCTGTAGTTTTCTGAAAAGGAAAACATAGTGGCGTTTCAGAAGCACCAATACTTGTCAAATGTCATTTACTTAGTCACTGTAAAATCATGTATCCATAATTCCCTTTGTGCCATTGAACGGTCCCATATTCTTTCGGGTCCTCTGACTTGTCACATGTCAGTAAATCACATAGATATAGAAGAACTATGTGGATGACTGACCATTCAGTTACTACAATTGATAATATCTCTTTGATTAACTCTTTGATTAAGGGAATCTTTCTAGCTGTGGTGACATTTTCTTGTAGTTTTTTTTTTGACAGTGCTGCGCATGTGATCAATTTTGATTTCCTCTTGCTTGTCCTCACAAGTACAGTAAAAGTCTTAAGCATTTTACACTTTATTTCATGTACTGCAAAGAGTTACTGTAAGCTGCATTTTTTTTTTTTTTTTTTTTTTTTATGTAATTGCAATAGCTGTCCATATCCTTACATTTAGTATTCCAGAATCAAAGAAGACCGCCCTTTTTAAAAGAGTGTCAAAGTTGGGTAGGGTTGACATTCCAGGAATCTTCACAAAGCCTTCAGTTTAAAACTTTCTCTGGTGCAAAGTGAAACCCTGTATCAATATTTGTGTGTGCAATAAATAAAGATGATTCCTGTCTTGATTGTTTGCTTCCAACAAAGCATGAGTTAGAGCTTCCTGAAAGATGAGTTCAGGCAGATGTGCTGTGTCCTGTAGTAGTGGCTCTAACTGTACCATAAGCTGTACATAGGCTCTAAGCTGCAGCCCTGGCATGCACACAGGGTTTATAGTATTCTAATTTTATTGCTGTGTTTGGGAAATAGCTATTTTTACCACTGCAGCTGGAGTTATTACCTGTAGTGCTTAACCAACTCTGGCCTAAGGTGCATTTTTCACAAGGAAACACCAAAACATTCACTACACAACTAGATATTCTTGATATAAGAAGAAACTGACAAAGTTTTTACTGTCTGGAACGTTCATGTACAAATTTGTTCTATTTGCATAAAAGCCAATTTTGATCGAAGCAGGAATGCTTTATTTTCAGGTACATTGAATGCAATACTCTTTAGAAGTGAAGATGGGTTTTGTGCTGTTGATTTCTAAGTCAACCATTTGTTGGCAGTATGGAGAGAATACCAAAGCCAAACTTGACTTGGTCTAGTCACATTTCACAAATGAATCTTGGTTTTAAGGTTTTGTATGTATTTTTGTAATTGATGAAACAGGGATTTGAGAAATCAGTTGTTCCTGTGTTGGGCAGGAGAAGTTCAGCTGAATGCCAGCTTTGTTCCTTGGCTCTGCACAGCTTGAGATTTAAATGCAGTTTGGCTAAGGTTACATCTGTCTCCTCTGTTTAGTATTTGAACAGTGCTAGAGCTGTAAAATGGTGTATGCATTCTTGTTGTGTGCCTAATGTAACCTGTGCTGAAGCCAAATATGGAAATGTTTCAATAGAACTCAATGTAACATTTAGTTAATCTTTTTTAAATTAAATAAAACTCCATAATAAATGACTTCTGTTATTCTTGGATTTTGTCACAAACTGTGAGCCCTTAGGATGTTATCATAGTATTACACACACAGGCTCTTTTTGTACAGTCTTACATGTAACTGCAGTATCAGTACATCAAAATGTTAAATCTCACATTCCTGGGAGAAACTGGGTTGCTATTATCAGCATTATCAACTTGGGGGTGGGCTCTGGGAGAAGTCATGGGGGTGCACTAGCGGAGTGGGTGGACAGCCATGCCTTGTCTAACATCTGGCCAGATGTTTTCCATCACATCTGGAGAGAGTTGTCCTGGGTTAAATTCCGCGGCTTGGGGAGAGCTGCCGGCAACAGGTCTCCAGGGAGCAGCCCTCAGATTGTGCACAGAGTGGTAAAAATAGCAAATCATTTTGGGCTGCCCAGTACCCGGTTCCCACCAGCAGCAGGCTGGGAAAGGAAGGAGGAGTCCCGGCCTCCCTGTGGATATTCAGCCCAGTGGGAGTGACGAGGAACTGCACAATGCACAATTTTGTCCTTTCAAAGCCTGGAGCATTTAACATCAGTGACACACATCTGCATCAAACCTGTATCCCTGGAAAAGTGGTTCTCAAAGTGTGATTAAGGAGTGACCTGTGGTTCCAGAGGGTCCACAGCCAAATGAGGAACAGTTTAATTTTTCACTTTTTTAGAATCAGAATCAGATTGATTTTGCCAGCATGCTTTCAAGGAATTTGACTCTGATTCAGTAGGCACTCAGTGTAGTGACATGCACCAACAATAAACACAACAGTTTTACAATGCAGTTCCAAATATAGTAAAAACAAACAAACAAAAAAAAAAAATTTTTGCTTTATTTTATATGAAAAGGATCATACTAATCATGATACACTGACGACTGAAAGGTGAAAGGTTTATCTGAATGAAGGGAAAGGGCAAGAGCACTATTTCTGAGGTCAGTATAGTCTTTGGCGACATCTAGTGGTCTTTAGACGACAGTACTAGTATATAGATTCCCATACAATCGCACTTGCATCCGATGTCAGCTATATCCGGAAGTTGACACCTAACTCTACAAAGAAATTGATTTTTTTTTTTTTTTTTTTTTTTTTAACATAAGATGAAGTGCACAGTCACATGGTTTATGACAGCTAAGAATTTAGTTTACATCGATAGAATCGCAGCATTGGCAGATTCACTCAAGTAGGCAAAGTAAATTTACATAAATTGTGTCAATTTCAGCTTTCGTGAACTTTGACCCCGATCAATAGCAAACTGTTGTGTTAAATTTTCTGCAGCTTCCTTCCCCGGTGTTCTATTTTCTCTAGTCTCTCCGGTCATGCGGTCTCCTCCGTGCTGAAGATAGTCCAGCACTCGCCTTCGGACCCAAACACAGTTGTATCCTATCGGAAACAAGTAGGTCACACATACACACACACACACACCATCACACACACCATCACACACGGCATGTGTGTGAAATGGTGTCAATGAAACAAAGGTGGTGTAAAACAATGAAATCAAGGTGTAAAAAAAAAAAAAAAAAANAAAAAAAAAAAAAAAAAAATCAAATTGTGAATTCAAACAAACAAGGTGAATGAAGATTCAAACCAAGATATAAAAACTCAACAAACAACAAAAAACCAAATAATATTACAACATGATCAAATGGGTAAAAAAAAAAAAAAAAAAAAAAAAAAAAAAAACTCTCTCTTCAAACTGTAAAAACAAATGCACAACATAAAATAAAACTTTAACCACCCTTCATTTTTAAAATTGAATATGTTTGAATTTGATTCAAGTTTACTTCAAAGTTGACTAACTGGAATGACATGAGTCAATATTCATGTGTGAATGAGCATTCAAACATTTTGAGGATGAAAGCCATATATACAGACATTCATATTTTCACATAAACACTGAACATGGCATATTATCACTGAGATCACTCCAGTCAGTCAGCTGTAAAAATTGTATTTAAATGTATTTAAAATTATTTATACATTTCCAATATATTTTATATATTTTGAATATTTCAAAATATATTGGAACTACTTATTTATAGTTTAGTTTATTTTCTCAAAGTTGATTTTCTTTCACTACAGTGATGGACATTTATTGATTCCAGGGTTGTGATGTCTGTGTCTTGACTTTATGCACCTGTCACAGCCCAGTTACACTGTCCTTTGAAAACCATCTGCCAAATGCATAATAATCAATAATTAATAAGAAAGAATGAAGAGTAAATGTATTTGTGACGTGTCTGTAGTCTTATAGCACAGACACTAGGGGTCAGTCAAATCCACCTTGTTTAGCCGGCTTTCACCACCTCCCTGTAGGCTTTAATAACATGCAGAAATGTTCATTGTAAAACCTCCTGTGACATTTTTCTTCTTCATCATCATCATCATCATCATCATCATGGTGACACTGTAGCAGAGTATAAGTGTAGCAGAGTGTATAAAAGTGAAGACACCTGGGAGGTTGGAGGTGGAGCAAATAAAGCAGGCTCTGGCAGAGGTAGAATGAGGACAGAACAGGAGAGAGGACAATAGGGAGAAGAAAACAGAAAGAAGTGAGAGTGTTTGAGTTGAAAGAGTGGTGTTTTAATCCAGTTTAATCGCAGAACTCTACTGAATAAAAAGGATCGACTCTTCTGTAAAATATACAGTATTTCTGAGGGTTTCAGCCTCTGGACTATAAACCTGGACTGGCTGCTGATCCCTGGAGTGGGTTTGATTGGTATTTTTTGTATCTTAATTTTTTCCTGCTTGGATGTAGCACAGAAACTGTCGGTCCTACCTGTAGCTGGATAATGTTTCTCACCAGACTTAATTTCAAGGATTATTCACTCTCCTGGCTTCATTGACTCTCAGCTCTCCCTCTGATTCATTCAGCCTCTCCCTGTCCTTATAAAACCTAAACTGTCATCCTGGCCTCCTTTTTGGACTGTATTGGGATAAGAAATTAACTAACCCCTCCACTGGTCTCCCACAGAACAGAATCCCCTTTATGGACTACACCATCTTTTCCCCACTTATCCAATTAAACCAACCCCTTCGCAGCCGATCATCATCCATACTCCCTTAAAGAACTTTTCTGACTGCCCAACCATATTCCTGCCTATCTTCATCCCTCCCTCTGAAAGGACATATAGGGACAGTGCTCTCCAGTTTGAGTGTATTAATTTGCCACAAGGTTGCTGTCAACCCAAATAGACTGTGTCTTGGATTCTGGGTTTATTAAGTTATTGATTAATATTCAGAAATGAATTTTGCTTTTGTTTAATTTAATGTGGGGATTGAAATTACATGAATAACATGGACTGAGTTTGGTGATGTAATTTAATATAATTTGTGGATTTTTCTTTAATGTGTGAATATATTATTTCAATACTTTCATAAGACACATTTACTGTCTTTAATGATGTTTCTTTAATTCATTGTTTTTCTTTTCATCATATTGTGTAGAGTGGGTCTCTGGCTAACCGGGAAACTGAATTATTAGTTTAAATTTTGATTACTTTGACAGGAATGGATTAATTTATTCACCTCTGGCGCCCAACTTATAAATAAATAAACTTATAAATTCAGTTATAATAGCCTTCACTACAACTGTTACTTAAACTGTGTTTTAAAATTTTTTTTACTGATGAGCCTGCAGTTTTTACTCACCACATAATTTTCTAGCTCTTGGACTTAGTTTCAAGCCAACAGGATAACATGCTGTTTTTACTTTTTTGTTGAAGTAACAGGAGAAAACTGCTTTTACCAGAGAAATTTAAACGACATGCATATTTGCAGCAAACATTGAATTTTAATGCTGCACATCACTTGAATATTTCTTTAAAAGATTAGGGAATTTGGCAAAACAACATAAAAACTGAAATACAGTTTTATATTTTTGAAAATGGTTGGCAGTAATGTAGCATGTATGCCAGTCGTAATTATGGGGCTCAAAATGCAAAACCACCAGTATGGTCCTTTCACTCTGATCTTTTTGAGTGCAAACTTAGGTCATGTCAGTTATGAAGAATGCTGTATGAGGTAAGCGTTAAAGTGTGAAGTAAATCTACATCATGATCATTTTTAGATATTGAACAGTAGCTTTCTATTATATCAAAACCTGCCAACAAATTTGGACTTATTACTTATTATTTCACACAGCAGCAGTGGTGTGTTACAAATAAGCCCCTTGGGAGATGCTGTTAGTTGATTGTATTGACTGTGCCGAGCTGTCACGGCGTCAAGGCTGATTTCATTATTGAGTGAGAGAGTTCAGGATGTAGATGTCAACACACAGACCAGTAGCCTGCTGATTTACTTTGGCATCAATCTATATGCAGTGATTTAATATGAAAGCACACCTTAAGAATGGAAATGGGCAATCTGTCATTAGGGGAAAATCATTTCTTTTAACTACCATGTCAAATGAATAGGGGCAGCTGTCTAAGTTTGAAGGATATGTTTTCTTCAACGGATTATGCTCTGTGCTTTTAAGTTTAAGAACTGTTTTCATGTTGTCTAGTTATGATCAGTATTTGTGAATATAAAATCTTGCAGAGCAGTTTTAAATTGCTTGATTAGTGATATTATCTTCAGATTTGTTGAATAAATAGAACTGTGAGATGTAATGGTGATGGTTTCATTTGAGATGCCATTTGCTTTTTTTTTGCCTTTGTGTCAATGTCATGTCACTTTAGCTTTTTTGAGAATAACAGAATATTTTAGCCCATGTTAAGCAATTTTCAATGATACAGGAAGACAGAGGCAGCAAGAGACAACAAGTAAAAAAGTTAGAAATGAAGGCCGAAAGAGGGACAGACACAGATGGGGTATTATGTTCCTGCTCAGGCAGTGTGTCAGGCCGTCTGGAGGGAGGAACAAGGGCTGGACAAGTTCTGATTAATGAGTGTTGCTGGGTGGGGCGGGTGTTTGTGTCCCCACTCACCCTCGTGTCACCAGCACACTCAATAGCTTCATCAATTTGTAGCCATTATCACGTCAACAGGCAAGAATGGAGAGAGGAGGGGAGTTTAGGACAGAGGAGGAAAATCAGCTTTTCTGCGCCATCTGTATCTCAACACAACACAAAGTGTGTTTTAATCTGTTGCAGATTGTTCAAAAAGTCTAAAATCATAGCTGCAATTGTGGCCTAAAATGTCTAATTAACCATGAAAAGTTTTTTTTTTATATCATATATGTTTACATTTATTTGATTTAATTTGACGTACACATGAGTTAACCTAACCTGCACGTCTTTGGACTGTAAGCAGAAATGCACACAGACACAAGAAGAACATACAAACTCCGCACAGAAAGCCCAGAGATAGATTTGAACCCATGACCTTCTTCTACCACCATGTTAATGAAAAATTAGGCCAAACATTGATAGATATTATGTTCTCTCTTTGTACTATTCAGTGTTGTAGCATGTTAAGCACCCAGCTACATCTCCTCTGTGTTGAAAACGGACGTTGTCGGCAGGATTCAAACCTGCACGGGGAAACCCCAATGGATTTCTAGTCCATCACCTTAACCACTCGGCCACAACAACCCACTGTCTGTCTTTCTGTTTGTGTGTGTGTGTATCTACTTCAGCTTATTGCTACTACCATAATCAAATGGTATTTACACATGTGAGTCTTGTTGCTTTTTGCTGCTATAACTGTATTTTATTTTATTTGATTTTATTTAAATGTAATGGCACTATAATTTTTGAATTTATAAGACACATTCAGCTTCAACTGTTAAAGATAATTTCCAGCAGCATGAATGATGGTTTAACAGTAAAATGGTCTGGAGGCGTTTTTCTCATAAATTCCAATGTTGAAATTTAATTTAGTTTGCTTTAATTTTAAGTACACAACTGAGGTTAAGAGAGCTGTCACACCTCCACAAAGTGATCTCATGTGGCTCCTAAAGCATTCTGATTTTGTAATTTTTTCATACAGTACATTAGATAAATTAGATAAGTTCAAGGTTCATTTTCTTCTGTAGAGGTATAAAAGCAACAAGTTTTTGAGGAAGTAAAAAAAAAAAAATCCATCNTTTTTTTTTTTTTTTTTTTTTATGTGTGTCTGCATGCGTGTGTGAACATAAGCAGCTGTGGGCTGATATGAATAAGCAAATAGCTTCACATACATCATTAGGTGCTCATTTACAGACATTAAGGCGGCTCAGTAACTGATCAGGCAGTGTTTGAGTTACGTGTTCAAGCACTGTGACATTCCACACCAAGAGATTTTACGCCCATGTTAGTCATAATGATGTCTTCTCTCTGTAGATTATTCCTTTTAACATTTCCTTTCTTTATCCCGTTATTCATGCTCTTTCCCTTCATCTTGTCTTAGGCAAGTGCCTGTGAGAAACATAGAACAAGAGTTTTTTTTTATTGGGTTTATGAAAGCAACGCTGAGGATTTTCACCCACATCAAGAAAGCCCTGTATTTTTGATTGTGACACAGAAAGACCTGGACTGATGTTGAATTATATAATTTACAACCACTGTACGTTTGAGCTAAACAAAGTGGGAGACAACATGGACACCTCCACCAAAACTTTTCTTTTGTCTGACCAAAAGAGGTTGCATTTTAAAATGTATGACCTCTTTACCTTTTAAAAACAGCTACTGCATTGTCAGTTATATCTTTAACCTGTTACTGTATGTGTGTATGCTGATTGATTCCAAGAAAACGTTCATTTATAAATGGAGAAATTCCTGTTTAAAGTGTTAGCAGCCATATTGAAATGATGTTCCTCAATCCCTTTTTTCTTTAATTTTTAGAGTTTTCTTTCATGTTTTCCAGTCAGAGGTCAGAAATTTCGACTTCAAAGTTTAAAGGATCATACCATCCATTTTGCATGTTTGAGCCTAATATATTCAATTTTCATACATGTTACGTTACTGACAATCATTTCCCTAGGGATAAAACCATATTTCAGCTTTCCTGATATTTTACAAAATCTCTTAATCTTTCAAAATCAAATATTCAAGCAATACACCTACCTTAAAAATCAATGTTTCGCCTGCTAATAGTATAATAGATCTAATAGATAATAGATCTAATAACCTCCATCCATCCTCTGTACTTGCTTGTCCTGCAGGGTTGTGAGCAGCTGAAGCTAATCCCAGCATTCACTGGGAAAGAGCATACAATGGTAGGGTCATATGTTCCCATTTAGCACTCTTCAGTAACCAGCTACATGTCCTCTATGTTGAAAATAACGACGTTGTCGGCAGGATTCGAACCTGCGTGGGGAGACCCCAATGGATTTCTAGTCCATCGCCTTAACTGCTTGGCCATGACAACCCACTGCATAAGCATGTAGTTCTACTTCAGATTATTGTTATTATGACAAAATTGTTATTTACCTGTATCAGTCTTAGGTAGTTGCTTGTCATGATCTTGTGTAAATTTTTCTTTAGAGGCTGAGGAAGTCATTTATGGCTGAGTGCTATAAAACAAACCTTTTAGATCTTAAAGTCCACTGCTCATCATCAGATAGTGAGAATAATCACTCTAACACCAAAGGAGGCATTACATGTCCACCAATGCAGCTAATTAGTCCAGTTATTTACTACATAATAGTGTATCAAGTTCATTTGTTATCATTGCCATTACATGAATAACATCAAGGCTGAGTCGATGGAATAAAAAAGAACCAAAGACAGAAGACGCTGGCAGAAAGCGAAGCAAAACAAGAACAAGAGGACATGGAAAAGAAGGTGAGGGGAGATTCCAATTAGGGAAATGAAGTGTGGTGATCTGTGTGGGACGTCTATCAAACAGCAGCGGCTTGTCCTCTACGCCTATACTCCTTTGTTGGAATGACCAATTAAAGCAAAGCTAATTCCCCTGTTAACCCCTACATAGCCTCTGTGACACAATAACCTCCTCATGTGCAAGAACACATACAAGATCACACAATGTCCAGAATCCTGAAAATCTCCATGAAGATTATTCGAATACGCACATCGATGTAACCATGCAGACCAGTATTATCAGGTGTGATTAGCTCCTTCTTTCTTCATCGATGAAGTCCCAAGTGGTGGGACAACAAGGGGACAAAAGAGGAGGTGAAGCAGGGTGTCAAATTATATTAGGATAAACACACACACACACATACATGCACACACAGCTCTGATTAAACCCAGTAAACATTAATTGGTGGGAGTGTCAGTGGAGCACAAGGCTAATTGAACTGTCAGATTGAATGTCTTCTTTGCTCTGGAAGGATGGATGGCATGGAGAGAATGATGAGGACTAGATGAAAAAAAGCAGGATTGATAGTCATAGAAAGATGGCGTGAGGAACAGGAGGGGAGGAAACAGCTGATGAGGAGAGGAGCTGCTGCCACTCAGTACATGAGGCTTTGTATTCATGGATCTGTCCTTTATGCTCTTTATGCAAATCCTGTTTCTTGAAGTTTCATATGAAGTTTATACTAGTTTACAGACTTTATATGTGAGGATTTGGGACTAAATGAGGAAGTTATGTGGGGAATTTGGGGAAAGTTGGGAATTTGATCCTACGGAGCGGTCTGCGTCTCCCACAGAGTAACAGATGTTTAACTCTTCTCTCCCATCGTCACCCCGTGGGTCCGTCCCTGCCCCTGTCTTTGTGTCTCCAGCAGCTACGTGTGTCTGTCTCCTCCTCTCATTCACACACTGCAGCTTAGGACTAATTAACTCTGTGCCTCCTCTCCTCTTTTTCCCTTCCGCTTCCACCCTAAAGCCTAATCTCATTGTCCTGCATCTCACTGTTTACCGTGCTAAGTAATAATCATCCAATCTCAGCCCTCCTCCTCCTGCTCCTCTCCTTGCCCTCCTCTTCTGCTCCTCTGCTCCTCCCTCTTGTCCTCCTCATTATGTCGCGGTCTCAGTTGTGACGACTGTCATTAATCAACTATTCTGAACGACGTTGAACCTTGTAACCCTTGACACCCACCTCTGCTTAACCAGGAAATATTGTATTCCCCTGCGGTCCATTAGACCAATTAGAGAAAAACTAGGGCCTGACAATAGATACAACAATAGAAACTGAAAGCAGATATGAGACTGAATCCCACAATAGGACACAGACAGGAGGAGAACAACAGGCTTTATTATATTGGTTCAGGATTTGGGAGAATTTTCTCCTTTTCCTAATGTCCCTTGGGATAATAGTCATGTTTTACTTTACTAACTGGCCCTCTTAATATATGTCAAGATCTTGCATCTGCCAGAAAGCCTCAACAAACACTTTAACATGGTGAAATATCTGCACAATTTCAATATAAATAAAAGATAGTTTGCTCTTTTTATGTTTCCGGCAGCAGCAGCAGCAGCAGCAGCAGTGTGGTTTATTTGGAATAAATCATAATATTTATTCCATGATACTGNGCAGCAGCAGCAGCAGCAGCAGTGTGGTTTATTTGGAATAAATCATAATATTTATTCCATGATACTGGATACACTGTTAAATTGCCAAGTGGTTTCTGGGTAGTTTAGCGCCAGCAGTTATGAAAATAAACATCATTTATGGCAATCTCACATTTCCCTTTTTTTTTTAACAGTAAATATAAATATTTTCAGCTAATTTTCCTAGATGCAATGTGTTGCATATAATAATCCATGTCAGTCATACATTAGCTGATGTTCGCCTTGACATGAGAGTGATGATCAGAGAAAAAACAGCACAAGATTCAACATTGGCTTCATTTACTTCAACCAATAATACTGATCATTGATACTGATTGAATATTTATTCTACTGAGCCATTTTTTTTTTTTTTTTTTTTNAAACAATAAAGGTCTTCTCTTCTCTTCTCTTCTCTTCTCTTCTCTTCTCTTCTCTTCTCTTCTCTTCATAGACAAAAAAACCTCCTAAATTACAACTTTTTTAAAATCAGCTTTACCCTCTATATTCCTATGCATCATGCTGTTAAGGTGGATCTTCTTCCCCCTTAAGTATGGGTCTGACAGAATCGCCCACCGGGTTAACCTCTGTCACATTTGTGTATGAATAGAGGCTAAATGAATGGATCTTTTACAGCCAAGGCTAAAGAGGAGCTGATGGGTGAGTAGTTGTTTAGTGTTGCCTAGGTTTGCTCTTGTATATTTTGCCTCTGTGGTGTGCATTGTTGTTCTCGTGCATGGATGTGTGTGCGTTTGCTCTCCTGTCTACGTGTAACAGTGGCTCTGACCCAAAAGTGGCTGTTAGAAAACACTTGCAGCTCATTTGTAACACAAATCGTCCTAATGGTAACTTTCATGGCAGGAGACATTCTGTTCCTCAAACTGCATCCATCTTCACAGAAAAGAGTCGTTGACTGCTTGACGAGAAAAGTCATGCCAGAAAGAGGAGGACACTGAAGATTCTAAGTTACAATTGTAATTAAAATTATCAATACTATGTCATTATTTACAGAATAATTTGGATAGTTTTGAACACACACACACACACCAAAACTGGACCAGCTTGGATTGCAACTGACCAATCAACCTGAAGAAATGCAATAAATAAATAAATAAATAAATAAATAAAAATTGAAAAACTTTGTCCTTTTTTTAAGCCTGTAGAACTCATTAGATGTAGTTCTATATTATTAAATACAATACTTTTGCATATCAAGAGCTTTAAAAAATTTACACTTTCAACACAATAAACTTGGCTTTTCAGAATATGAGGTCATATGTCTTTTTCCACATGCTTTCTAAATTTATAGTTAAACTTCTGAAGGTCCAGGTTTATCTGAATAGGTTTGGGATCTAATTCTTTCAGTACACATTTCATCTACAGTTGCTGGTCATGACAACAATACGGCTCAATAATGCTGTAACTTTTTAAAAACTTTTTGGCAAGCTATCATGTCTGAAACATTTTATGTGATGATATTTAGATAATCATTAGCCTTGCTTACATCTCTCTCTCTCTCTCTCTCTCTCTCTCTCTCTCNACACACACACATACACACACACACACACACACACAGAGAGAGAGAGAGAGAAACAAACTTATTCACACTCACATTTACAGGGAAATGGGAACCCGTACCCAGAGAAAACCTTCAAACACAGAGAGGCTCCGGTTGGATTCAAATTCAGGACCTTCTTTTTGTGAGGTGACAACATTAACCACTAATGCACTGTGCGTGCTGCCCACATATACAAACAATATTATATTAATTAATCTTACTTTAGAGAGATTACCAAGTCCTCATTAAGCTTTATTACCTGCTAATGTTCACAGAACCCAACAGGTCTTATCAGCAGTTGCTGGTATGATTATTGTCATCACATCGTGAAGCAGATAAGCAGACAGTAAACTGACACCGCAAACTCGTTTTTCTCTCCCTGTAAACCAGGTGACAAAATCCAGTGATAGTTATCTGAGTAATTCTTTAGATTACATCATATCAGGCATATTGTTCCCTATTATCACGTCACCTTAATGTAATATTGTGGTGATGTGTGTGTGGCTACATTTGCAAACACGATACATCTTAAAGGCATAGACCCATATTAGCCCATAACCCAGGGAAATATTGGCCATTGGAGACAAATGTGACAAATGCTTCCCACCTGTCCAAGTGAGATATCTCAGGCACAGGCAATGGAGCTTCTCTGTTATGCTGTGTGACGCACAGCATCCAAACTTCTGCCACAGACGAGGAGTGCTGACTTCCTGCGAGTTTATCAGGACTGATAAGCGGCAGACAAGCCTGGGAAAGAACTGCTTTTACTTCAAAGACAAACACACCAACACCTGCTGAACTACCCAGCATATAAACTAAAGGTCAGATTTATGCAGGTGTACTGTATGTGTATGTGTGGGTTTGTGTATAAAATATTCTGCTGGAGACTACAAGAGTTCCAGATCTTAAATTGTATAATAAGGGAACAAAAGGCAGCTACAATAAATCCTAAATAATTACTGATAAACAAATGTGTCACCTGGCTGTTCTTTGTCTGATGGTGGTTCTGGTTTGCAGGAAGAGAAAATGAGTTTGCAGTGTGTGAATTTACTGCCCCTTTATCTGCTGCACAGTGTGATGACAATCACACTGTGCAGCAATTACTGATAAGAACTGCTGGGTTTCTGTGAACTTTAACAGGTTATAAAGTTTAATGAAGACATAGTTGTAAAATAATGAATCTTGTCATCTCACTAAAGTGGCATTAATTGTGTGTGTGTGTTTGGGGGGGG